>CM059783.1:8020263-8620263 GCA_030435695.1 Brachymystax lenok tsinlingensis
CAGTAAGGATGACAAAGCAGTAAGCGTACCAATTGCTTAACAAGGAATTTATTCCATCACACGGTAATGTTGGGGAAAAGGGGCTGAACGGAACCAAAGCAAAGAAAGTAAAAGTCAAAGCCCCCTCTCCTATTTTACCTGCCTACCCACAACTTACCTAACTTAGCACCACCTGGTGCACTAACCAAAATACAGGGTGTGGTCCGTCCAGGTCTTACCTAGTGTGCATAGACAGTAAAATACTACGGGTTATGTATGCCCGCAGGCCTCTTGCCTAAGCACTCCCTAGGTGCTCTTCCCCTTCCCCTGGGAACAAACACAGAAAAATACAAACAATTTCAAATAATCAATACGGACCTTTGATAGATCTCTCTTTAGCAAAAAATCACTAACACAGAACATAACAATCAGTAACAGCTAACATACCACAATCTCTTAACAACTTTAAATTCAGGATGCACTTCACCCTCAGTCAGCCTCATCTAACCGCCTCTCTCAGCCTTCTCCCTTCTGGAGCAACAGAACCCTGGCTTATATAGCTGGAGAAGGTGTCTAATGGGATACAGCTGTATCCTGACGAGGGGGCGGGGTCAGCCCAATTAGTAAAGGGGAAAATTTCAGGAAGCCATCCTGAAACACACACATACAAGCAAAAGCACTACAGAAACTGGGGAACGTAACACGCCCAATTACAAAACATGCAAACATACAGTTTGCAATAACAAAAAATTTAACACGCATCCCCAGTTACTAAACCCGTGATAGCGCATCGGGCAACCACATTCGCTGAACCCTTCACATACTTAATTTGTACATTGTATTTGTATTAATCAGAGCCCACCGCATAAGGCAAGTGTTCTGATTGTACATTTGCTTCAAAAACACTAAAGGATTATGGTCCGTGAAGACCAGCACAGGCAAGGCACTGGAGCCCACATATACTTCAAAAACTGTAATGCTAGCAATAAAGCCAGCGTCTCTTGTTCAATGGTGGAGTACCTTGACTGACACGAGTTGAACTTACGGGAGAAGAAAACTGACGGGCCGATCCAGTCCCTCTTCATCTTCCTGTAAGAGAACTGCACCCACCCCCTCACTATACTAGCGCTTCTACCTCCAACTTAAAAGGTTTATCAAAGTTAGGGGCAGCAAGCACTGGGGCACTACAAAGTAGCGCTTTGGCGGATTCAAAAGCATAGTTACATTCTTGGGACCACTTAAATGGTACTTTAGGACTGAGCAGAGATGTAAGGGAGCTACAGTCGGTAAAATTCTTACAGAACGCACGATAGTACCCTACCATCCCCAGGAATCTGCGAACTGGCGGCGAGTAGTGGGAGCAGGAAAAGCAACAATTACTTCCACTTTGCCAGTTACTGGGCGCACTTGACCTCGCCCCACTTGCTTCCCTAAGTAAGTCACAGTTGCCTTCCCAAACTCACACTTGGCCAAATTGAGGGTTAAAGAAGCCTTCTCCAACCGCTGAAACACACTTCTCAAGGTGGCGAGATGATCAGTCCAAGTCGATTTAATGAATCACCACATCGCCAAGGTATGCAGGGCAATTTGGCACATCCGCAAACACAATATTAACCAGCCGCTGAAAAGTAGCAGGTGCATTACACATTCCAAAGGGCATCACAGTGTATTGTACAAAGTTATCAGGTGTCACAAAAGCTGAGATGTCAGAAGCTCGAGAGGTCAGAGGCACCTGCCAATAACCTTTAGCAAATCTAATTTACTAACGTAAGCAGAAGAGCCACCCTATCAATGCAGTCGTCTGCTGAGTGTAGAGGAAACGAATCAGACTTTGTAACTGCATTTACACGACGATAGTCCGTACATACGGGACGATACCGTCAGGCTTAGGAACGAGAATACACGGGGAACTCCAGGAGCTGTTACTGGGTTTTTGCCATGTCATTCTCTGTCAAATAAGCTACCTCACTTTTCATTATATCCCTTTTCTTTGCATTAACCCGACACGGATGCTGACGATAGGAGCCGTGCTCCCCACATCCACGCCATGTTCCAAGATGGACGTGCGACTTGGAACATCCTGAAACACATTGAGAAAACTATTTATCAATATGATAAGATCATTAGTTTGATCGCCATCCAAATGTTCCATTTGAGAGGGTAACTTTTTCAGCATCTCCGAATTACATAGGCGTTCACATTGCTGTAACGTATGGCGTAACTCCAACCCGTCCCTCCTTATCCTCCTCTAGGTTCCAGCCAGGTGTCAGCACCACTGCAGCCAAACTGAGACGGCGGGCTGGACCGGCTTATCTGAGGAACAGTTGGGAGAATCACGAGATAATACGCTTTCAGCATGTTAACATGACACACGGGAAGAACGCTCTTACGATCTGGGGTCTTTATTACATAATTGGTGTCACTGAGTTTCTTCCACAAGATATGGACCAGAAAAACGTATGGACAGAGATGAGCCAGGTGATTGGCAACAAAACTAAAACTTGATCCCTGGTGCAAAAGAACGGCCAACAGCCTTTTTTGTCATAATGCAACTTCATGCTTTTTGAGACCAGGAGAGACTTTGGGCCAACGCACATGCCGGCAGTCTCTCCGCATCTTACTGACATAATCCAACACATTTTTAGGGGCGCTACTGGGTATAGGAGATAGGATATGCTCCTTCAAAACCTTTAGCGACCCCCGTGGTATGTCCAAACACATATCAGCCGGGCTGAACCCTAAGGACTCCTGTATTGTTTCCCTAATAGCAAATAGGACAAAGGGCACCCTCATCCCAATCGGTACTGGTATCCATGCAATACTTGCGTAGCATCGCTTTAGCGCCTGATGCCAGCGCTCGAGGGCCCCTTGACTCTCCGGATGATATGGACTAGAGACCTGATGGGTAATACACAATGTTTTTAGCACATTTGAGAACAGTTTTGACATAAAGTTGGTTCCTGATCAGTTTGGATTACTTTAGGGAGTCCAAACGTGAGAAGAACTTCACTAGTGCCTTCACCACAGTCTTAGTCGTTATAGTACTAAGAGGTATTGCCTCTGGGTATCGAGTAGCACTGCACATTATTGTTAGTAAGAACTGGTTACCGCTTCTGGCTTTGCAAACGGACTCACACAATCAATTATTACTGCTCAAACGGTTCCTCTACTACAGGAATCGGGCAGAGCGCGCACGAGGAACTGTTTGATTCGCTTCCCAGTGAGTTGACATACATGACATGTTTTACAAAATTGACCACGCCTGACTTCAAACCTGGCCAGAAGAAATGTCAAGGACTCTGTTATAAGTCTTCGTGATCCCCAAAATGTCCGACCACGCCTGGTCATGGGCAAGTGAGAGCACCTGCTGGTCGGAACGGTGTAGGAACAACCACTCTGACACACTTCACCCAGTCACTAACGGTGTCATGAGCTGCCCATTTTCGCATCAAAACTCCTGCTTCCATAAAGTAGGCAGTCTCTCTGCTTTTAGCTTCCTCAGTAGAAATTACTGAAGAAAACATTTGGCGAAGACTTGAGTCTTTTGACATTCAATCACCTTCTCGGGGTGACAGACAAAAGAATGTCATGTAATTGGGGTGCGATTTCGCTTTCCCTGCCTTAGTTTTTACGGGGTAAAACCGCTGGCATTGCAGAAGAAATACTCGTGCATTGTCTTCTACCTCAACATTCTCAAAATGGAACCAGCCAAATCCACCACATCTCCCAGCTTTATGAGATTGTGCCTCAAGTTAACACACAAGCAGGAAAAACATGGGGAAACGCTTTGAACCAATTTATCATCTGCCGTTTTGATTTCTGGGTTGTCTACTACCTCTAACACAGGGAGTGACGTTACCACCAGCAATATCGCTCCCTAGTAGCAATGTGACTCTTTACTGGCAGTGTGGACACTACACCAACACTAAAACGCCCTGATACCAAATCTGACACTAAGTGATCCAGTGTAATGGTACAGGCTGCTTTTTGTCTCAATACCCTGTAATATAACATGCTAACCACAATACGCTTCAGAGGACCAGGGTAAAGCATCAGTAAGGATTACTGACCGCGCCGCACCGTATCTCGTAAGATTGGTATTGGTTTGATCCGCTTGTTCTCCAGTTAAGGAAATACAACCGCAGAGATAAACGGAGCATAGATCGATCCGCTTTCCCAAATGCTGAATCAATAACTCTGTCCAACGGACGAGCCAAAGACTGGACTAAACCCACACTTTTCAATTTAGGGATGGTGACAGGGACTGTTTCGCTTTATTTTTCAAAACCGGCAGTCCGCAATCACGTGACCTTTTGATGACAGTAAAACATTCACGGATTTCATGGGAAGGCTTAGGGTTGTCAGAGGAAAAGCTTACCTGAACGAGGCACTGATGACGTGAATCAGTCGGCCTTCACAACGAGGCGACAAAAGACAGTCTTGTGTGTCAAAGATACTCATCTGCCAACACTGCTGCCTGGGCCAATGTTGTCACTTTCGTTCATTTAAATGAACTACAATTCTATCAGGGAGGTTGCTTTTAAAATCCTCCAACAGCATCAACTCAATATCAGCAAACGTGTTAGCTTTGCTAGCGGAACACCAGCGATTAAACAGAGACTCTTGTCTCTTGCAAACTCAACAAAAGTACGATGAGAGGTTTTTTGTGGTTCCTGAAGCGCTGCCTATAAGCTTCAGGCACCAACTCATAAGCCCGCAAATACAGTTGATTTAACTGTATCATACTGTAAACTGTCTTCCAGGGAGAGAGCAGCTACTACTTCCTGGGCTTTCCCAGACAATTTACATTGCAACAGAAGTGGCTAAACCTCGAGTGGCCAATGCAGCAGTGTGCCACACGCCAAACGCAGAGAAATAGGGAATCAACTTCCGACTCACGGAATGGAGGGACTAAAGCTATATTTTTACTCACATCGAAGTGGGGTTGATGATGAGCAGGTTAGAGTCGCCTCTGAGCCAGCGCTAGCTCCAGTTGTCGGATCCTCACCTCCTTGTCGATTTCATTTTCCTAATTTCTAAATCTAACATAAACTGTCTCTCTTTATCTTTTTGCTCCATTTCTAAACGGGCCAGCCTCACCTTTAGCCTAGCGCCTGAATGACCAAGTAGAAGATAAAGGGTCAAATCGGGCAATGTAAAGGGGGTACGAGCAACCCCTTCCTCCGCGCCCCCCGACTTGGCATCGGAAGGTTTACCCATCTCCTCTCCTGAAGCCTCCCTCTCGCCATCTTTCAACAAGAAAATTTGTTTCCTCATTAAGCCCTCCCTGACTAGCACCAAAAGCTCAGCCTTTAGGGCTCTCTCAGGGACGAAGAGTCCATAATGGTTAGCTATAGAAGCCAGGTCTACTTTCCGCAACCCCACCAACCGCTCAACAGAGGGCGCTCAATAAACTGGGAGATGGCTGAGGCAGCCATTTTGTACACTGCTCCCTAATAACACACACAAATTAAACTCGTCACCCAAACTCATTAACCTATCACCACACCTCAATCACCAATCACAGAGAGCTCAGAGCAGCAGGGTCCGTGGGTTGAGATCCCGGATGAGCTTCCCACTATGTTACGCACGCTCTAGGAGGAGGGAACGCAACTCTGCTGCTCTAAATTCCCCGCGGAGGAAAGAGGTATGGGACTGTAGGTGCGAGTAAGGATGACAAAAGCAGTGCACATTGCTAACAAGGAATTTATTCCATCACACGGTAATGTTAGAAAAGGGGCTGAACGGAACCAAAGCAAAGAAAGTAAAAGTCAAAGCCCTCTCTCCTATTTTACCTGCCTACCCACAACTTACCTAACTTAGCACCACCTGGTGCACTAACCAAAATACAGGGTGTGGTCCGTCCAGGTCTTACCTAGTGTGCATAGACAGTAAAATACTACGGGTTATGTATGCCCATAGGCCTCTCTTGCCTAAGCACTCCTAGGTGCCTTCCCCCTTCTCTGGGAACAAACACAGAAAAATACAAACAATTTCAAATAATCAATACGGACCTTTTGATAGATCTCTCTTTTAGCAAAAATCACTAACACAGAACATAACAATCAGTAACAGCTAACATACCACAATCTCTTAACAACTTTAAATTCAGGATGCACTTCACCCTCAGTCAGCCTCATCTAACCGCCTCCCTCTCTCAGCCTTCTCCCTTCTGAGCAACAGAACCCTGGCTTATATAGCTGGAGAAGGTGTCTAATGGGATACAGCTGTATCCTGACGAGGGGGCGGGGTCAGCTCCAATTAGTAAAGGGGAAAATTTCAGGAAGCCATCCTGAAACACACACATACAAGCAAAAGCACCACAGAAACTGGGGAACGTAACATAAGGCCTCTGCATTGGTTCTGTCAACTATCTCAATTATTAATACCACATTAATAATCATCATTATTATTGTCCCTCTCTCTCTCCGTAGCTCTGTATGCCCAAAGGCCTGTCGTTCAGGACACAGGCGGACAGCCGCGAGCCCCAGTTCCACTCCTTCCTGATCACGCGGGAGGACGGCTCTCGCACCTACGGCTTCGTCCACACCTTCTACGAGGAGGTGACGTCGCCTCAGATCTGCTCGGCCATGCAGACCCTCTACCAGATGCACCAGGCCGAGAACCCTTCCTCCGCCACCCCCTCCTCCTCTTCCTCCTCTTCCTCCAGTATGGACTCTCTGGCTAGCAGCCTCGACGAAGCAGATTCTTCATCCTCGTGCCGGTCGGCGGCGTGCGGCGGCTACGACACGTCGCGGGACACCCTCTACGTCTCCAAGGCGTTGTGTCTGATCACGCCCATGCCCTTCATGCACGGCTGCCGCCGTTTCCTGTCCCAGATGCACCGGGCCGTCACGGCCGCCTCGCCCCCGCCCCTCCCCCTGGAGAGCTACGTGCACAACATCCTGTACGAGGTGCCCCTGCCCCCTCCGGGGCGCTCGCTGAAGTTCCACGGGGTGTACGAGCCCATCGTGTGTCAGCGTCCTGGGCCTGGAGAGCTGCCTCTGGCTGACTTCCCTCTGGGCCAGACCTTCACTCTGCTGGGGGTAGAGAACCTGGTGCAGCTGTTCAACTGCACCCTGCTGGAGATGCAGATTCTGCTCTACTCACAGGGTAAGGGGCGCTTATTACACACACACACACACACACCTCTCTCTGCCTCTACATTCCTTGGCAGCAGGTTGTTGAGTGTGGGTTGCTTCTCCAGCCAGGTGGTATGGTGATGACAGATACCAGGTTGGGGGATGGTTCGGATAAGTCAGTCCTCCCTATTCCTCAACACATCCCCTCAGCTGGAGTCAATGGAACATGACTGGCTGTGTCATTACTGGGGTGTAATCTGTGGTCCTGTCCCTGACTCCCTGGCCCAAATGAGTTTAGGATTAGACTACTGTAATCTGGGTGTGGTAGAGTGCTGTTCCTCTCCCTGGGACAGGAGCTATGCAAGTTGACTGATTGGACAGCAGCAGGGTAGTGGCTGGGATTAGGAAGCATGGTCAGTCAAAGGACAAACAGCCAGACAGTAGTCTGTAGACGTCAGGCCAAGACTGACTGTATCTGCCATAGACTTCACTGTAGAATACAGTAGTCCATTGACGTCCTTTGCAATGGAAAGTAGTCTTGCCTAATGAATTAATGGGTTGTGAGTTTCCAATAAGTGGCTATTGATTTGTTTTAGAGTTGATGGAGTTTAATGTCGCTAATGTAATTATCTGTTATGCATGGGAGTTCATTAGTTGAGTTGATGGCAGTCAAACAAAGGGACTCTACTGTTACTAGCACCATGCCATTTCTGTCTGCTTGAGAGAAAACGACAGAGACAGGCCTCCCTCCTCCTACCACTCCTCTCATCCTCATCCACCCCTCCGCTCCCATCCATCCCCACTCATTTGTCATTGATACTTTGATGAGAAATGATCTCCCATGTTTAATTTATCGAACCAACTGTCAGGCGGAATTGCTCCTGAAACAGAATGATTAACCTCTCATTCCAAATGAAAAAACATTCCAGTAACGTTTTAATGTTCCTCATTTTTCACAGGGAAGCGTTGGCGGCATCCCATTTAGCTCCTACCCAGCAACACGGCTGCTAAAAGGCATTCTAATTCCTCTATAATAAAAGCACTGTGCTTGATTTGCCTGGAGGCCCTTTCATGGAAGGGTTGATGCACGGAAACTGCATCTATAACATGTTCTGTGGATGGGTCCCAATGCACTCTATTCCCTATATTGTGGACTACCTTTGACCAGGGCGCATTGGGCTCTGGTCAAAAGTAGTGCACAATATATGGAACAGGATGCCATTTGGGATGCAGCATGTGTGTTAATGTGACAAGGTTGGCCATATGTCCTCATTGTCTTATATGATCCATCAACAACCAATGAAATCATGACAGACGGAACCTGCCCAGTGCCCACCATGATCCTTGCTCACTCATTGGCCGAGACATGGGAAGGAAGTGGCAATCAGGCGTTTAGTCCAATCCTGCAGCTCACTGGAGGGCATGGGTCTGAGATTAATATGATTAATCACTCATTTACATTTTATATTTTAGTCATTTCATGGTATTTTTCTTGATCAAAAAGGGGTTTAGGTGGTGGGTGTGGCAGGGGCGCAGTTTTAAAGCAAATTCTTTGAGGCCCCGTCTTGGCAGTGTAGAGACTTTGGCATTTTTAAGCGAATTTCCTACAAGTCTACACATTTCTCCATGGAGCTAAGCATTTTTTTAAATAAAAAATAAATAAAAAAATTCTGCAATTCTACACATTTTGACATGCAGTTGAGAGAAAAGGTTGCAATTTTAAAGCACATTTCCTGCGATTCTATGCATTTTTCCATGGATAATGCTGTGTTCTTTTGCTCAAACATAATAATAAAATGTATACTGCTAAAATCATTATTTGGGGATCTTTCAATTCTCCCTGACTTTTATTTTGGTGAATGTTAGTTCTCAAAGATTATATAATAAATAAAGAATATACAGGTCCGTTATCTTCTCGACATACATTATGTCTGGTTTTAACCGTTTAAGTTGACACTGAAAGCGCTTTTCCATCCTGAAAATTAGGCGACCAGAAAAAACGCTTAGGCGGCCCGCCCAAGGATTTCAATAGCAGAGAAATCCCTGCATTCATCTAGAGGGACTTAGTCAGTCAGTGCACACAATAAGGTGGTTGATAAAATACTGTTGGTATGAAAATGAGGGGACTTTACACCATGTCTCCTTCAACCCTCTCTCTGTGCTGGGAGTGCACCTGGTTTCTGTTGTTTACCATTATTGGCTTGTCTCTTCCCTTCTGAGACATAGGGACCAGTCCCAATGACTGACAGTTTCACTATGAGTTGCCTCATGTCATATGTTCGGCATCTGTGTTTCAAGGCTGATCTTTGTCTCTTCCGTTCGCATTTTCCACTTGGCCTCAGCAGCGTTGTGATCAACTGAATCTATATTGGACGTTTGCAGTTGATGACACTGCAATGCATTCCCCTATTTATCAAGCAATAATATACAATATTTTACACGTAACCCTCCATTGGAAAGCAGTATTGGAGGGTCTTGTGAAAGTTTAATGAAAATCACCTCCCACCGTAGTTCAGCGGAGGTCAACATCGGACAGGAGAATAATATTATTCAGTTTTTTCACCCTTATTTCCCCCCCTCACCCCCTACGAGCCTTTGCAGGGTGCTTTGATGTTTTTCGTGTTGGGGAAAACTGGAGTCTGACATCTGACGTGTTGAATATTAAATTAGGAAGAGCTGGTGTCAAATCAGTACGGCTTATGTATTAACGAAGTCTGTCGAGATGCAGTGTATTCCTATTGAATAAGGGGCTAAACTTCACATAATATGATCATAACAGTGGATGAGAGGGGAGGGAAAGAGGGGATATAGTTGCTGAGACCTGAGTACCATGAATCATCCTTTAATCAGAATCCCTCTTTCGGTCTCTGCATCACAGAGCAGGCTGTGTCAAGTTAAAACCCTCAAACATGCAGAGGCTTGTGAGAGTGTATTTGGTTATAAACTGGGTTATCCTCATTTTTGTGCTCTTATGTTCCTTGTTTTGGTTCCAATTGCTCTGTTTATTTCAGAGAGAGACTGGTTTCCCACAGGGAATGCCAAAAAGGCATGTTCAAGCAATTGACCCCCTTGGTTGTTGGCAGCACTTTGACGTAGTTTCCGGTAAAATGATTGCAAGCGTTTCTTTGGTAGACCTGAAGCTGAAGGGCAAATTGGTGCATTTATGCTATACAAATACATGGGTGTTAGTGTGCTGTGTAGTTTCCTTTTATTTTATGCATTGCTTTAGTAAAGTCATGTAAAAGTCCCAAGTTATCTGCAGCTCTTCTAGGTTTCCCCTCATACATAATTGAGTATTGCAGTGTGAGGGGTTTGGCTTGTATACGGTCAGTGTGTTATTGTACGAGTGTGTGGGTGTGCAGTGCACCACAGCTGAGCTAGCAAGTTTACTCCCACACTTTAGTTCTCTTTCTCTCGGTTTCTCCCACTCTTTCTCACTCTGTCTCGCTCTTTCGCTACCACACTTTCTCTGTGTGTTGGTCTTCATCTCATTTCTCGGTCTCCCTTTTCTTATCTGGGATCCAATCAAATAAAGCGTTACTGTGATCCTCAAACCACACTTTCACAGTGTTTCTAAAGGACTCTCGTTCCGTTTTCTGCGTGTCCTGTGGTGCAAGTCCTTTATCAGGGTATTGTTACTTCTATCTATCGTGTGCGTCTTTAGTTTTCGCATAAATATCCTATAAGTAGGAGCCCCGACAGATGCCCCTCCCCACATACACATTTTCACACGGACCCCTCCTTCTCTACATTATTACTAGTCATCTCCATGGGAGGCAGGATGGCAGGTGGGGTAAGTTATGCCCCTCTTCAGTCTGAGATGTATAACTTCCATTACAGTTGCACCTGCAAGCACCCCTGGTCTGTTCCTAATGACTTGTTTGAAGCCAGGCCTCAAAATTGAGAATTTGAGGCGCTGACAGTGGCTAATGGACACAGGTGCTCCTGCGGTGTGCGCGTGCACACACACACACACACACACACACACTGATTAATGGCCAGTTCTGGTGTGCTCTCTGCACAGCATTAGTGTTATTAGTATGATTAGTTGCACATGAGACAGAGAGGAGGAGATGCTAAAGTGGAGCTGTTTTCAGCTCTCTGAAAGAGCATCTGGGTCCTTACAGCTACTCTGTCTAATACACAGTAACCGACCGTTGGTCTCAGGAACAGAGAGAAGATGTAGCCAGTCTGGATCCATGCTCTGTGTTGGAATATATTGTGTGTGCAGTGTGATGTCCAGTGTAATGTCCAATGTTGGGGGAGGGGGCAAATTAGAGTGTCTGTCTATGTGTCTGTAGGGGAGTGTCCATCTGTGTGTGATACACATGCGTGGGTCTGTGTGTATTTATATCTGAATGGCAAGGTGGTCACTTGCAGACAGACTTTGAGGAAAGGTAGATGCACGCACACACGCCCACACACACAGACTCTCACATAGGCAATGTAAAAATGCTAGGTCCCCTAGTTCTCTTGTAGAATGTAAATTGGCTAGGTCTTTGTTTAATGCTTTGTCGACCTTGAAAAGTGTAATGCATTTTGAATGAAAGTACACAGAACCTCTGTGCCTAAGCACCGGTGAGATTGAGGGGGAGAGTGAAAGTGAGCGCGTGAGGGATGGAAAAAATGGTCGAGGGAGAGAGGTTGCGTGGATAAATTGGTATAGCGTGCTGTTGTTTTATTATGGAGGTCAGTCAGGCTTACGGTCTGATCATTTTATTCATATCTGATGATGGGACTCCTGAACTCAAAACCAAAGCCAGGGTGAGATCACTGGTCCTAATCTTTAATCAGGAACAGGAGACATTGCAGTCCAACACACACACGTGACCCCACACACACACACACACACACACACACAGAATGGTGATTTAAATTGAATCCATCAAAACAGAATTCCTTTCATCCCGTATTGCCCCCAGATTCAGTTTTGATCGTATGATTTAAAGTTATTGTCTGGTTCTTCTTCTTTCTAACATCTCCCTTTATTACCCCCTTTCCAATCACTCACTCCACCCATCCTTTTCAACCACCTCTCCCCTTCGCTCTCCCTACCTCTCTCCAGACTACCAGCGGTTGATGACAGTTGCGGAGGGCATCACCACCCTGCTCTTCCCGTTCCAGTGGCAGCATGTCTATGTGCCCATCCTACCCGCCTCACTGCTGCACTTCCTGGATGCCCCTGTGCCCTACCTCATGGGCCTGCAGTCCAAGGAGGGCACCGACCGCTCCAAACTAGAGCTGCCACAGGAGGTATGGACTAATGTCTCTGTGTGTGTGTGTGTGTGACTGTGAATGGGTCTGTTTTTTATTTGTGTGTGTGTGTGTCTCCATACAATAGGCAGTTACAGTAAGGGCTCATTGTTGCTGAATGCTCACTGTCCAAGGCCATCCAACCCTGACTCTCCACAATGTGCCTCCCACGCACACAGACAGACTACCTGGCTCCTATTCAGACTGAGCGGGAAGTGGAAATGCAGCTTTCAGACTCCTATTGTAGAGGAACGTCTATTGGAAGTTTATTTTAGTCTATTGGAGATACCTCTATTGGTTTTAGCACTCACAGCCCAATGTGTTTGCATAGACCCCTATTACTCCTGTGTAGAAGGAACTGAAACGGATATTTCTCTAGAACGGCTTGGTGAATTTTGGGATAGTGTGTGTCTGTACCCTCTCCCTCCTCCCTATCTCCAGCTTGAGCAGCCTCCTCCTCAGGCAGTGAAAGCGATGGAACCCTCGGTGCACAGCATGTGTGTGTGGGGACGAGATAAGACTCCTAATGGTCTGGAACGTCCCAAAGAGATTCCCAGCTTCAGGGCTCTCCCTCCTTCCCTCCTTCCCTCCCTCCCTCCCACTCCCACTGCTCATTAATCTGGCCCATTCCGTATGCATGGTAATTATCCGGGTCGGTGCAGCATCCGACGACGTTCCCTGGTGCTGCTCTTGCCTCCTCCTCACAATCCAATTTTCTGACCCTCCGTGTTCCTCCAGATCCTCCCCTAAAGATCACACCGTGCCAAATGTTTTCATTTAGGAATATCTCTATTTTCTGAATGATTCTTTGAAGTGAGGAGGATGACCTAGAAATGGAGGGATGAAAGAAGGGCTGAAAGCAAACGGGAAGGATCATAGAGAGGATGTGAATGGTGAATGAATGAAAGAAAGACTTGCCTTGTTGAACCCTGGCTCTGTAGAAAGAATTCATCTAATTTCCATTTCAAATGGCAGAACAATAATTCTTCTAATCATATTAGTCATGTTTGCATAGAAAATAGCAAACAAGTGCATGCACACACTCATGAATACCAACAGTTTAATTTAATTGTGTCCCTCTTGATCCTCCATCCTTTCTTTTTAATGCAAAAGAGGAACCAATGGCTTTTAACCGAAACTAGGCAAAACATTGTGTGCCTGTACAATCACCCAGCGGGGTGCGTGCTCCTTTTTCCGCGTCTCGTAAATCAGGCGGATGGCCTGCAGTTTTCTCCGCTACCTAAATAAAACTTCGTTATGCCAATCCACATCAGGTCACATCTGTGCACAGACGGCTGATGCAGCCCTCACAGAGCAATGCACATGAGTCAGACCTGGACCCAGAAATACACGGAGAAGAACATTTTGAGTTTTGAAATTCACATCTGGAACCTAGCAAATGCTGTTATAAAACTATAGTCAATTGGTAGTAAACACACACACACACACACACACACACACACACACAGGCAGTATACAGTATCCCATCTGAGTGTCTCAGATGGTGGAGAGGAGTGCTATAGAGCTGGAGTGGCAGTGTAATACATTAGACTGGGGCTTGGGGAGAGAAGGCTGTAAGCCCATTTCTACCACTGTAAGCTGCCATTATGGTTGGATTTTGAGTGTGTGCGTTTGTTGCTTTGTAAGTGTCTGTTAGAGTAAGCCACTATGGATGATAGGTTTGTTTGAATTTGTATGCGTGTCTGTGTGAATTTTATGTGAATTGTGGCTGATTTGGTGTGCAAGTGTGTGCATTTGTTTCTGTGTTGTCTGGCACACTACTATTGAGCACAGGGTTTTTGTCGTAATGCTGGTGGTTTGTCACAGTAACTCCATTATATTAGATTTGGGTTTAATACTGACAATCTCTTTATCGTGTCAATCACATACTGACCCAGTTACCCAATACTCAATCTGTTCATGTCCAGTCCCCAACCCCAACACACCCCACTCTGAGTTTCTATTAGTTGAGCAATAGCTATGTTAAAATTGCTGTATAATCTTCCATGTTATTCCAAAACTCCCTCTCTCCTAACAGGCTAACCTGTGCTTCGTGGACATTGATAACCACTGCATCGAGCTGCCTGAGGACTTCCCCCAGTTCCCTAACAAACCAGAGTTCATCCAGGAGCTCAGTGAAGTCCTCCTCCACTACGGCATATCCCCAGTGGGGGGCGCTCCTCCAACCTCTGTCCCCACCTCCTCCACCACCACCACCCATGGGTCCGTCTCTACCCGTCACCCTGGTCTGAAGAGCCAACAGGCCCTGAGGGAGCTAGAGGATGATGGGAGGAATGGGAACCTAGGAGGAGAACAGTTAGCTGTGTTGGAGCTTCTCCAAGGGAACGCTACTCTGGAAAGACTCCAGGCTCTGGCTAAGAGAACGGGGGTCCGTGTGGAAGCCCTGAGGGGGGTAGGGGGTGAGGGAGAGGCCCAGGGGGGGAGGACGGCAGTCGAGGAGGAGGAGCTGAGGAACGCTAAGCTGAATGTACAGCTGAGGGAGGTGTTCGCTAGCAGGTTTACCACGATGTTCGCGGACTATGAGGCCTTCGTCATCCAGAGCGCTCCGGACCTGGAGTCCTGGCTCACCAACCGAGAGCAGATGCACAACTTTGATAAGGTGATGGGTTGACACACAGAGACATGTACACACACACACACACACACACACACACACACACTGTTTACCTTGATGTAACGGGCTGTTTGAGGCCTGTGTTGTGTGATAGTAGAAGTCCGCTGGGGCATTACCATGTTTGTGAGATGCTGGATTAAATTATTTCCTGAAGTCCATCCACTATGAAAATATTTAATTTGATAAATAAGACGAACACAGCCGGAGCTGTTAAGACGCGGTATTGGCAGTAACAATGTTTGCATTTATAAAATCACTGGGGAAATACATTGATATCAGCAAACAGCCAGAAAACAGAGTTGGTTGGTGTGTGTTTATGCTACGTGCTGTGCACCCAGAGATGGGCAGTATTTCTGTTATTTGTATTTGAAATATGTATTTCAATTACTTCTGAGTATTCAGTTATTTGTATTACACTGGGCTGAACTACACTCTGATGTACAGTGCCATCAGAAAGTATTCAGACCCCTTGACTTTTTCCACATTTTGTTACGTTAACCTTATTCAAACGTGGATTAAATAAATACAAATCCTCAGCAATCTACACACAATACTCCATAATGCAAAAAAAGGTTTTTAGACATTTTAGCAAATGTATTAAACATAAAAAAACAGATACCTAATTTACATAAGTATTCAGACCCTTTGCTATGAGACTCAAAATTGAGCTCAGGTGCATCCTGTTTCCATTGATCATACTTGAAATGTTTATACAACTTTATTGGAGTCCACATGTGGTAAATTGATTGGAGATTATTTGGAAAAGCACACACCTGTCTATATAAGGTCTGACAGTTGACAGTGCATGTCAGAGCAAAAACCAAGACATGAGGTCGAAGGAATTGTCCGTAGAACTCTGAGACAGGATTGTATCTAGGCACAGATCTGGGGAAGGGTACTACAACAATTCTGCATCATTGAAAGTCCCCAAGAACAAAGTGGCCTCATCTTTCTTAAATGGAAGAAGTTTGGAACCACCAATACTCTTCATAGAGCTGGCCGCCCGGTCAAACTGAGCAATCAGGGGAGAAGGGCCTTGGTCAGGGAGGTGACCAAAAACCCGATGGTCACTCTGACAGAGCTCCAGAGTTCCTCTGTGGAGATGGGAAAACCTTCCAGAAGGACAACCATCTTTGCAGCACTCCACCAATCAGGTCTTTATGGTAGAGTGGCCAGACGGAAGCCACTCCTCAGTAAAAGGCACATGTCAGCCCGCTTCGAGCTTTGGCCTGAATTCCAAGCGTCACATCTGGAGGAAACCTGGCACCATACCTACGGTGAAGCATGGTGGTGGCAGCATCACGCTGTGGGGATGTTTTCAGCGTCAGGGACTAGGAGACTAGTCAGGATCGAGGGAAAGATGAACGCAGAAAAGTACAGAGATCCTTGATGAAAATCTGCTCCATAGTGCTCAGGACCTCAGACTGGGGTGAAGGTTCACCTTCCAACGGGACAATGACCCTAAGCCAAGAAAACGCAGGAGTGGCCCAGCCAGAGCCCGGACTTGAACACGATCGAACATCTCTGGAGAGACCTGAAAATAGCTGTGCAGTGACACTCCCCATCCAACCTGACAGAGCTTGAGAGGATCTGCAGAGAAGAATGGGAGAAACTCCCCAAATACAGGTGTGCCAAGCTTGTAGCGTCATACCCAAGAATACTCTGTTGTTGTCGCTGCCAAAAGTGCTTCTACAAAGTACTGAGTAAAGTGCCTGAATACTTATGTAAATGTAATATTTCAGTAAAAAAAATATATATTAGCAAAACCTAACAAAATGTGCATTTTCTTTTTTTTATAGCTGTTCACGAATTTGTGCCCCCCTTTGATGGCAATATGGTGTGATAAGCGAGCCTTCTAAATTAACTAAATATAAATGTGTATGAAAAAAAATACGATTTTTCAAAGCATGCTGAGTAGTATTTTAAGGATCTCCGCCCCGAAACAAGGCCAATAAATATACCCAGTCTGCTTTGCAGTTAATTTTGGTTCATTTTTACATTTTGGTCATTTAGCAGACACTCTTATCCGGAGTGACTTACAGTCAGTGCATTCAACTAAGGTAGATAAACAACAACATAACACAGTCAGAGCAAGTAAATGTATCTCTAAATACAAAATGCATGTATTTTTTATTAAATACATTTCAAAAGACAAGTATTTTGTCGTTTATTTTGATACATTGATCTTTATGGTATTTAGTACATTTATTTTGTAGTTTCTGTCCATCCCTGTGTGCACCTATATCATTTTGTAATTACATTTGTATGTTCCCCTACCTACTAGTATTTGTCTTCATATCCTTCCCTGCGAGGTCATGTTAATGTATCTGGACTAACATATCTCCCCTCTCTCCAGGCATCCTTCCTGTCTGACCAGCCGGAGCCCTACCTGCCCTTCCTGTCCCACTTCATCGAGACCCAGATGTTCGCCACCTTTATCGACAACAAGATCATGTCCCAATGGGAGGAGAAGGAGCCGCTGCTCCGCGTGTTTGACGGACGCATCGATAAAGCTCGTCTATACAATGTTAGAGCCCCAAGTCTGCGGTCCTCCAACTACCAGAGGTGCACCATCCTCAAGGAGTCCGGTGAGTCTGAAGAGAGGCGGGTGTTGTGTGTGTGTGTGTGTGTGTGGCGCGAGAGAGATCGACAGAGAGGGACAGGTGGTATTGAAGGACAAATCTAAAGTCGTTTAAAATGAGTCTTTGGTAGGTAACAGAGAAATATGGACAGAGGTAGAGAAAGGAGAGGGACTAATTGAAAGTTTGGGCTTTAATTAGAATATGCTCTCCTGTGCTGTCTGTCTGATCAGCATGCTGCAGATGACTGCTGTCTGTCAGTCTGTCTGCCTGGCTGGCATACCAACGATGCTTTAAGAGGTCACACAGGACACATTTTAAAAGGACTCCTTTTAAATCCATCTCTTTCCACATCCATCCTATTACTTTCCATCTCATCATCCTCTTGACCTCTTTCATGTGTTCATTGGAAACAGAAGATTTCTCTCCACTCAGCAGGTGCTCCCCTTTGCCTATTCTGCCCATTTGTCTTTGTCTCAAAGAAAGCCTCACCCCACAAAGCTCATTCTTCTACGCTCTATTTCTCTTTCATTCTCTCTCTCTCGCGCGCTCTCTCACTCTCTAGCGCTCACACACACACGCGCACACGCTTCCCCCAAAACACCCTCGCTGCCCCTACCCTACTGAGTCAGTCCTGAGTCTGGCTTCCTCACTTCCTTTTGTCTACGCAGCAGAGAATTAACGAGGGCAAGCCAAATGAGTACTAATTAAGATTAAAAAAGACCTGAGTGCTGTAAAATCCTAATTGTTCAGGGGGGGCTCTTTCAGAGGTGGTGGCGCGTGTAGTTCCCCAATTATACACACAAAAGAAACTATTTTATTCCACTTAATTTCCCTCAGTCGCCCCGGTGCTTCTCTCTCTCCTGTCTGACAAACAATGAGGACTGAGATTGGAAGATACATTCGGAGGGTTTTGTTAGACAAACCAAAATCTCAAATACGAGCCATGTAAAGAAGTACCTCGCCAACAGATGCTCTGTTTATCACCGCGAGAAGGGGTTAATTGACGGATGCCTGTTGGTTTGGGTTGAGTCGTACTGCGTCTGTTTTCTCTACCTTGTGTTCATTAACTTCTTAGGGATCTATGGGGCGCTAGCGCCCCACCTACGACAACATCCGGTGAAATGCAGAGCGCCAAATTCAAATAACAAAAATAGTAATATTAAACATTCATGAAAATACAAGTGTTGTACACCATTCTTTATCTTAGAATCTTGGTAATCCAACCGCGTTGTCCGATTTACAGTAGGCTTTACGGCGAAAGCATAGCATTTGTTATCTGAGGACAGTGGCCAGCATACTTCCTGCATATAAATATATTTCAAACCAGCACAGACATTACAAAATCAAATATAGCGATAAAATAAATCACTTACCTTTGAAGATCTTCCTCTGGTTGCAATCCCACAGGTCCCAGGAACACAAAGAATGGTCGTTTTGTTCGATAAAGTCCCTCTTTATATCCCACTCGTTTAACATACAGCCATAGGAAACCTAAAAGAGTTACCGATAAACTTAATCTAAACAAGTCCAACAACGTTTCTAATCAATCCTCAGGTACCCTAATATGTAAATAAATGATCATATTTAAGACGGAATGTATTATGTTCAATACCGGAGATAAATAATGAAGAGCGCGCCCCCAGTCACGCGCACCACAAGACTACAGCCAGAATGAGGGACACCTGGATTTCCTTAAACTACTTCTTCATTTTTCAAAATAAAAGCCTGAAACCTTGTCTGACTGTTGACATCCAGTGGAAGCCATAGGTACTGCAATCTGGGAGCTATTATTTTCATTGTTCAATAGGAAAAGATAAGAATGGACAGGGAGCTCAATTTTTTGTTTTTCCTGATGGATTTTCCTCGGGTTTTTGCCTGCCATATCAGTTCTGTTATACTCACAGACATTATTCTAACCGTTTTAGAAACTTCAGAGTGTTTTCTATCCAATACTACCAATTATATGCATATCCTAGCTTCTTGGCCTGAGTAACAGGCAGTTTACTTTGGGCACGTCAGACTCTCCGTAGTTCTGAACACTGCCCCCTAGCCCAAACAGATTAAAGAAAGAAAGGAGATGGTTAGAGAAGGAAGTAGGTTTGGAGAGCAAACAGAAAGACCGAAAGAGAGAACGAGAAAGAAAGAGCAGCAGTGAGAAAAAGAGAGCGGGGTGTTTATAGATAAAGAGGGAGAGAGGAGGATGAAAGGGCCGCAGTACAGCATGTCCTGTAATGAATTGAACAAACACAAAGCTTTGGTGTCCTGCCAAGCTTTGTTTAGAGGAGCACAAGAGTGGCAGCGTGTGTGTGTGTGTGTGTGTGTGTGTGTGTGTGTGTGTGTGTGTGTGTCGTCATTCAAAGTAAACTCAAAGGTTTAGTCCTAGCATTGTCCTAAATTTATTCTCAAGTAGTGGTTATACCAAAAGAAGGCCTTACTCAAATCCCCCCTCTTGGTTTGATCTCCCTGCCCAGCCCAGGCCATCGAACAGCGGCTGATGAAGATCGACCACACAGCCATCCACCCCCACCTGTTGGATATGAAGATTGGACAGGGCAAATATGAACAGGGCTTCTTCCCCAAGCTGCAGTCTGACGTGCTCTCAGTTGGACCCACCAATAACAAGTGAGTATATGATGCCATTACCGAAGAGCCAACCAATGACAGGCATTGTTTCTGGGAAAAAATGGTAATGGTAACGGTTTGAGCATAGAATGGCTATATGAACGTAATATATACACTACAGTTGTGTTACGGTGATGTAGTCCAATTTAACAAATGTTTATCCCTAATCTTCCATCTGTATTATGTAGTTGACTAGAGTCTATATAAATGTTTATGCGGTTAACAGTGTTGTGTCTGTCAGCAGGTGGTCCAACCGTACCGCTACGGCTCAGCGCAGGAAAGACCGTCACAGACAACAAACAGAACACTTGACTCTAGATAACGGCCTCAAAGAGGTACGGACACGGCACACAGTCCTCCCTCTTCATCCTCTCCTCCTCCTCTTCCTCTGGTTCCATAGCATGCCTTTATGTTCCTTTTTATTGGATTTCTTTTGAATTTCTTCTTTTCGTCTTAGCTTGGTTCCGTTTTCAAAGCTTGTCCGTCCTTGTCTTAACTGATGTCATGTTTGTTTCTGTAGCTTGCTTTCTCTTTAACTTCTCTTAGTTTTTTAGTTTCTTTCTTTCTATTATTTGAATGACCTGGGCATTCATGTGCATGGTGCTTCTTTTCCTTTCTTTTCTCGTTCCTGTCTTTTCTGTGGGTCCTGTGCGTTGGGGTTGGGCCGTACCGCCTCTCAGCAGGTAGAGGGGTGTCTAGTCCTGCAGAACTCCATGGCGTTTTGGGAGTGGGACAAGGCATCTCCCCCGCCTCTCAAACCACCAAAAAAGTCTGCCTCTGAGTGCTGCCTGGTACGTGGAGGAGTAATGGGCCCCCCACAGACCCTCCCTCTAACCCACGAAAACTACCCCAACCCCCAAGACGACCCCCACTCCACTTCTCCACTCCAGTCCTGCTTCACAAATACACACAATCCCTGCTTGCTGACACACAGTGGCTCTGTTTGATAGATCACTCATGTACCTGTCACATTAGTTCAAGTCAACAGCGCTGAAAGAGTGAGTCATGGCTCTGCAGAGGATCTTGTTTTCCCTCATCTCTCCTCTTCCTACCCTTTTATAGTTCTGTATCTACTGTATGATCTCTGTGGGGAGGAGAGAGATGATAAAGGAATTACTGAATCGTAACGATACAAAATCAGACGGCAGAATTGTTTCGGATTCAAGCCAATTTAAGTAAACTAGAGTGAACTCACCAGAGTGTGTCACTGAAATGGGCTCAGCGCCTAAACTCTCTGTGGAGAAGTAAACAGAAAATGTTATTTTTACTTTGTCTTGTTTTCTCCACGAGCACATAACCCCCCACCACATCCCAGTGTTTGCTAAAAGGTATTCAAGACTACAAAAACCACCGCCCTCTTTCTGATCAATGTCTGCCCTCACTCCTACCCTTACACCACCTCTTACAGTTGGACCCAACTGAGAAATGTCCCTCCATCCACCTGTAAGGGTTAATATTGGGTGTAGAGTTTTAGACAGAGCTGACTGTTGCTCTGTCTCTGTCTCCATCAGAAGTACATGCAGGAGGCTCGGAGCCTGGGGAAGAACCTCCGTCAGCCCAAGCTGTCTGACCTCTCACCTGCCGTCATTGCTCAGACCAACTGGAAGTTTGTAGAGGGACTACTCAAGGAGTGTCGCATGAAGGTGAGTCTGTACAGGTGAAATATATTGTGGTATTGGTCAAGTTGTGGTTGCAAATGCTATGTATCTCCAAAGTATATCGGTCCAATGTTGTGTTGTTTGGTGTAGTTATGAGGGGATTGGTTCCTATCTACAAACCGGTTGTTTGTATCCTATGTGTAGGGGTCATGTCGTGTTGGTCAAGTTTCTGTGTCTCCTGTCTCCAGACTAAGCGTATGTTGGTGGAGAAGATGGGCAGGGAGGCGGTGGAGCTGGGTCATGGGGAGGCCAACATCACAGGTCTGGAGGAGAACACTCTCATCGCTTCCCTCTGTGACCTGCTGGAGAGGATCTGGAGCCATGGCCTGCAGGTCAAACAGGTCTGTAGAGAGACACACATGCGTGCATACACATGCACTGAACAGAAACACACACACACACATACATGTACACACACACACTCTCTTTCTCTCTAATCAGGTTTTATCGTAATGACGACATTGCGTTTACAAAATAAACCCACTCTCATGCTCAGTGCTCTACTTGGAAGAACCTGCTATTAGCTATAGGTCAGAGGTCAGTCTACCAACACTTTGGTTAATCAGGTCTTATAGTAACAACCATATGACCCTATTTCATTAGGCTTATTGACTGGTAATCCTCTATCTATAGCCTAGTAGTATTAGTGAATGTATTAGCTATTGGCAGTGCAGTGTTTCCTGTATTAGGGAGTGTATTGGCTATTAACAGTGTGTGGGTTGACCTCTAACCTCTGGACTGTGACCCCTGTAGGGGAAGTCAGCTCTGTGGTCCCACCTGCTGCACTACCAGGCCAGAGAGGAGAAACTGGAGCAGCAGCAGTCAGAGTCACCAGGTAAGAACACCCACCCACACACATATATAAACACACACACCTTACATGGTCCATTAATACACAAAATTGGCATGTCCCTCCTACCCTCAATCCATCTAGTCACACACTATCCATAGCCAATAATCCCCGGATATTTTCTAAGTAATCTACAGACCTTACACACTCCAGTGGCATTTGATAGATTTATTTTCAATTGGAGCGCTGCCAAAGCTGAGATGTGTGTGTGTGCTTCTTTCTCCCTCCCACAGTGTCAAACGGTCCAGAGAGACGAAAGTCTGAGTCATCAATAGGGATGCCATCACTGCGAGCGTCCGTCATACAGGATATGAGGTATGAATTACCTACCACTCTACCTGTACATTACGATGTGTCATAGGTAGATGGTAATATCTCACAACTTTATCCATGTTTTGTTATTCGCTGTTATTGTTTTTACCTTCTCTCTCACATCTCCACGCCTCCCTCCCTCCCTTTCTCAGGCACATCCAGAGTATGGGGGAGATAAAGACGGATGTGGGCAGAGCGAGGGCCTGGATCCGTCTTTCTCTGGAGAAGAAGCTGCTCTCCCAACACCTCAAACAGCTGCTGTCCCGCCAAGCCTTAGCCAAGTACGCACGCACACATACAGTTGAAGTCGGAAGTTTACATACACTTAGGTTGGAGTCATAAAACTCGTTTTTTCAACCACTCAACAAGTTTTTTTGTTAACAAACTATAGTTTTGGCAAGTCGGTTAGGACATCTCCTGTGTGCATGACACAATTACTTTTAATTGTTTACAGACAGATTATTTCACTTATAATTCACTGTATCACAATTCCAGTGGGTCAGAAGTTTACATACACTAAGTTGACTGTGCCTTTAAACAGCTTGGAAAATTCCAGAAAATTATGTCATGGCTTTAGAATCTTCTGATAGGCTAATTGACATCATTTGAGTCAATTGGAGGTGTACCTGTGGTTGTATATCAAGGCCTACCTTCAAACTCAGTGCCTCTTTGCTTGACATCATGGGAAAGAATTGTAGACCTCCACAAGTCTGGTTCATCCTTGGGAGCAATTTCCAAATGCCTGAAGGTACCACGTTCATCTGTACAAACAATAGTACGCAAGTATAAACAACATGGGACCACACAGCCGTCATAACGCTCAGGTAGGAGACACATTCTGTTTCCTAGAGATAAACTTACTTTGGTGCGAAAAGTGCAAATCAATCCCAGAACAACAGCAAAAGACCTTTGGAAGAAACGGGTACAAAAGTATCTATATCCACAGTAAAACGAGTTCTATATCGACATATCAGCAAGGAAGAAGCCACTGCTCCAAAACCGCCTTAAAAAAAAAAGCCAGACCACGGTTTGCAACTGCACATGGGGACAAAGATTGTACTTTTTGGAGAAATGTCCTCTTGTCTGATGAAACAAAAATAGAACTGTTTGGCCATAATGACCATCGTTATGTTTGGAGGAAAAAGGGGGATGCTTGCAAGCCGAAGAACACCATCCCAACCGTGAAGCACGGGGGTGGCAGCATCATGTTGTGGGGGTGCTTTGCTGCCAGAGGGACTGGTGCACTTCACAAAATAGATGGCATCACAAGGAAGGAAAATTATGTGGATATATTGAAGCAACATCTCAAGACACCAGTCAGGAAGTTAAAGCTTGTTTGCAAATGGGTCTTCCAAATGGACAATGACCCAAAGCATACTTCCAAAGTTGTGGCAAAATGGCTTAAGGACAACAAAGTCAAGGTATTGGAGTGGCCATCACAAAGCCCTGACCTCAATCCTATAGAAAATGTGTGGGCAGAACTGAAAAAGCGCGTGCGAGCAAGGAGGCCTACAAACCTGACTCCGTTACACCAGCTCTGTCAGGAGGAATGACCTAAGACAGGGAATTTTTACTAGGATTAAATGTCAGGAATTGTGGAAAAACTGAGTTTAAATGTATTTGGCTAATGTGTATATAATCTTCCGACTTCAACTGTACACACACATACACACACACACACACTCACAAACAATATTATTCACATTGACAGTGTCTACGCCATGGTTAATGTGTATTAAGTGTGTGTTGTGTTGTTTCCAGGAAGTTGTATAAGCGATACGCCTTCCTGCGCTGTGAGGAGGAGAAGGAACAGTTCCTGTTTCACCTGCTCTCCCTCAACACTGTCGACTACTTTTGTTTCACCAGTGTCTTCACCACCATCAGTGAGTAGGACTTCAACATAACCACAATTCAATTTCAATATGACAATAATATTATCACTAATTTACCTCATCCTATACAGAACACAGTCACATCATAAGATGGTTAACTAATTCTACTTCACCGGTGACATTACCTCGATCAGTCCGCACACTAGCTAAAACAACTTAACTACAAGTCATCCACTTTAACTTACGACAAGTCACCCACAGCAAACCTTTCCACTCGGCCACTGGGGAGAGGATGGATGGTAGGCTTTGGAGAGTCCTAATTGGTGTGCTTGCCTTGGCCTGTCACAGTTTTCCATGGAGGTTAATGTAGATGTGTAGGACTTTAACTTGGATCAATGGCAGAGACGGTGTTAACCTGAATAAAGTATGAGGCTATGCACATGTCATCAAAGATTGAAAGCAGGATTACATTATTCACGTAGCAGTTTGCACTGAAGCAGCACCAGATAAGTTTCTCTCTTTTACACACACACACACACACACACACACATCACAAATGGCTCTGGGTTTGCTTTCTCTGGAACCCTTGCCTGCCGTTAGAGGAAACTGGGATAATTTTTTTTATAGTAAAGTTCATAAATGAGTTATTACTCTAAAGCAGTGTAATCCACTGAAATGTCCCTGATTTTAGTTTGCCCTTGTTATATTTTACTATAATAATAATGTAATGTAATACTTTTTTTTTTGTCCCTGCAGTGATCCCGTACCGTGCCGTCATCATCCCCATCAAGAAGCTGAGCAACGCCATGACGACCTCCAACCCGTGGGTGTGTGTGTCGGGTGAGCTGGGCGACTCGGGCGTCAGGCAGATCACCAAGAACGTCCTGGAGATGACCTTCGATGTGAGTCTGAACTATGATCCAACAGCCAGGGCCCCTACGCCTACTCTCATGTCTCTGTGACATTCTGCAGAAAGGTTAAATCATCATTGATTGATGGTTTTGCTGAGAACATCACTGAGTCATTGTCCGGTGCCCACTGGGGTGAAGTGGGTGGCTGTTCCCTTTTTGTGGCATGAACTCACGCATGGTCTCATAAGGCAGAAGACTCTGTCTAACTTGCTCTCTACCATTCCATACCTACTACTAATCCCCTATCTCCTCATTCACTCGTTCATTTATCCATTCATTCATCTTTGTGTGACTATTTGCTCTGATACCTTCCACTCAGAGCCTGGGGTTGATGAGTTAAAAGTAGGGTCCATGTAGCTGATTCCACTTGGTAGGTATTGGAAGTATGCTTGAATACTAGTTAACTCTGTGAGATGCTGCCAGGCACAATGAGCGGACGAACCCAGACTTCCCGTTTGTCCTCTTTCCTACCTCCTTCCTCCTTCCTCGCAGGAAGTGCATGACTCTACCTACTGAGCCTTTTCATAGTCTCTACCATTTTGAGTGGTGTTGTGTTCACTAGTGTTGGGTGGTAGCTCTTTGTGGCTTTGTGAGCAGTTTGGGTGATGGCTAACTGTTCAGTATAGCTCTGTAGAGCATCTCTCTAGAGGAGCTTTGCTACTATGGTGGTGGTTTGGGTACATGCCTGGTTTGTAGCCTGGTGAATGGTAGTCTACTAGAAACCAGCAACCCAAGTCCATCCTCTCCCACTCATGCTGTCCATCGTCCATCATGTCCTAACACGTGTCTTCATCTCCCCCAGTCTGCTTTCAGGCCACACACTCACATCGACGCCATGTTCAAGGTTAGAAACGTCATCTCCCTTTCCCTCCCTCCCTCCTCCTCTCCACCGGACCCATTTGGATCATCCCAGACTCAATGTTCACTGTGTACCATAGACTCCAGGGTCGTATTCATTGGAAACCAAACGGAAGAAAACTGACTAAAACAGGGGAGGGGCTATCTGAAGTTGTCCAATGACAAACACTCCTATTTCTGTTATCCGTTGCAAAACATTTTGCTACAGTGTGCCCTAATGAATACGACCCAGCTCTCTCTCTAGGTCGAGAGCTTCGTCAACGATGGGTTGGTCTGTGTACCCTCTGTTGGTTATAGTGTATTAATGGTGTTCCAGATTTATGACGAGGTATGTGTTTGTCCTTGAATGCCACTTTGTGTAGTTTAGCATCACATGAACATTTCCTTGACATGATGCTGATGTTATGCATATCACTCAATGCACCAAGCTCACCTTCAACTAAAAGGTTTGGAAAGGGGACACAACTGTCTCCTAAGTGGCATTCAAGGGCATATGGTAGGAATACTCACCTGTCATTGGCTGTATATTGGTCTAATGTAGACTTTTAGTTGATCAATTGGATAGATGAATAGGACTAGATTCGATAGAGGATTATACTGCATAGTTCTAGAATTAACAGTCATACTGTTGTTGTTATCAAATTATTTCTGAATTATCATTGTGAATTAACATAGAAAAAACATGTAATGACATCTTAATGCTGATTTTTCTTTCTTTCTCTCGCTCTTGTCTTTCTCTCTCTCTTTCACTCTCTCTCTTGTCTCTCTCTATAGTGTCAAAACCTGGGTAAGCTGACTACAGTCCAGTTGGGTCATGATAACTCTGGGCTGCTGGCTAAATGGTTGGTGGACTGTGTCATGGTCCGCAACGAGATCACAGGACACACCTACAAGTTCCCGTGTGGGCGGTGGCTTGGTAAAGGCGTGGACGACGGCAGTCTGGAGCGCGTTCTGATTGGTGAGCTGGCGTCGCCCAACGCCGATGAGGATTTTGGTAGAGGGTGTCGCACGCCCGACATGCAGCATTCGCCGGGTCAGACCAGACGCGTCAGCATCACCTCGATGGGAGGACGCGGACACAGTGAGTAACACCCCTTCAGGACTTGACATAGCATAACATAACCAACACCTGATTTACTGTTGACATAACTATAGATATTCACTTTTTGTCTCTTCTCTCTCTTCTGTTGCAGAGCCCACCTCAGCTCAAATCCAGGAGGCCATCGGCGAGGCAGTGAACAGCATCTGCAAACACTTCCACAAGCCTGAGAAAGAGGTGTGTGTGTGTCTGTGGTAGAGAGAGAAAGTGCGAGACCGACTGAGAGAAAAAAATAACAAGCACCTGCTCCATGTTCTCCATTTAATCGGTTCATTTTAGTTCAGACAGTGAAGGGCCTGTATTATAGGTTTCTGACTGCTGCAGCACTCTCCTCATCTGGCAGGTTAATAGGCTCTGAGGTGCTCTGTCTGGGGAGGATGTCAGGGCAGAGAGCAGATGCTGTTTCTCTTTCATTATAAACACGATGAACTCATTCTAGTGCTTAACAATCCCCTCAACCCCCTGTCTGCACGCTCTCTCTTTAAATATACTCTTATTCTCTCTGTAGAATTACTCTCTCTGTGCTCCCCTCCGGCTTCTCTCGCTCTCTCTCTCCCTCCCTCCCTCTCTCTCTGAGGTGGCAGTGTTCATTATGTGAGTCTGTTTTATAGCTCTGGTATAATGGTGTTTCAATTGAGGAAGTTAATGCAGTAATAGGAAATGGGTAAATGGCTGGCGTGGAGCCCAGGCCACAAATAGACCCATGTTAGAGCAGCAATAGGATAGATAGAGATCCCAAACCCCAGCCACGAGCTGTTCTCTCCCTTACCGCCAGGCAAACGGTATCAGAGCATGAGGTCTGATACCAACAGGCTCAGAGACAGTTTCTCTCCTATAAGACATCAGACTGCACTTTAGCAATCTTCACAACTGCTGCTACCAGACTCTTATTATACTGCTCAATTTATACAGTTACCCACCATCCCCCCCTTCTCAAATACATGTGGAAATATTGTACTAAAAATTGTGCCTTCCTGTATTATTCTTATGCTAAAAAATTTATTTTTTTCTGCTGTCATTTATTTTATTTTCGTATTCTTGTCTTTTACTATTTCTTATTGTTGCGTTGTCGAGAAGGAACCTGCAAGTAAGAATTTCATTGGACAATGTACACCATGCGTATCCCGTATATCCGACTAATAAAACTGAAACTTGAGACAAGTCTAAACCTCTGGAGAGAGCCGTTAACTCAGCATCTACATTAGTTTAACTGGAGGAATAGTATAGCATTAGCCGCAGCTAATATAAGGGCCTTCAGAGGAAAAAGGCCTTTATAGTGCTGTATAAATGCTCTCCACTGTCACAGGCTGGTGAACTCTGTGAGGGGGAATAAGAGAACAGTGTTTTTTAATCTGTTGAGGAGAATAAAGGGAATGTTATGTTGATTTTAAGTGAACATTTCACTGTTTCTAATTGGTGCTTCAAACGGGTAGTGTTGCATCATGTTTGTTGTTGAGAATCAACAGTTGGTACCTTTTTTAGTCTCAAAGGTTAATGAAATTATGCTCAAGGTCTCTTTCTGAAACTCTCCCTCGCTCTTTCTTTCCCTCCCTCCTTCTCTCCCTCTCTCCAGAGGGGCAGTCTGACCATCCTGCTGTGTGGTGAGGTTGGTCTGGTCGGGGCTTTGGAGCAGTTCTTCCACAACGGCTTCAAGTCCGCCCGCCTCTTCCAGAAGACTGTCTTTGTCTGGGACTTTGTGGGTGAGTGGCCTACCTATACACCGCTGCCTCCATCTAGTGGAATAACCTAGAAATACCACATATTTCTCCCTACGTATGATACATTGAGATGGATTGAGGGATTTTTCTTCTATGAAGGTGCGCTAGCCATCTTTATGGTATGATTATAGATCTTTGTGATAGGCTTCCCTCTTGTGGTGAAAACTAGGATATTGAATACTGAACTTCCCCAATGGAAATAAAGTAGTCCAATAACAAGTCCCTTTGATACTCAAAGTAACCCTGCAGGTAGCTGTTATGTCTGTCATATGAAACGGCTGCTTCATCCTTTTATTAATATTCATATCACAGGTTTTGACTGACATGAATGTTAAGGATATGAGGAGAGGATGGTTTCCATAGAGCACTTTACTTGCACAGATCAAAGGTTCAAATACAATAGAGGGGAAAAAAGAATGAACCCCTGTAGACTAGACATACTCTTTCAGCTCTAAATCAATCAATCAATCAAATATGTGTGTGTATATATATAAAGCTCTTTTTAGCAGTTGTTGCAAAGTTCTTCTGCAGTAGACCCTACCTCCATGTCCCTTCTCCTCTTCCTGTTCTCCTCCTCTGCCCCCACCTCCCTACCATATCTCCTCCTCTCCCCCTCTACAGAGAAGGCGGTGGCTTACATGGAGTCAGCAGACCAGATGGGGGACATGCAGGAGACTGCGGAGCCCCTGGGCCTGACCTGTGTCTCTCTCTGTCACTATGTCAGTGCCATCAACTCCTCGCCCAGGAACATTGGCAAGGACGGCAAGTTCCAGCTGCTTGTCTGCCTCGGGGCCAGGTGAGGGTGCCACTCACACACAGTGAGACAGAGATGGGGCTGCAGAACTGAGCTGTAGTTGTTATTGGCACAAAGCATCCAGAGGGCTGTATTGGGAATCAACATCACACTTCTGAAAAGTGTCATTGGTGACATGAAACCAATGTTTAGCAAACATACTCCTAATTATCCTCTCGCTCTCTCGCTCCTATCTATCTATCTATCTAGAGATCGTCTGCTGATTCAGTGGCTCCCTCTGTTGGTGGAATGTCCAGTGATCCAGCGGATGTACGAGGAGTCTGCTCTGCTGCGGGACCGGACCACAGTCAACGCTCTCATCGCTGTCTTGCAGACCCTCCACGACTTCCCCATCACCCTGGAGGCCTCGCTTGTCAAGGGAATCGACCTTTAACCCCTACCGCACAGCCTGCTGGGAAACCACCCAGCTCATGACTACATTACCCACAAACCCTTGCTCTGTTCCCTTTTGCCCTTTCACTGTGAGGCATGCTTCAGCTGATTCACTCTGGGAAAAGTCTCCTTATAGGGAGGAAGTAGCAAGTGAGGACTATATAAAGAACAAGACGGTTCACTACCAAAGCAATCGATTCCACTGCTGCAGAGCAGAAGCTTGGGCTTTGGATCATTGATGAGTGATGATGCAGTATTATTATTACATAGCTTGTGGTTTTGAAACATATCCTTTTTGATATTTAATAAGAAGGGTCTGTTTTTAAAGAAAACCTGTGGATGTTTCACTATGTGCTAGATGTGTGTAGCCCACTGTAGGTAGCTCTTCAATTGACACTTTTTTAGCCTGTGTTATGGAGATCCTATCTTTGCCTGTGTTCTATCTCTCTGTCTCCTGGATCCTGCTCCAACTTCAGCTAGCGTTAGCATAAGCAAGCGTGCTAATCGGCCAGGAAAAAGGAAACCAAAACAGAAAGCGACTGTTTGCCCCTGCTGCCTCTCCATAGTCTCTACACTGAGGATATCTCTGGGTGAAACTTCATCATTTGGATGAAGATGACAACAATGGAAAGGAAAACTGGACTCATCTGCTTTCAGTTGTGTGCAACGCAGCTTTTTGATTGGATGTTGGCTCATTTCTGTGTTGGACTGGATACACCTATTGTGTTGGACTGAACATTTGCTCTGCTTTGAGATTGGCTAGCAGATCTTGGGGGACACAACCACTGCGCTGGATTGGATCAGTCTTTCCTAGGAGGACAGGGGCTTTTCTATGGTTGCATGGACATTCCAACCAAATTACAGGCATTGACCTGGCCCTATTTCAAACTGTGTGTGTGCGTGAGTATGTACAGGGTGTCCAAAACCATTAAGAACACCTTCCTAATATTGAGATTCGGGGCACCTCCCCCCTTTGGACTCAGAACAGCTTCAATTCATCGGGACATGGACTATATAAAGTGTCAAATGTTCCACAAGAATGCTGGCCCATGTTGACTCCAATGCTTCCCACAGTTGTCAAGTTGGCTGGATGTCCTTTGGGTGGTGGACCATTCTTGATACACATGGGAAATTATTGAGCGTAAAAAACCCAGCAGTGTTGCAGTTCTTGACACAAACCAGAGCGCCTGGCACTTACTACCATACCCCGTTCAAAGAAATGTAAATATTTTGTCTCGCCCATTCACCCTCTGAATGGCACACATACACAATCCATATCTCAATTGTATCAAGGCTTAAAAATCATTCTTTAACCTGTCTCCTCCCCTTCATCTACACTGATTGAAGTGGATTTAACAAGTGACATCAATAAGGGATCATAGCTTTCACCTGGTTAGTCTGTCAAAGAACAGGTGTTCATAATGTGTTTTACACTCAGAGAATGTGTGCTCTCCTAATGTTATTTTTATATTAGAGATCGTAATGGTCAATGTATTCAATATCATCCTGGTTTTGTGTGTGTGTGTGTGGGGGGGGGTCTGTCAGATCTGTGTGATTGTTGATCTCAAATGGACATTTTAGGACAGTTTCCTAATCTTGACAAGCATTACTCTGTGTGGTATTGAAATGTTCCAGACCCTTATTTAATGTGATACATGTGAAATACACTGAAATATAAAACAATTGCAATAAGAACCCCTAATGATGTATTATCATAAATCAAACCTTCCTATGATAAGTGGTTATTTTCTGGTGAGTGTTAACTCCTTCTGGGACTATTTCTAGCTGGTTGTATTTTTCAATATAAAATAGATCTCTTTCCACTTTTTCAATCAATCCTTAGTGAATACAATCTTATATTTCTGTAACAACAAGTGTAAATATATGATGTTTATGCATGTGTACTAAAAATGGTGTTCAAAATCCATTTTACTAAAGTTAGGGTAAATATGACCGGACATTTGACTAAAGTTAGGATAAATATGACCAGACAATAGATTTGAACCCAACCAAAAGGGAAAACAATTGACAGATTCCGAATCACAATTTTAACTCAGTGTTTTAACCACAGTACTTATGGTTTGTTTTTCCAGTATTAACTCATAAAAGGACAAAGCATTTGTTTGTAATGTTCTGATTTGATATATTTATTCTTAACTGTGGTAGTAATCAAGAAACTTTGAGACACTGTTTGTGACAGGGGCAAAGAGCCGCCTGTGAAATATCTGTAAATTACATTCTGTATGTTGATCCATGTGACTTTCCTTCTATAACATTCACAGTTTGGTGCTGCTACTAGGTTCCTACTGTCTTGTGTATCATGGATTCCAACAATAACAAACCTATCTACCTGTATGTGTAAGAAGCCACAAACAGAGGAGGATGATCGACTCTATAGGTGTTTAGCGCATAGCTGTGAGCAAAGTGTCTGTCTAGTATAGAGAGAATAGGGTCCCTCTTTGCATCTCCTAAAGTGCTACTGCATGCGGTGTACTCTGCTACTCGGCTGTATACTTTCTCCTAACACACCGCTACAGCTAAACTCATTCAGTAGTCCTGTACTGTACTTCTGTCTTTGTTACATAAACCTGTGTGACAAACGCTGTCCCCCCGCTGAGTGGAATATGTCCTAATGTTACCAGGTAGGCAATGCTACTACTGAACATTTCCTTTCGCACAAGTGCAGATGTAAACTGTATGTACAGTCCTATGTCCATATAAGAGTCAATGATCGCTGTTCTGATATTTATGATGCACTTCATTAAAAACTTGCTCAATATGTTAAACGGTTTACTGTGTATGTTGTGTGTGTGTGTGTGCGCCCAGCCCTCAGGTAAAATACATGTCCATTGTGATACTGAGATCACCTCTATGGTTGGAGATGACATATGATCCTCATGAGAATTCAATGGTAAACAATATAACGTTTTACTCATTGAGCTACTTCTGATTCCTGTTTCACTACCAAAACAACTCTTGTTACATGGTACATTCTGTTATTCTACGACTATTTTCTAGTTGAATAACATTTTCATTTAGTGTTTATTGCATTATTACAATTTATTTCAAAATACGCATTATGACATTTTTTTTCAAAATAATAGTCTAAATCGTGTGTTTAAAACGCTCCACGTACCACACGTACCTACAGACATGCTGCCACTGTACTTTTGAAGTAGTCACGCCTCCTTTCTTCAATCCACAGCGCACAGATTTCAACTGGTTCCACCCCCCATTTCCCGCGTAATTCCCCTCCTTGTATGGGCAATACAATGCAGACGCAGTCAAAACGTCACTTTCGTATGTAAATTGGTTTGATTGAAGAAAATCAGAAAATGGTGGAGTTGCCAAAAGCGCATGCGTAAACATTTTTAATACTCCTGGGAGAATCTCAATTGTACTCTCCTCGCGTCCTCTGCTCTCCTCAAACCCCATTGGATGAGAACGCCAGAGGTCTCTTCCCTCCCGACATTTTCCTCCAATGGGTTTTGAAAAGGAGGTGAGGAGAGAGGACGCGAGCAAATACAATTGAGATTCTCCCCCAGACACGCAAGTAAAACGGCAACATCCGAACGGTGTATTCATTGTTACATGCGTTTAAATAGCCTCCCAACGACGTCTTTTATCATCTTCACAACTCATTCATCATTGACTATAAATCAAGGTAAGGACATTACTTTGCCAAACACACAACAAATTCTATTTAAAACAATCTTCACACTATGCGCTGAAGTTATTCCGAGGATGTAGGCAATTTAACATGGTGAAATATCTCGGAAAAGCCATTAAAACATTTTTTTCTTATCCTAAATTGTTTGAACTTTTTGAGTTAACTAATGTTCTACTTCAGTGTTTTACAGCCAATGACAAGCACTGGAAATTGTATTTGTGTTCATATGCGCGCTCCTTTCTTCTGCTTGGCATTTGGTGTCCGGTGACAATGAATGATCACATTCCTTGATCAGGACTAGAGTCCTACAAAGGTTTGTTTCTGTGCAACAACAAAACCATTGTAACCCGCACTGTTTTAAATAGTTAGATGTATTGTTTTTTCAAATAACTTATAGGCTGGTTTCGTTTTCAAAAGACACCATACTGCCGCATCAACAAAACCTTACATGCAAACGGTGTAGGCTAGAATTCTTGACTACGAGTTAACAATTTCGTTGTGATTTAACGTTTTATTTTATCAAATGAAAATTCCACTCTGAGTGAAAGACGGTGGTTGTCGGTTGGGAGTGATATGTGGGTGTGTGGCTCTGCGCCAAACATGCCACTGATCTCCTTTCAATATTGTTCAACCCTGGAACTTGTTTGCATGCATGGACTGTTCAGCACTTATCATTTCACACTTGTATTAATACAATTCCTAAATGTAGGTAGCAACCAGCTTCTCTGAAAATGTGCATGTTTACAGTCCGGCCATGGTTTTGGAACCCTCCCATTGACGCAGAATTATTCGGAAAACAAAGACTTAGTCATGGAGAAAGATGCAGTATAGCAGCAGCGGTGTTGAGTGACACTTTGTATCTAGTAGTTATTGGTTTACGAACTCTTTGGAGCAGCATTCGTACTCGTAAGCTGGTCAACGTGTGTCTGAATATGGATGATGCATGGGAACCAGAGGGGACCATGCTTTCTCCGTGGGTGGTGATCAATGTACATTCTCGACGCATGCAGGTCTTTTAAACTAAAAACAATGTTCTTCTATAAACCAGTCGACAATGCAGTGGGTGTTAGATTTGATCTAATTATTGATGAAAAACGATTCAAAGCAGTAATTCTGATCGTAGTAAATTTCGCAAGCACACCACTGGTTCAGTGTACAGTCGGCACCATGCCGCCCCGCCTGCATCCTTCAAAGCATGTTGCCATTTTCGAGTTAGGCAATAGGCCCTACGTCAGAGCTGGTATTATACAACCGTTTGTGCCGCTAAAGATTTACGACCAGTCCCGCTGACCACATTTATGGCTTTTACAGTGTAATCTTTGTTGCTTATAGGTAGGCTATGCAATTCACCGTGTTTAGCCAAACATTTTTACATCCTTGGCATGATGAAACAAAGCCTCAATCACGATGTGTCAATCCCTTTTATCGATGTTCACATCATAATCGGCTCTGTGACCACTGACATTCGAGCATCACATGGATGTTGCCACATGCCCGCATCCCTGCTATAGGGAGTCGGGACCACATGGCTTTTCGTTGCATCAGCACTGCAGTTGCATAACAGCGTCGCGGTACATGGCCAGGCTGTCCTGTTCCGGTCTCATTGACGTGATGACTGATAACCTAGTTCTCTGTCTGGGACTCTAGACCATGCAAGCAAGCGTTAAGGGGGCTCGTCTCCACAGCATTGTGTGATGCAGGCCTATGACTGTATTATGTTCATCGTAATGCATGAACAGGGCCATAACCATTTACTGCTTTTCTATACAATTAAAACACTTCAGAATGCTGTTTGGAGAACAGCAAAAAGGACTTTGGCCATTATCAACTTGGCTGCTGTAGGCTGTTTCACTTCAGTTAGCTATACAATTGTAATGTTCAGGGGGGAAATGTGTAAAATTATTCATACTTCAGCGTCGGAGGAAATTAGAACTTATTACATTTTATACAACTGTTAGCATTTTAATATAGGCCTATAGGGAAGATGTTCGTATTTGAAACATGTATTTTTTTTAAGCTTCTAACTTTTTTGTGAATATTATTAGATTCTCAGGGGGACTGCCCCACATGAGGCACTGACTCCCAAGTTTTGGATCCACTGTACTAACCTTTGAGTGCTTCCTCTCGCTCTCTGTCTTTGCGTTCTCCTGCATGCATTGCAGCATGCCTCGGCCTCACCACGGAGTGCCACATCACTGTCTCTCAGTAGCCTACTTACACTCTTTAATGCAAAGTTATGAGAACTTAGTAGTAGGGTTGGAAACTTTCCAGGAAATTTCCAGAAATGTTCCATAGGAAGTTAAGCCTCCTGGATGATGTATTTTGGGAGAGTGTGGTAAGCAGCCTGAAACTGATAGCAGTAGCCATTGCATGGATTGAGGGTGACAATGCCATCCTGTGATGTTCAGACTCTGCTTGCAGATGTAAGAGAATATATCCATACTGCCCTGCCCACTTCACTGTTGCTCCAAGCAGAGGAAACTGCAGTTCTGAAATGCATCAAAAAGCGTGAAGATTTCTGCCTGAAGCCCATACACGCCACAGCGTACATTTTGGACCCCAAGTATGCTGGCAAGAGAATCCTGTCTGGTGCAGAGCTCCTCAAGGCCTATGGTGTCATCACTACTGTGTCTCGCTGGCCTGGATGAGGGCAAGGTTCTTTGCAGTCTGGCGAATGAGGGCAAGGTTTGGGATGGAGATGCAATATGGCAGTCGTGCCAACATCTCATCAGCCACCTGGTGGAAAGGACTTTGTGGATCTGAGGCTCTTTCCCCTGTTACCTCCATCATCCTCCAAATCCCACCAACATCAGCCGCTTCAGAGCGCAACTGGTCCTTGTTTGGGAACACACTAACCAAAGCACGCAACAGGCTGACCAATACAAGGGTTGAAAAATTGGTGGCCATCTGGGCAAATTTGAGGCTTTTTGAGCCTGACAACAAGCCATCCTCAACAAGGTTGGAAAGTGACAGTGAAGATGAGGCCTCAGTCTGTTCAAGAGGTGGACATTGAGGAGGTCCAGGGGTAAGACATGGAAGCCTGAGAGGAAGACAACCAAGACTTTAGTTTCTAAACTATCATTTTACAGATGTTTGTTAAGCATTTTTGTGAGATGCGATGGATAATTCAACATTCCCTTTTGTTCAGTGAAATCATCCCATGTGAAGTGTCAACTCGTTTTAATTAAAGTTCAAATCGTAACTAAATTGTTTGTTTTATTTATATTGGATGGATTTAATTTGCAATTGTCTACTTATGATAAGGTAAAAGGGTTCTGTCTCTATGGTAAATACAGTTGAAGTTTACATACACTTAGGTTGGAGTCATTAACTTGTATATCAACCACTCCACAAATGTCTTGTTAACAAACTGTAGTTTTGGCAAGTCTGTTAGGACATCTACTTTGTGCATGACACAAGTAATTTTTCCAACAATTGTTTAAAGAAAGTGAGTTAGATTATGTCACTTATCACAATTCCAGTGGGTCAGAAGTTTATATCCACAGTAAAATGAGTCCTATATCGACATAACCTGAAGGGCCGCTCAGCAAGGAAGCAGCCACTGCTCCAAAACCGGCATTAAAAAAAAGCCAGAATATGGTTTGCAACTGCACATGGGGACAAAGATTGTACTTTTTGGAGAAATGTCCTCTGGTCTGATGAAACCAAAATAGAACTGTTTGGCCATAATGACCATCATTATGTTTGGAGGAAAAAGGGGGAGGCGTGCAAGCCAAAGAACACCATCCCAACTGTGAAGCACGGGGGTGGCAGCATCATGTTGTGGGGGTGCTTTGCTGCAGGAGGGACTGGTGCACTTTACAAAATAGATGGCATCATGAGGAAGGAAAATTATGTGGATATATTGAAGCAACACCTCAAGACATCAGTCAGGAAGTTAAAGCTTGGTCGCTAATGGGTCTTCCAAATAGACAATGACCCCAAGCATACTTCCAAAGTTGTGGAAAAATGGCTTAAGGACAACAAAGTCAAGGTAATTGAGTGGCCATCACAAAGCCCTGACCTCAATCCCATATAAAATTTGTGGGCAGAACTGAAAAGGCGTGTGTGAGCAAAGAGGCCTACAAATCTGACTCGGTTACACCAGCTCTGTCAGGAGGAATGGGCCAAATTTCACCCAACTTATTGTGGGAAGCTTGTGGAAGGCTACCTGAAACGTTTGACCCAAGTTAAACAATTTAAAGGCAATGCTACCAAATACTAATTGAGTGTGTGTAAACTTCTGACCCACTGGGATTGTGATGAAAGAAATAAACTGAAATTATTCTGACATTTCACATTCTTAAAATAAAGTGGTGATCCTAACTGACCTAAAACAGGGAATTATTACTAGGATTAAATGTCAGAAATTGTGTAACTGAGTTTAAATGTATTTGTCCAAGGTGTATGTAAACATCTGAGGTAGGCTCTGTTTAACGGTTTAAGTAATTCTAGTCAGAACCCTTCAACATAACCGCAATAGAAGTCTCTGCCGGCAGCTAGCCTCCTGACTGACATATCTATAAGAAACTACTTGCCGATTGTGCAGTCATTCTTCAAGAGTTGTTTTGGGGGGTCTGTGGACAGGAGTCGTGGGACTGTTTAAAAATGGCCTTTTTTCAAATTAGAAAAAATGACTGAGGTCCGGACCTCTGTAGTTACGGCCGTGTGCATGAATTATGAAGACTGTTCTTCCATGCTGTTGTGAACTGAACTCTCATGAGATGGTTCAGGGACTGTTAACTCTTATGAGCAGTGAACCTTTGAGTAAAAACAACCTACATGTATACTGTTGAATCAGTGATTAAGTTATCCTCCAAGAAATAGACCGATCGGTGTGTCATCATAATCCTGGCCAGATTACATATAATATCCATAGATTTTACATAAGCATATCTATGTAAGCTATCATTGCTTCATTCCCCCATCCTGTGTGTCCCAGATGTTTGGCTTCCACAAGCCCAAGATGTACCGGAGCCTAGACGGTTGCTGTATCTGTCGGGCCAAGTCCTCCAGCTCCCGCTTCACCGACAGCAAGCGCTACGAGAGGGACTTTCACAGCTGCTTCGGGTGAGTGGACCACTCCTCTATACACTGGCTCAGACCCTGGGCAGGTCCAGGTCTCAGCCTCCCTCTGCAGTTCAGCTCTGGGGTTAGAGAGGTCTGAGGCCTTAAGACTGTCTGTCAGATTTGGACAATACAGTAATTGTTTTAGGATTTTTGTCAGTGTTCATTCTCATGACTATGCTACCCCCTGTTACAGCCACACACTCAAGTCACTCTGTAATGCAATTAGATATTCATTCCGTTTTGGAAACAGTTTTGTTTTAACTCCCAATGCAATAACTTAAATAATTGAGTCTTTTACCCATGGAGTTTATCAAACTAGGACACATTTCTCTTTTCATCTCATTAAATAAGTATTTTTGTATGAAACCAGAATTGAAGAGTTTTATGTCCTCACCTTGTCACTCTGCCTCTCCGCTATTGGCCGGGCCAGTATGCATTGGTTCATTGCTATGGTAACCGGTGACGTAAGTCAACAGGAGAAGCGTTCTGGCAGAAAATAGCTCTGACCGACTCCCACTGACTGGAGCAGGGATAATAATAACCATACGCTGAGCTTCAAGGTTGTCATCATTCATTCTTTCTCCCCTTAAATTTGTCCCTCCAGGCTGAGTGAGGTGCGTTTTGGGGAGATCTGTAATGCCTGTGTTCTCCTGGTGAAAAGGTGGAAGAAACTCCCAGCTGGATCCATAAAGAACTGGAATCATGTAAGGCCTCTCAGAATCCATCCATACTCCCTGTCCTACTTCTATCCACTCTCAGTATTCCATATAATAAGTCTTAAGACAACACTATTACAGGGGGGTGACTGACGCAACACCTGTAGGCGTATAACAACCGCTTTTCCTTAGATACAGTACACTGTTTGTTTGCTGCCCTATAGGCCATTCTATACATTCGTGCAGTTACCTTGGAAACAGACATCCATCCAGCTCTGTCACTCAACCCGTCTCTCCTGTGCCACAGGTTGTCGATGCTAAAGGTTCAGGGTCAAGCTGGAAGACGACAGTGAGGTCCAAGAAGATGAAGCGACGAGCCAGGCCAAGCCAGATCAGCCGAGTGCAGAAGGAGCTCAAGAGACGCAGTAAGCAGATGATACTCTGTGCTCGGCTACGCTGCCTTGTGCAGTGTAAAATTTAGTGTTTCAAAAGTAAATGGATCACAACTCTTCTCTCCGTTATTTGTCCTGCCTAAAGGGCTGTGAAACCAGAGACCTTGATTGGTATTTCTGGACTAATTCCAAAATAAATATTAGATGTTTATCTGAACCATGCCTGCTATGTTATGAATAAGTTGAGATGAGTTTCTGATTGTGCTCTGCCCCGCCCCCACAGACTCTGACGCCCACAGCACCACCTCCAGTGCCTCCCCTGCCCATTCTCCCAGCTACAGCAACCAATCAGACGAGGGCTCGGACGTGGAACTCTCACCAGGTGCCACCCACTCGCCAGTCTTCTCTTTCCTGGACCTCACCTACTGGAAAAGGTAATGGCTAGGCTGGTGGAATCAGGGTCATATTTATCAGGCACCAAACGGACTGAAACTAATGAGGAACTACCTGAACTTTTCCAATGAGAAACAATTGTTTTCTGTTGCAAAATGCGTTGCTACGGTGTGCCCAAATGAATACAACCCATGTTATACTCGACCAGTTTTGGTTCAGACTGTATTTCCTCCTTTAATGCGTCATTAACTCCATAGCCCTATTTAATCCTCCTTCATGGTACATTTGGTTCCCTCTCTCACTATAGTGCTTTGCTGTCTTGATCGTCCTCTGTGGGTTTTAGGCAGAAGGTGTGCTGTGGCATCATCTACAAGGGACGCTTCGGCGAGGTACTCTTAGACCCCCACCTCTACAAGCCCTGCTGCCAGAAGAAACGACAGCACGAGCCAAAAGAGGAAGGAGAGGAAGCACAGGTGAGCAGAACGAACGTGATGAACCCCACTCCACCGACCATCCGCCCCACTCCACCGACCATCCGCCACACTCCACCGACCATCCCCCCCACTCCTCCAGGTCAAAGATGAGGAGGGGCAGAGGAACAGTGGGGATTTGATGTCATAATGTCTCACAGATAAATCACATGACACTCTAGAGAAGTCAGATGGAGACCGTTGGGATTTTATGAGGTCTTGGAGCGCTCTGAAGACAGACTTCTGGGATTGCTTTCTATTCAAGAGCAGCTGGACGACTTATCAAATGTGTTCTGTACCAGGAGGGCAAGGTTTGTTATTTTTATATCTGTTAATGATTATGGACTCTTGCCCCCTTCTCTCTGATTGCTATATTCACAATTTGTTTTCAATATGAAATGCTGGATCCACTAAAGCTGTATGAGAAATGGAGACCTCTGGAACTGTATCTTTTGTAGTAGGATAGAGCCATATCCATTAGGATAGAGAACAGCCTTCCACACTTTGCCTTCTCCTGTCCTGTACCACACATGCGCGCACACACACACTGGCCCTGGTCACTTTCTGAAAGGATGCGTTCTCTCCTTTTTTTATTTTGCTTGTCCTTCCCTTAATCAACATGGTCACTGATCGGACACCTAATATTGTAAGGGTAAAGCTGTAGAAATTTGGCGAAATCAATTTGTCAGAGGTGTGGGAAGCATCAGTGATTTTTTTGAACAGAGCCTTATTCTTTGGATAAGGTTGTCTTTGGTAAAGGGACACGTGTACACAACCAATGTCATATCCAGCCTTGATTGTGCACCAGGTGTACTCTCTGTTATATTGATACCATACTCTTTCCAGTGCACATTTTATATGTTATATTGTAATATGTAAGGCCAGTGATATTGTTCAGTGTCTTTGGATGTACATCCAAAGCACATTCAAATGTTTGAGGGAGCCTATAGTGTGCCCTCTAAGCAGTGATCTTGATGCAAGCGCTCTCGATCGCCAATCCTCACCTGAACCAATATAAGCTAAATCCCACAAACTGACCTTGGAGCAGCACCTTTTGAGCACTTCCTATCTCAGTCTACAGACCAGTTCCATTTAGTTTCCTAGCCCCTTAGAAGAGCATATCTGAAGGTGATGGTATAGTGGACACTTATTTATTCCTTTTCAGTTCTTTGAACACAAACAGGGTTCTGAGAAGGGGCTATGGTGCTAAATGGAACTATGGCCTATGGACCCTTTTATGATGTCAAGAAAAAAACTGGCTGAGTGGGCCAACCAAAAAGCTTCCCTGGTTTTCTCCTATTGAGAATTTTGATGCCCTTTAATTGTGCTTTAAGTTTGATGCCTTTCCAGAACTTTTCAAGTCCTGCGGGACTCTGTTGTACAAATCCGTCCATCTTTTGCATGATGTTAGTGGTGAAATAATAACACTATTTTCGTCTGTCACTTTGCCTCTGTTTGGAGCAAAATACTGTACCGTTATGAATAGTTTTGTGTAATAAGGAAAAAACTGCTCCAATGTAATGAAATAGATCACAGAAATGTTGTTCTTAGTATTGTTATATGTACATGTGTCCCAAGACTGTCATGGATATTGAGGGTGGTTCTATACAATTGTCAGTACACGGTGGTGTTAATCTAGAAACCCCCTCCAACATCCCTCATGTAGGCTACTTTTGTCGTCACTTTTATTTCAAGAAATGTGTTTTCTTGTTCTGCCTATCCACTACTGTTCATATAATTTAAATATTCTTAAACCATGGTAATATATTTCTTAGCCTTTTATTCTACATGTCAGTGAAATAGACTAGAGCCTGTATTTACATTGCATACTGGGGGGGTATTGTAGAGCTCGGTCAATGCATGCACCCTAATTGTGGACATTCAGTCAATGTATTTGTTCTATTAGTATCTCGATGTGCAAGCTCACATGCCAAAATAATGCATACTCATTATTGCGTAAACTATCATGTTCAATATACAGTATTTTATTCTCTGCATATGGTTAATATTAGCACTGAGTGTACAAAACACTTCCTCTTTCCATGACATAGTTTTCACCTGGTCTGTCTATGATCTCTTAGTCCACTTCAATCAGTGTAGGTGAAGGGGAGGAAACTGGTTCAATAAGGATTTTTAAACCTGGAGACAATTGAAATATGGATTGAGTATGTGTGCCATTCAGGGGGTGAATGGGTGAGACAAAATATTAAAGTTTCTTTGAATGGGGTATGGTAGTAGGTGCCAGGCGCTCTGGTTTGTGTCAAGAACTCCAACGCTGCTGCGTTTTTCATGCTCAACAGTTTCCCGTGTGTATCAAGAATGGTCCACCACCCAAAGGACATCCAGCCAACTTGACACAACTGTGGGAACCATTGGAGTCAACATGGACCAGCATCCCTGTGGAACGCTTTCGACTCCTTGTCTAGTCCATGCCGAGACGAATTGAGGCTGTTCTGAGGGCAAAAGGAGGCGCAACTCAATATTAGGAAGGTGTACCTAATGTTTTGTACTCTGTGTATGATGGCAGCTATTTCAACATACAGATGGTCACCGTGGTTTGATCGAAGCTTTACTACACAACCCTATTTGTAATGTATTTATGTATAAAGGCATCAGACATGGACTATATAAAGGTTTTTATTATTTTTATGTTCCTTTAGATTCCTCTAATCTTCAGGTTTGATTGAATGTTAGGGAAAGTGGTCATTGATCCTTAATTTATTTGTATGCGTTTTGTATAATTTCTAGGTTACTGACTTTTATTACTTTCTCCTGTTACTGCCATAACCCTTTCTATTAAAGTTCAGTGGGCCAATACTATTCAATTCACATTATGTAAAATGTTGCCATATACTGTGATATGGATTGTATCAAAACTATACTATCATTCATAGATCCTTTTTTTTTTGTAACCAAACTAGGCGTAATTCTCCTGAGATCTATAAGGCTGTAGAATGTGCTTATTTTATGTGGTAGTGCTACTTGCATGTGGTAGATATGCACTGTTATTTATCTGTCTTGGAAAGTCCCAATTATTTCTCAAAGCAAATTTTGTATTTTTATACACATTTTAATTTAAACTTGTTCATTAAATGTAGTTTGTCTAGTTTGCTTTTGGGTATCGGTCACATTTTTCTCAATCTCTGGAATATGCCTAATTTGTTTTGAAATAAATGTATCTTTACACAGAAGCCATGACCCTTCTTGAAGCTTTGTCCCTTTTTAATCCAATGATACAATAGCATGGCTAAAAAGTATACCGTTACCTATATTGAAAGATGACTAGTACAATGATTGTACTTCGACTATACTGTCTTAACCAGTCATCATGAAGACTGTCTACATTAGACACAGAATATTACTATCATACGGTATTATAAGGGAGTGTGTGGCCCTTGGTGGTGATTTGGGGAAGGGCTCATCAAGTGTAATCAAAAACCCAATAACGCCCACCTGGAAAGAGGCAGGGCCTTCCTAGTATAAATTGTGCACACCTGCATTCATTAAGCCTCTTTCCACCAACCAAACCGGTTCAACAGAGCCCTAAAGATGCTTGTATAGAAATGTAGTAATAGGTGTGGTGTGTAGCCCAAATGTGTATTATATTGTTTGTATTTAACTACAATGTTGTTTTTAACTAAGCATTCTAATTGGAGGTCATATTTAAAGCCTCAATCATTGCTATAGCCTGAGTGATGAATACTGATTGTTGCTCATTTTGTAGCAAGTGTGTAGAATCTTTCAGTTCAAGTATATTTCCTTTATTGCCCATGTGAAGATGCCCTGTTTTGACATGGTTTGTGTTTTTATAGTAAAACCATGTTTTTTTCTGATCATAAAACCTTTTGAATAATGATGTATTGTGTGAAATCCAGTCTTTATAAAGTAGGCTAGTCTCTATAGCCATTTAGTTAATGGTAATCAAATTTCATATGCACTTAAGGGATTTTTTTTTAATGATTCACCAGCCTTATCTAGGTTGTTGACCTGCTCTTTTCTACAGTGCATCCACAGATGTTTCTGGCCAGCCCCTGAGGGGTAGTTTCAAAGGCTTATGCAAATCATTCTACGTGTTCTGGAAAATTCAGAGGCATATTTGGATGATGTGGAAGTATTTAGTGCCACCTGGCCAGAGCGCTTTCAGAACATGAAGAGTCTGTTCGACTGATTTTTCGTCTGCCAACTTGACCTGTCAGAGTGAAATCGCCCAAGCAACGGTGAAGTACCTAAGAAAGGTGGTGGATACTCTTGGTTTTACAGGCTGACCAAGATGTTTGACTTGAGGGCCACCATAATGTGTTTTAATGCTAGGCCTACTTAATATATGTATTTGACAATGTCTAACTTATGTATGTCGCTGTGGGTGTTTGTCTTTATTTTTTTATTTGAACTGCAGTAGCCTAAGTGTCAACGTAATGTCTAGTTTTATGGAACTATATCTGTGGTAATCTTAAATTGGTGTCTAATTAAATCTGTAAAAATGAAGGTTGTGTACTGTTATTTTGAACCTTGCGCAAGGTGGGGCGGGGAGTGATGTGCTACACAGGGTTAATTTTATCACCTAAAGGAAGGGGGTAGAGTTTGGGTCCCCCCTTGGAAGTCAGGCCCCCTAAATATGGTGCCTTCAGAAAGTATTCACACCCCTTTACTTGTTCCACATCTTTGTTACAGCCTCAACTTTAAAATTGAGTCAAAGTGGAAAAAAAGTTAAATATGCTGAAAAAGCGTATTTTTCTAGTACAAATTTGTTTACACCCCTGTTAGTGAGCATTTCTCCTTTGCCAGGAGAATCCATCCACCTGACAGGTGTGGCATATCAACAAGCTGATTAAACCACATGATCATTACACAGGTACACCTTGTGCTGGTGATAAAAAGGCCACTTTAAAATGTGCAGTTTTGTCACATCACAATGCCACAGATGTCTCAAGTTGAGGGAGTGTGCAATTGGCATGCCGAATGCAGAATTGTCCACCAGAGATATTGCCAGATAATTTAATGTTCATTTTTCTACCATACGCTGCCTCCAATGAGAATTTGGCAGTACTTCCAACCGGCCTCACAACTGCAGACCATGTGTAACCACGCCAGCCCAGTACCTCCACATCTGGCTTCTTCGTCTGTCGGGTGGGTGCCGAGGAATATTTTTGTCTGTAATAAAGCCCTTTTGTGGGGAAAGACTCATTCTGATTGCCTGGGCCTGGCTGCCAAGTGGGTGGGCCTGTGCCCTCCAAGGCCCACTCATGGCTGCACCCCTGCCCAGGCATATGAAATCCATAGATTAGGGCCTAATTAATTTATTTCAATTGACTGATTTCCTTATATGAACTGTAACTCAGTAAAAATCTATGAAATTGTTGTGTTTATATTTTTGTTCAGTATACATGGACTCTGCAATAATATTGTTTTTTATGACTACCTTATCTCTGTACCCCACACATACAATTGTTTGTAAAGTCTCTCAGTCGAGCAGTAAATTTCAAACACAGATTCAACCACAAAGACCAGGGAGGTTGTCCAATGTCTCACAATGAAGGGCACCTATTGGTAGATAGGTACAAATAAAACAAGCAGTCATTGAATATCCCTTTAAGCATGGTGAAGTTATTAATTACAAGTTGGATGACGTATCAATACCCAGTCACTAAAAAGATACAGGTGTCCTTCCTAACTTAGTTGCAGGAGAGGAAGGAAACTGTTCAGGGATTTCACCATGAGGCCAATGGTGATTTTAAAACAGTTAAATGGCTGTGATCTGCAAAAACTGGGGATGGATCAACATTGTAATTACTCCACAATACAAACTAACCTAAATGACAGAGTGAAAAGGAAAAACAGGCCAAATATATGAGTTGCTTACCAAAACAATGTTGATGTTCCTGTGGCTTAGTTACAGTTTTGACTTAAATCTGCTTGAAAGTCTATGACAAGATTTAAAAATGGCTGTCTAGCAATGATCAACAACCAACTTGACAGAGCTTGAATAATTTTAAAAAGAATAATGTGCAAATATTGTACAATCCAGGTATTAAAAGCTCTTAGGCTTACCCAGAAAAACAGCTGTAGATGTGTTGGGTGAGATTTTTATTTTTATGTCATCCATTTGGAATTCAGACTGAAACGCAACAACATATGGAATAAGTCAAGGGGATGAATACTTTCAAAATACAATGTTTGAACACTTCATAAGACATGAAAACAATGTTTAGAATTACAGGAAATTGGACAAAACTGACTTAAGCATCCTATTACCTTTACATAGGAATCAAAATCCTCTTGTAGCCTCACTCTGGATTAGAATTAAAGTTATTTGTTCAATTCCAGCATGTTCTTGTAGTCCTTCATTTTCTTAATTTCATGTTTTATTTTTACTTAACTAGGCAAGTCAGTTAAGAACAAATTCTTATTTTCAATGACGGCCTACCGGGGAACAGTGGGTTAACTGCCTTGTTCAGGGGTAGAACGACAGATTTTTACCTTGTCAGCTCAGGGATTCGATCTTGCAACCTTTCGATTACTAGTCCAACGTTCTAACCACTAGGCTATATGCTTTTATTTTGTCGCAAAATCCAGTTATTTTTAGATTTTCCTCTGTGACAATGTATTTTTTTATTGATTCAATAGCAGTTCTTATTTTGAACCGATTTCTATGCCTTTTCTAACCGCTTCGGAAGCTGTCCCAAAAATGTCTATTGTCCCAACACAGAGTTATAAACTATAAAGTGTCTTTGGCTGTGCTAGTAAATTCTCATTTATAATTGTTCTTGTTTCATTACTCAATTATGACATTTAACAAACTAATCATTAAAATGGTAAAAATCCAAACCGGTCCGTGGATGATTTACCTGTGTAGCTCACTTGGTATATAGTAAAATAAATATATACAGTTTATACGATTAATCGCCCAGCCCAAAATTGGGGTGTTGGAGGTGGATGCGCCTGCAAATCAGGTGCTATATGATGTCACGTCGATTTTCTGTGCCCCAGCGTTCCCAATGAGGGAATTCGATTAATGCCCCGGAACTTCCCCGGTGAACCGAGTTTGATTATTAAGCAGATGGAGTAGGCCTAATGAGCAGGATTCTATGTTTCCACATACAAAAGTAATTTATGTTTTTGTTGTTGCACAAAGGCGTTTGATAAAAAAAGCTTTATCTGCCTTTCCAATTAAAACAAACTTGAAAATTCGAACATACATTTTATGGAAAATAGATGATGCGTGTTTCTGAACGATGTATGCTGCCGTGTTGACAAAATGACCGAGTGGAACAGATAGCTGTTCAATTTGAGAAGGTCGCTCCTCCCTCCCCGCTTTTGTACATTCACGTCACGAACAATAGCAATTAGGCATAATCGAACTCCCTCAATGTTTGGGCATAGAACGGTAGGCCTATATAAAGGCATGAGTTCGCACGCGTTTCCCTCTGTAAACTTACATCACTGTTTGTACGGGTTAGAGAGGGCTACCAGTACTTTATTTGGTGTTTGGATAGCAAGCGTCGGGATTTGCAGCGACAGCATTTCCAACACACACAACCAGCCACGAGGTTAGTCAGCTGTTTTCTAAACGTGGCACTTGTTTTTGTCGAGGATGACGACGTGGGTTTTCAATTTCTAATGTTTCCACATTTTTCAAGAACTGCATACTAGTTGTAATGATGTCTTAAGAAAAGCAGTATTCGAGTTGCTCTGCATTCTTAGAATGTTGGGTTGGGATGTGTTTGGAGCATCTGTGCCCTGTAGAGATAGTAGGCTTTTGAAGAGATGCGGGCACGTCGGGGTCTGAAGGATGTGATCCTGATTAAGATGGAAGCTTTTTAGAAGATTCCATAGAATGAAAATCCACGCCTGATGATTCCCAAACAAACTGTAAAAAAAATCACAACTTTAAGAATGATGAATCCCGTCGGCGACACAAAATGCGCACACTTTGGGTATGTGTTTGGGAATCCATTTAAAATAATAACGATTTGTTTGTAACGTCGCGTGCTATGTGATTTCTATCTGCTGTTTCACGAGTCTCGAATTAAAATCCATCAACACCACACGTAATCACACCTGCTGTGTAATAGACAAAAATGCACTATCACGGGTTTGGCAATCACCCAGTGCCGGTTGAGGCTAGCGCGTTACTGGAACATTATCACATTTATGGAAACTCATAGTAGGAAAGGATAATGGGGAGGGGGGGGGACATCCTTTCTACTAGAAATTAAATTGGCCCATTTTTAAATCAACATCTGATAGTGATGATGCAAGAAGATCACACATTTCATGGCCAACATTTACATCCAATGGACACCAGTCATGACCATTACCTGTTCTGTATTGAACCCCTTCCAGTGAGAATCTGAACATGGTGCAGCTGTCTCCATCCCCAGCCCGGGATGTCTCTCCTTCACCTGAGTGCTCCGAGAAGGGGAGGCAGGGGAGCCTGAAGGCAGGTAGCCCCAAGATGGGCTCCCCTGGTGGGCTGAGTCCTCTCCAGCTAGCCCTGGCAGCCTCCACCACCATTTACCAGGGCTACGAGAGTTACATCGAGGACGGCCTCATCTGCCTCAAGCACAAGATCCGCAACCTGGAGAAAAAGAAGGTAGGATGGATGACTTGACAAGATTCCGGGTTTCGGTGGGTGTTTGAGTAGATGGCGACGTTACCATTCCTTTCAGGGTTTCCTGCATGTTACCATAAAATAAAGACACAAGTGTTTGTATCCACAGATTAAATTGGAAGACTACAGGAAGCGTTTGAAACATGGGCAATCACTCAATCAAGACCAGATAGTAAGAACAGGATTTCCAATTGTGGTAATAAAAGCAGTACATTTCTTTCAACCAGACGATTGACATGTTGCCTTGTATTTTGAACTCTTTCAATGCATGTCAGGATGCAGTGGAGAAGTATGATGAAGTGATCCACAACCTGCAGTTTGCCCAGGAACTGCACAAGACCCTTGGGGGCCTAACACAGGAAGTAAGGATCTCTGTTTGCCATTGCATATCATAGTGTTGCTGTGTGTATGAATGGGGAGGGCAGAGCAGCTCCACATGCATTCCTTTTGGTACACCAGGTGTAGTTTCTTATGCATAGTCAGAATGGCACTTCTCCATTCATTTCAAGTGTCTGATCAAATCAATTTTTTTGTCACATACACATGGTTAGCAGATGTTAATGCGAGTGTAGCGAAATGCTTGTGCTTCTAGTTCTGACCCTGTAGCAGTATTTAACCTCTCAGGGATTGCTGGGGCGCTAGCGGGCTGCTCCCGACACTACCAGGTGAAATGTAAGGCGCCAAATTCAAAATCCAAAAGTTGAATTATTAAACATCCACCAATATACAAGTGTTCCATACTCATCAAAAGCTCTGTTTCTTGGCAATATCACAGCGTTGTCAGATTTCAAAAGGCTTTACGGTAAAGCAGCACATTTGATTGTTTGAGGGTAGCACCTCACATATTTTTCCCATAGCCATGAATCGATTAGCCATCATGGCACACACATAACACATTTCACAGCGAAAACAAATCAATTACCTGTTGAAGAACTTCTACTGAGTTCATCCTAAGTGTCCAACGAAGACAATCCATGGTTCTTTTGTTAGAAAAAGTAATGTATTTTATCCATAAATCCTCCATTTGGTTCGTGCGTAATCAGAAACGACATCCTCCACTACTCCATTGAAAGGTGACGAGAACTCGTTCATCTTATACCTATAAACTTGTCCAAGAACAATCAAACATAGTTTTAAATGTATCCTTAGGAACACTTTTACGTATATTTACTATTATAAATCAACCGGAATATAAACTGATCGATAAAGACGGTAAAAAAGACACTGCGCGCCTTGTCGGGAACGCGCACTGGGTACTGTTTACATAAAAAGGTCACTTCCTGGTTTGCTCTTATTCTCTGGTCTAATTCATCCAAAATGAAATGTTACACTGTCTCGAGACTGTTGACATCTAAAGGATGCGATGGGTACTGCATTCATATGTCCGTATATGGGAGAGGTTCCCAATGAGGCAGTATATACATGTGAGATGAGTAGTGTAGGATATGTAAACATTATATAAATGGCATCGTTTAAAGTGGCTAGTGATACATTTATTACATCCACATTTTAATTATTAAAGTGGCTAGAGATTTGAGTCGATGGCCGAACGGTATAGGCAAGATTCAGTAGATGGTATAGAGTACAGTGTGTACATTTGATGGGTAATGTCGGATATGTAAACATTATATACAAAATTGTTTAAAGTGGCTAGTGATACATTTGTTACATCCAATTTTCTATTATTTAAGGTGGCTAGAGATTTAAGTCAGTATGTTGGCAGCAGCCACTCAATGTTAGTGGTGGCTGTTTAACAGTCTGATGGCCTTGAGATAGAAGCTGTTTCTCAGTCTTGGTCCCAGCTTTGATGCACCTGTACTGACCTCGCCTTCTGGATGATAGCGGAGTGAACAGGCAGTGGCTCGGGTGGTTGTTGTCCTTGATGATCTTCTTGGTCTTCCTGTGACATCGGGTGGTGTAGGTGTCCTGGAGGGCAGGTAGTTTACCCCTGGTGATGCGTTGTGCAGTCCTCACTACCCTCTGGAGAGCCTTACGTTGTGGGCGAAGGGTATGAGGGTAGAATGTATTGGAATGATGTATTTGAATCCAGCCTCGTCAATGGATTGTACACTAGAGGCTTTAGCCCATTGCACAGCTGATTTGGTAATTAGCACACTGCTGTTCCATTCTGCTGCTTGAATGCCTTGATTGCTTTCATGGTTAGGTTTGACTTTCCCTGCTTCTAAGTGCATGGTCAGATAGTGTCAGTAATGTAGAACTGTTAACTGGTCAGCAGATCACTTGTTTCTCCAGATTCATGATGAATCATCTTGTATTTTTGCAAGACAAGTTGACTGGCCTAGGTCTAGTGATCAGGCCTAGGTGTAGGAGTGTTTTTTGGATTGGTCCATAGAATTCATCTAACCACCCCCCTTAGCTGCTAAAGGCCCAGAAGAAGGCGTTGAGGAAGGAGCAGATGGCCAAGCAGGAGGTAGAGAGGAGGAGGCTGTGCATAGTGCTGCAGGTTAAGTCCCTCCTGCAGACCCTGCTGCAGCACGAGCACATCAGGAAGGACCTCCTCTCTGCCCGCAACCCCCAGCTCCAGGTTGCAGAGCTACAGAGCCTGCTTGAGCTCGCTGAACTACTGGGGGTGAAGAGGGACAACAATGTGAGGTACTGGGGAACAGATGTGTGCACCACACACCCCACACACACATTCTGTTGGACTTGAGGGACAACAGCATAGGTTACTATGAAACACACTCTCACATGGCTGTGTTGATTGAAGACTAGTCTGATCCCCTTCTACTGTGTCCCAGTTTGGAGGAGCAGATGGAGAGAGCAGCCCTGGTCTACCTGGACCTGCTGGAGGGGAAAAATAAACCAGTAGCTGGAACCACCTGTGAGTTTAAACACTACCTGTCCTGTACCTTTTAAACACTTGCACAGATACTCCATTTACTATGACTGGTATCCTCAACTTGATCTGCCATTTGCTGAACTATAGCTGCCATGTTTAAAATGCATGCATTTGAATGTTTGCAGACAAGGTCCTGAAAGCGAAGTTGGCGAAGCTAATGGATTGTGGGTACTTTGATTGTGTACCGCCGCCTCCGAGCAACAGTCCCAAGGAAGTAGAGGATCCGATGACCAAGAAGACGGTGTCTCAAACAGCCAGCCTCTCTAGTAACTCTACAACAGTGCAACTGTTCTTATTCAAAAGCTACTTATCAGGCTGGGTATAGAACAATGAATGTATACAACATTTTGTCATTTAGCTGCATGTTATTTTGCCTTGCAGCCCTAATGATGTCAAACAAAAGAGACGTGCCTAGCAGAGAGGTAAGAACCACTAACATGCATTTCCTGCAAATTGTATGCCACCACCTTTTCAACATTAAACCAGCATTCTCTTTAAGCTATTTACCTGAATGCACTGTGGATGTTGTGCTGATAGTCTGTGGGTGATGCCAGTTTCTTAACAGACACTACCTGCCTGACACAGACGCCAATGGGTGTCGAGACACTCCCATTACTCAGAACTGGAAGGCCGAGTTCCAGGCTATGAAGGAACAGGAGCCACCGGACTCATGGGATATGGAGTCAGACTCCACTCAGCCTGTAATCCAGAAACCATGGAGAGGGGCGGCTGTGTTCATCTCCAAAGTGCCAGTTACTACCAAGAAACAAAATGCCGAACCCAAACAGGTGAGCTATTCTCTTATACCTGAACTCTCAGGGCAGTTGGAACTTGAGACTAGTTGTGACCTCTAATGGTCAAGGTTAACACTGGGATTGGGCTAGCTGATCTTACTTCAGATCAATCATACAACTCAATGACTGTTTCTCCAGAGAAGAGCGAAGTCTAAAAGGGAGCGGGACGCCACAGCTGTGAGTAGACTCTTATCCTTGCATCTCTTAGGTTTGATGGACCTGTCCATATTACGCCATCATATTCTAATTTCTATCAGGCACTTCGTGTGGACACCCCTGTGGAGGTGTTCAACTCCCAGTCTTCCTTGCCCAAGGACCCCATCCTGCGCAAACAGCAGCTGGAGGACCTGATGACCAAGATTAGAGGCTCCTTCAGCTTCATGCAGGTACAGTACTGCTCAGAGGTCATTTCCAGGTGAAAAGCCATCGATCATTTCCAATGTTCCACCTGGGTCGGGTTTACCACTTCACACTGCGCCGAAAACAAAAATAAACATTAAGTCCATGTAGTCCCTCCCTGTTTAAGTCTGTCTTTTGTTGGGTGCCTAATAAATAGAATCCTGGATTAATCCCCTGTCTCCAGGATTCTCTTCTGGATGGGGAAGGATCACCCACTAACGGCCATCCTAGACTGGGTCGGCATGCCTCTGGATCCCACTCTCCACTCGGTAGCCTATCACAACATTTATTTAAGTGGCTGACTTCTAGCAGAACAGAGAATACTTAACATATGTTTTACCTCTTATTCTCAACAGTACAGACAGATTCAAGGAGAAGCCCAGTGGACCTTCTCCCCAAAACACTGCATGTAAGATCTGGAGAAGTGTGTGACACGGCACCATATTCTAGTGCACTAATTTTGACCAGAGCTCTTAAGCTTTTGACTGTTGGAGTAAGTATTTTAAGATACATATTTTTGTCCTCTCTCAGTCCACTCCATTGCCTTCTAAACTCCTCCCTGTTGACAAACCCAGTCTGACCAATGGAGATGGGGGTTGTCGAGAGAGCTGTGACCTGGACCTAACTACAGAGGACCTGGCTCACGTCATAACCATTGTAAGAACTCCTGTCTGTTAATTGACACCCATTAGAACAATGACATGTTCTTCTTTTAGATCCACAATTGTTAAGAAGCTTTTTATAAAGCACAATGGTTGTCCTCTCCAGGATCCATGTCTGCTGCTGTCTGAGAGTGAGACTGCCTGCCCCTCTCCTCCAGCTCCTCCTCCCCTCTACCGTAGGGAGTCCTCCATCTCAATCACCCTGGACGAGAAGACCTCTGCTCGTGTAAAACAACTAATTCCCTGAACATGTAGAATTGGCAAGCCTAAAGTGCATACTATTCTGATTTTAAGTCTCCCCTGACAGTGTTCCCTCTCTGTACCCAGACTCCCATCTCTGAATCCGGTAAGCAATCCCCCTGTAACGGGGTGGTGCCTCCTTGTACCCCAACCCCCACCCAAGGGCAGCCCTTTTCAACCCCTCCCAGCAGACGTACACTCACCATGGCCCCCCCTGTTCCCTTCCAGACCATGCATTCGGTAAGTCTACCCTACCATACTTTTAACGTGGTCATAGAATGGGCAACAGGCTTTAGTCTGAACACACTCCTAGTTAGTCTTTGAGAGACATTTTAGTTTGAGCCTTGGGTCTGTTTTGTCGTTGAAGGTATTCAAGGTGAACTCAACCTTACTTCCAACTGGAGACTTTAAATCCGATATTATCCCCTATTCGGACTCCAACGGCCTGTGCTATGTCACCACCAGCACCCAGACCCCACCGGAATTTGCTCCGTCGGAGGACGAACACCTACAGTCGGGTATGCCAGAGTTGTGTTCATTAGGGCAGGAAATAGAAAATGTTAGTTAGTTTATCGGGCAAATTAGTTTATCGGGCAAGTCCAAGGGTGTATTCGATAAGCAGGAAACAAGTTTCTATTGGACAAATTCAGTTGGGTCCCTCCCCATTTATTCGGTTTGGTTGTTATATTGGTAAATGGTTTCCATTGCAAGATGTAATGAATACACCCCTTGTTTGTCTGTTTTCTTCCTAATGAATACGACAAAGTCTACTCTTATTTCTCTCCCTTGGGCAGTGAACCAGTCTGAATGTCTGGTGGGTAGTGGTGGGCAGATCTTCCTGTCCCCTAGCCAATCAGGTGGCACCATGGGCCGTTCTGACCAATCATACTACAGAGGATCTGTTAGAGGTATTGCACGTGGTGGCAAGGGGCTGGCACACTCCTACTTTCGCTCTTCTGGTGGGCACAGAGGTATTTATCCTCTACTCTCATCCCTCAATCCCATCTTTCATCCTTTCCCTCTATCTTATCTTGTTCTGCTTATGCATGTCTCCTACTGATCAGATTGAGCATCTAAACCTTAATGGATTGGATCAAGTAAACCCCATTTCCTTGCCTCACAAGTTTCCACATGACATTATCATAATATTACAAGGTTTTGAGTTAGCCTTCACAATCAAATTTTGATCTGTCCCCTTCCCCTTGGGTTTGATGGATTTCGGGCTGGTCTGTTCTCCCCAGGAGGAAGCTTCATCCCCCATGCTCACCTGTATGGAGCTCGGGTAAGACACTGCTTCCCAAATCTGTGTGCACTATTAGATATTGTATGTACATTAGTATAGATTGGGGCAGCAGGTAGCCTAGTGGTTAGAGCGTTGGACTAGTAACCGAAAGGTTACAAGATCAAATCCCTGAGCTGATAAAGGTAAAAATCTGTCGTTCTGTCCTTGAACAAGGCAGTTAACCCACTGTTCCTAGGCTGTCATTGAAAATAAGAATTTGTTCTTAACTGACTTGCCTAGTTAAAAAAAGGTAAAATATATATTTTTTTAAATTGCTGAAGTGATCGGTTTAGAGGTTTTGACTTGTCTAATGGTGTGTTCTTCACCATTAGGACACTGGCTACCAGCACAGCTACAGGCGCGGTGGAGGCAATGCAGGACAAAGGCACAATAATAGTGGTAAGTTCATTTCATTCTTCTGGCTTGATACCAACCAATCAGAGATTTTGTTTTGTATTTGGGGGGCTTAGTTAACTGGCTTTTGATTGGTCCTCCAACAGGTTGGAGTGACTCCTCCCAGGTGAGCAGCCCAGACCGGGAGGGCAACTACTCCCTGGTGGACTCCGCCCACGGCGACTCGCTGCAGGGTGTTGGCATGGACCTCACCCCCCAGGTGACCCCTCATGCCCCCCACACCCTGATGCATGTACCCATGTACCCGCTCCCCCAGCATCCCCAGCCCCTCCGCGTGGCCTTCACAGCAGCCCGCACAGCCAACTACACCCCGGGCTCCCTGGACCAGCCCATTGCCTTTGACCAGCTCCACAGCAACCTGGGGGAAATGTTCAACACCAACGTGGGGCGTTTCACCTGCCCAGCCAACGGCACCTACGTCTTCCTCTTCCACATCCTCAAGCTGGCGGTCAACGTGCCACTGTACGTCAACCTGATGCGCAACGACGAGGTGATGGTGTCGGCGTACGCCAACGACGGGGCTCCGGACCACGAGACGGCCAGCAACCACTCCATCCTGCAGCTGTACCAGGGAGACCAGGTGTGGCTGCGGCTGCACCGCGGCTCCATCTATGGCAGCAGCTGGAAGTACAGCACGTTCTCTGGCTTCCTGCTCTACCAGGACTGAGCTATTGTGGCCTCTTGAGCCAACAGGTGGAGGAGAGACTATTGCTTTGCACTAAAAGAAAAACGGACATTTTTCATTTAATGTGGCAGACTGCATACACACCCAGTGCTGGGTTCATTGCCTACCCTAGTCATTGAGTGTATGGGGTGTGTTCAATGTTCAAACCTTTCAGGATCACCCTTTTGTTTACCCTGTAAATTGCAACCACTAACTACTTCCGGGTCACTAAGGGGCAGAGGGGAAGACTTTCTGCTGGCTTGACTTATCATGACCCATAATGTGAGCATTTTCCCATGAATGTTTGGTTTTTGGTTGTGTTGCTTAGAGACTGACACTTCATTTTCTGACTAAAACTGTTAGATTGTGAATAGTTTCACATTGACCCAGAAAGCTGCCTCTACTATACACTACTGCTGCTGTATTGGGTGTCACAATTTTAGTTATAGTAGTTCCGCTTTAGTTACAGTGTGTCAGGTCTCTAAGACCTTAAATGAAATGTTATGAATTGGTGGCTTTTTGTTTGTTTTTCTGAATGACTGAGTAATTCATTGAATGGCTAATATATGGTTGGCAAAATATGAATTATAATGGACTGTACTTGACAATGCTAAGCACTTTAAATGCATTCTGTGCTGCCTTGCTGTGTGGGGTGATCGGGGTAAAATGGTTGGGTGGGGGGTATGGTGTCTGATTCTGAACACTAAAGGCCATATTACCTATGGAGATGTGATCCCTCAATGTGCCTGAATAAAACTATTTCAGCAGTTGAACAGTTGTCTTCTGTTTTTGCATGGCACTACCTCTTTCTTCACTTGTAGCAGTTGGTCCATCCATTGTCAGCAGTAGGCTATGCCTACTAAAATCTGTCTTTAGTCATTTTCCAATCCTCGCTCGACCAGCAACACGTGACAGTATTGTGGGGAAACTCTGCTTCTACCAATTCCTAAAGCATCTAATCCCTCAATGACTACCGCCCTGAGAAAATTGTGAAGTCATATTCTCAGCATCGCCCAGAAGCTCCTCTACCCACTTCAGTTTGCTTATCAGCCCAGCAGAGGAGTTGATGCCATTCTTACTCTCCTCAACATGGTCTGCAGACATCTAGAGGGTGCCAAATCCCATGTTTATTTTTTTACCTTTAACTAGGCAAGTCAGATAAGAACATATTCTTATTTTCAATGACGGCCTAGGAACAGTGAGTTAACTGCCTTGTTCAGGGGCAGAATGACTTTTACCTTGTCAGATCGGGGATTCGATCTTGCAACCTTTCAGTTACTAGTCCAACACTCTAACCACTAGGCTACCTGCCACCCCCATGCCAAGGTTTTGTTAGACTTTTCTTCTGCCTTCAACACAATCCAGCCTTACATTCTGACACAGAGACTCATTCGGGACTTCTTAGATGGGGGGCTGGTTTTGTGGCTGTTGGACTTCCTGAGCAAAGGTCCCAGCGGGTCAAAATAGGTCGCCACGTGTCGGACATACGCAATACCAACACAGGCTCTCCTCAAGGATGTGTTTTGTTCCCACTCCTGTACATCTTGTACACTAATAGTTGTACTACTTCCCATCCTGACAGACACCTTGTTAACCTTGCTGATGGCACTGCCTTGATCAGCCTGTTGCACGATGACGAGGAACACCATGGCCCCGGTCCTAAATGAGTGGTGTGACGAATCACACTTGGTCCTCAATCCCAATAAGACCAAAGAGATGTGCATAGACTTCAGGAAACGTACAACACCTACCTCTGAAACATCTATCAGAGGTCAGAACACATTTCTGGCTGTCCCCTTGGACAATAAGCTTCAGAGGAGTAAATGTACAGACCTGATCTACAAAAAGAGTCAACCAACACTGTACTTTCTCAAAAAGCTGCGATCTTTTAATGTTAATTGTACTATGTTTCTGTGATTTGTTTTACAAATCTTTCATTGAGAGTATTTTAACTTGTATTGTTTGTTGGTTTGGCAATGCGAAATATACTGAGAAGGATTATCACCACAGCAAGCAAGGTACTTGGAGTCAAACAGACAGGCCTGGATGAGATCTTTAAGGTCAGGGCCCTCCCCAAGGTACTTGGAGTCAAACAGACAGGCCTGGATGAGATCTTTAAGGTCAGGGCCCTCCGCAAGGCTCACAAAATCATTTTAGACCCAAGCCACCCCCTGTACCCGGACTTTGAACTACTCCCCTCTGGGCGCAGGTATAGGGCACCCCTCGGCAGGAAAAACAGAGCTAGGCAATAATTTGTGCCAGATGTGATATCCCTCCTAAATAGCTCGGGCTAATGTTCCTATTGACTCAGTAAGGCCAGCAGGCTAGTCTCTTTTTATTGGTATGAACGTTGTACTTTCAATTTGTTTTGTATTTAAACGCCACTTTAAAACGTGTACATGACACTGCAACAACATTTACCCATGGGGACAAGAAAGTCAGTAAAGTAAAAGTAAAGTAAAGATAATTTTATCTCAAATTGTTAAATCCATTTTAGATGCTGACAGTTCCACTCAACGACATTCATCTTCTTGAAATGTACAGTCCGTGCGGAAAGGCGAGTGTATTAGTTTATTTCCCCAAAGGATATATTGTTGTCTCTGCATGGTTGTCATGTTTGTTCAATTATATCATTCTTTGCATTAGCACCTCAGCCAACAGATTACAGTGAATTTATTGCTGTCTAAGAGTAGTTGGCTATTCCTACTGGTATAATTACACCGTTAAACTAATGTAACAAGTGTGTAACATCACTAGCATATCCCATGTACACTAAAAGTACAATAGCTTTGGTGAACTCTTGCAGTACTTCAGAGGAAGAGGTCAAGTGACAGGGATAACTGGTCCCAAAATCTGTCTTCTGCAGCAGATGGCTTTTTGTAGTTTATGCTCACCAAGCAATGAGTATTTGTGTGGAGGTCAATGAGTGTCAAATTTGGAGTTGTGCCTGTTCACACACGTATCTGCCCTCTCATTGGCTAGAATGGTCCCACGCGATCTTGCCGCCTCTCGACTGCCTTCCATTTTTTAAGACATTTCTTTCCATTGTTAGAGTGGCCACTTGAGTATCTGGTTAATATCATGGATAATCTGTGCTTCAATACACTTTATTCAAACTTGTGTTGTCTTATTTCAGTGCATTTATATGGTGTTGAGTACATTACATTGCAGTGTATTTGTAATACTAAATCACATTTTATAGGGTATGAATACCATGTGACATTAACACACTTCTGTTGTACTTTCTACTTGAATAGCTTTCTGTGTCACAATACATTTTAAACGTGTATAGAGTACATCTCAAATGCTGCTGGTGTTCCCCTGCTCAGACGTTGACGCATTCCAGACTAAGGAAATGACCTCTAACATCATTTTGTAACAAAACATAAAATGCAATCTGTTTTTTTTAACACTATAATTTGTTTACTAGCATCATCGCTGTACTTTTAGTTTATGGTTGACGCAACTTGTTGGCCATTAGCCAATCTGAGTTTCTCAATGAGTTCAAAGCACATGAATGGATCCAACTGGTATTTACGACTTCACAACTGGTAATTACCGCCTTCCCACTTGGTTAAATAAACGCTGCATATCATATTGGTCGTGTTCCCCTGCTTAGACGTTGCATGCATCAACCAATGACTGCACGCCACGTCATCGACTGTGCCATCAACTGACAGATTGCTATAACATGTGGTTAGCTGATACGTAAAATACCTATCCAGCCATTGAAAAATCTGCCAGTCGTCAGCAAAGTCTAAGCAGGGTGTGGTAGGAGAATCAGAATGAGCTAAGTAACATGGATAATTAAAATGTCTTATCTGCTGAATATGCTTATATGATTTAACTGTTGAACTCTTTTTAGAATGTCTCCCTTCAGACTCTGGTGTTGGCAGCTGCACTTCCTCCCTCATATGGGGAGAAGTCAGACTTTTCTATCACATGTCCCTGTTGCTATGCAGAATATCAGACAGAGAATAGGGCAGAAGGGAACATTGTTTCCATAGGTGAATGTGTATCTAATATGAACCATGTGAAGGTATGGCGTGAGTAATGGGGAACCAATCACTTGTCTCCACAATGTCTGTGCGTCAGTCACCCCCTCCTTGGGCCTTGGGGCAGATTATCCTCTTCCCTGGTTTCTTTAGTGCTGAACAAAACAACAAGTTCTATGTACTGGAGGCCAAGTGCTGGCACAGGATGTGTGGGGTTGGTGTTTGGAACCATTGTACGTCATATCTGAGGTTGCACCTATCTTGAGATGGTATATAATCCAGAGGCTCACTCCACTCAGTGGGCTCTCACTCCATTCACTTTTAAGAGACCTGGTGTGACCAGCTCCCTTATCAATACGTTTTTAATAAAGTTAATATCCTGATTGGTGATTGACCTTGTCTCTCCTCATTATTGATTAAAATATCCACTACAAGAGATATGTGCCCGTTGCATGCATCAACTCATGGTTGCATGCCATGTCATCAACTATGCTGTCGGGTACCAGATTGCTGTAACATATGTGGTTAGCTGATATGTAAAATACCTATCTAGGCGTTGTAAGATCTGGCATGCGTCAGCAATGTCTGAGCAGGGGAACACGGCCAAGTACTGCAGAAAGATCTCACCCCCTACCCTGGAGGGGAGCCTGTTCCTCATTGGGCACCACACACATTCATCAAAAAAAACAATAACAACCACCTGGAAAGAGGTGGGCCATTCCTATAAAGGTTTCTCACCTGCATTTATTATCCCTCTTTCCACCAACAAAACCAGTTCAACAGAGTCCTACAGATTGTATACTATAAAACGTAAGTAATGTATTATTGTGGTAGTCAATGTTACAGTTGAAGTCGGAAGTTTACATACACTTAGGTTGGAGTCATTAAAACACGTTTTTCAACCACTCCACCAATTTCTTGTTAACAAACTATAGTTTTGGCAAGTTGGTTAGGACATCTACTTTGTGCATGACACAAGTAATTCTTCCAACAATTGTTTACAGACAGATTATTTCACTTATAATTCACAGTTCCAGTGGGTCAGAAGTTTACATACACTAAGTTGACTGTGCCTTTAAACAGCTTGGAAAATTGCAGAAAATTATGTCATGGCTTTAGAAGCTTCTGATAGGCTAATTGACATCATTTGATTCAATTGGAGGTGTACCTGTGGATGTATGAAAAGAAAAATAAATCAGCCGTCAAACCGCTCAGGAAGGAGACGGTCTGTCTCCTAGAGATGAACGTACTTTGGTGTGAAAAGTGCAAGTCAATCCCAGAACAACAGCAAAGGACCTTGTGAAGATGCTGGAGGAAACAGGTATAAAAGTATCTATATCCACAGTAAAACAAGTCCTATATCGACAACCTGAAAGGCCGCTCAGCAAGGAAGAAGCCACTGCTCCAAAACCGCCATAAAAAGCCAGACTACGGTTTGCAACTGCACATGGGGACAAAGATCATACTTTTTTTAGAAATGTCCTCTGGTCTGATGAAACAAAAATAGAACTGTTTGGCCACAATGATCATCGTTATGTTTGGAGGAAAAAAGGGGGAGGCTAGCAAGCCCGAAGAAAACCATCCCAACCGTGAAGCACGGGGGTGGCAGCATCATGTTGTGGGGGAGCTTTGCTGCAGAAGGGACTGGTGCACTTCACAAAATAGATGGCATCATGAGGAAGGAAAACGATGTGGATATATTGAAGCAACATCTCAAGACATCAGTCAGGAAGTTAAAGCTTGGTTGCAAATGGGTCTTCCAAATGGACCCCAAGCATACTTCCAAAGTTGTGGCAAAATGGCTTAAGGGCAACAAAGTCAAGGTATTGGAGTGGCCATCACAAAGCCCTGACCTCAATCCTACAAACCTGACTCAGTTACACAAGCTCTGTCAGGAGGAATGGGCCAAAATTCACCCAACTTATTGTGGGAAGCTTGTGGAAGGCTACCAGAAACGTTTGACCCAAGTTAAACAATTTAAAGGCAATGCTACCAAATATTAATTAAGTGTATGTAAACTTCTGACCCACTGGGAATGTGATGAAAGAAATAAAAGCTGAAATAAATAATTCTCTCTACTATTATTTTGATATTTCACATTCTTAAAATAAAGCAGTGATCCAAACTGACCTAAAACAGGGAATTTTTACTAGGATTAAATATCAGGAATTGTGAAAAACTTTTAAATGTATTTGACTACCGTGTATGTAAACTTCCGACTTCAACTGTAAGTATATCCCTATTGTAAATGTATATATTGTTTGCAACAGAACCTCACCTAGCAGACACTAGCTAGCCCTCCAACCCGGCCTTGCAAAATTGGCTTGAGCAAGATGAAAAGCTAGCCAGCCAGGTAAATTAGCCCCTAGCTCTTGGATATCTATTCTCAATATGAAGTGTCCCAGTTCAGTTATTGTTTCCCTGGAGCAGGTCTCCTGGGGCCCCGGACCTTGCAGGGGGGCAAGCCTACATCAAATGGGAAGGCGTGGAGATGGCTGCTAAGATCAATGCTATGCTGATGGCCAAGGGGAAAACTGATGGTTCCTCTGCCACTACCTGATAAGGTGAACAAGGGTTAATGTAACTTTCTCTTCCTCCGCCCTGGTCCTGAGGAACCACTGCCCAGGCTTTTGATCCAGCCCTAAGGGTCAATTATCCATTGAGACTCAAACTACAGACTAGATTTTGTTCATACTTGTGTTTGAAAACTGTAATTATTGTCAAGAACAAAACAGTGTACAAAACATTAAGAACATCTTCCTAATATTGAGTTGCACCCCCTTTTGCCCTCAGAACAGCTTCAATTCGTCGGGGCAGGGACTACAAAGTGTCAAAAGCGTTCCACATGGATGCTGGCCCATGTTGACTCCAAAGCTGGCTGGATGTCCTTTGGGTGGTAACCCATTCTTGATACACACAGGAAACTGCTGAGCATGAAAAACCCAGCAAGTTGCAGTTCTTCACACACACAAACCGGTGCGCCTGGCACCAACCATACCCCATTCAAAGGCTCTTAAATATTTTGTCTTGCCCATTCACCCTCTGAATGACACACATACACAATCCATGTCTCAATTATCTCAAGGCTTAGCAATCCTTCTTTAACCTGTTTCCTCCCCTTCATCTACACTGATAGAATCAGTGATCAATCAGGGATCATAGCTTTCACTTGGTCAGTCGGTCATGGAAAGAACAGGTTCCTAATGTGTTGAACACTCAGTGTACAGTTGGTAGCCAAGTCCCATTGCTGGTGGTAATAGCGGAGGTCAGTTGACACCATGAGGCCCTCACTTATACCACCTCCTATAGTAAAACAGCAGAGTGAACAACCCAGACACACTGATGCTGCTCAAATGCTTCTCTAGGCAGCCAGTTTCTAACGCAGTGCTGTTCCTGGGGACTGTGCAGGTTTTCATTCCAGCCCAGTACTAACAAACATGACTCAACCGATCAGGGGCTTTAGTAGCCCACTGGGCAAGAACTAAAGCCTGGATGGTTTCCCTGGAGTGTCTAACACTGTAACTGCATGATATTGTTTGACCATGATATAAGATCTTTAGTGTATGTATACTGAACAAAAATATAAACTCAACATGCACAATTTTACTGAGTTACAGTTCATATAAGGAAATCAGTCAATTTAAATAAATTCATTAGGCTGTATTCTTTGGATTTCACATGACTGTACAGGGGTGCAGCCATGGGTGGGCCTGCGAGGGCATAGGCCCAACCATTTGGCAGCAAGGCCCACCCACTGGGGAGCCAGTCCCAGCTAATCAGAATGAGTATTTCCCCACAAAAGGGCTTTACTACTGAAATAAATTCTCCTCAGTTTCATCAGCTGTCCGGGTGCCTGGTCTCAAACTGTGACAACCCTCCCACTCTGTCTGTCGAATTCTTTCTCTCTGCTCTTGTTTTCCTTCGAAGCATGTCGGTTGGCGGAGCCGGGAGGGTCGTCCGCTAAATGGGACAAATACACCTCCCCCCATTCATTGAGAAGACTCTCTCCATGCAGAAACACTGTATTTTGTTTGTGGCAGGTTTGTTTGTTGCGTTGGCACCTTTCAACACCCCTTATCATCACATCTATGCACAAAACCCCTCACTTACTCTACTGTCTACACACACACCATTGTTACTTGTTTATAGTTTACTTTAGTTAAATATTTGTTATAGTTTACATTAGTTAAAAAATATTTATTATTCTTTGATCTCCATGTTGGATCCCTTTTTATTATGGGCTATGAGCCGGTTCGTGACAGACATCCCACAGTTGAAGAAGCCGGACGGCGCTCCTGGGCTGGCGAGGTTACACGTGGTCTGTGATTGAGGGTGGTTGGATGTACTGCAAAACTCTCTAAAATTATGTTTGAGGCAGCTTATGGTAAAGAAAAGAAAATTGCATTCTCTGGCAACAGCTCTGGTGGACATTCCTAGAGTCAGCGTGCTAATTGCACGCTCCCTCAATTTGAGGCATCTGTGGCATTGTGTTGTGACACAACTGCAAATTTTAGTGCCCTTTTATTGTCCCCAGCACAAGGTGCCCCTGTGTAATGATCATGCTGTTTAATCAGCTTCTTGTAAGCCACACCTGTCAGGTGGATGGATTCTCTTGGCAAAAGAGAAATGCTCACTAACAGGTATGTAAACAAATTGTGAGAAATATTTTGAGTAACTGTTCAGCAGGCTTATGGCTTGGGGGTAGAAGCTGTTAAGGTTCCTTTTGGTCCCAGACTTGGCGCTCCGGTACCGCTTGCCGTGCAGCTGCAGAGAAGTCTGAATAGAATAATTATCAACCTTTGAAAGTAGCATTAATGATGAGATTCTGATTTTATTCACTAATCTGATTCTGACATGGTTAGCTTAAAAACAATAAGTTGGGCACCTGGAAACCAACCATTAAATTATTAGTCAGTTCCCCTGTCTAGTTATCTTTTTGGGTGTTTGATTTATATTATGCACTTGGAGATTATTCAGTAATGAAAAGTGATTTACAAATAATTGTATAACCCTCAAGGTTCCAGATAGAACCAATTCATAAAACCTAGAGGTCAAACAGGGAAATGGTTCCAATTCATTTTTCCATAGGGGATTTTAGAAACCTTTAAGGGCTGTGTTTCGTGTAGGCCAACCCTGGTGTGACATTTTGATAACCATGTAAATCTCTCTCGGACAAGGTGACTTATCAATATGTTCATCCTCTGACCTGTTCATATGTCTGTACATATGTCTGTACAATCTGGGTGTTTTACACTTCAGGACTAAAAAATTAAAAATCTAAAAAGTTGTCTAGTTATATTCTGATATCTTGTTTTAACCAGCATTCTTTGTGCCATTTTAGTCATTTGGATGCTCTTATCAAGAGTCAAGTTTCTTACTCAAGTGCACATCGACAGATTTTTCACCTAGTCTGCTCAGGGAGTCATACCAGGAACCTTTCGGTTATTGGCCCCTCTCTCTCTCTCTCTCTCTCAATGGGGGTCCAATGGACTACCTGGAGAGGCCCATCCTGACTATCTTACAGTACACATATAGGCTATGCAGCTCAGCCTCAGAACAGCTGTGTTCTGCAGGGTTTTTTGCTCACCAACTTCTGAATACTCTAAACTCATCCATGTCCAGGAACTTGGCTCTCCTTGGCTCAACGCTGGGTGGGAAAACTACTTTAGGGTTTGGCCGGGGTAGGCCGTCATTGTAAATAAGAATTTGTTCTTAACTGACTTGCCTAGTTAAAATATATATATATTTTTTGATGTAAGTGTCAAGGACTGGATAGATGTTCCTTCAAAAAACTTCTAATCTTGCTCACTCCTACACTCACCAAAAGTGGATGTGACTAGTCTTCTGTTGCCTTCTGTCACCTTGTCAATGCTTAGATTACACTGTTGAGCAATATAGATTACCTTTGCTCCGCAAAATAACAAAGTATGTCAGAAATATATTTGGTGTCACCCAGCACTTTCCTAAATGTCGCTAGGAGCCCAATAAAAGTTACGTCAATCTGGTTAAGTAGGCCCTGTGCCTTCCAGACCTGTTCTCATGGCCTACATCCTCAAGGACATGGAACACTGCAGCTTGTCTGACCATCAGATTGCAGCAGGCATAGTGCCTGCATGTCCATCTGGTGTCACTGAGCTTCTGTTTGTATAGCCATTCAAGTAAATTTGTATAACGAAAGAGCTAATACTCAGGTTATCTAAAATGGGAGTTTGTCTTGAACTTTTATAAAATACTTTGCAGTGACTTTTGCTCAACTAAATGTCAGTAACCATTTGACCTAAACAAAGCTACATTCTATTCTATAATGTTACTGGGAGAACCACCACAGAAATTTGTTCTGGTTCACCCGTTGAAAATAAATGCTGCTTTAAAAAAAAATATGGACTGGGCATAGAGTAGGTGAACTCCAGCTAAATGATGCTGTAGGGCTAGCTTGCAAACTAGCCTCTTTGTTAGTCTGACAAAGTTAGTTAGCTAGCCCTACAGCATTGTTTAATTGGCGGCAGGTAGCCTAGCAATTAAGAACTTTGGGCCAGTAATCGAAAGGTTTGAATCACCAAAGTGGAAAAATCTGCCCTTGAGGAAGGCAGTTAACCAACAACTACTCCCCGGGCACCGTTGATGTCAATTTAAGGCAGGCCCCGCACCTCTCTGATTCAGAGGGGTTGGGTTAAATGCAGAAGACATATTTCTGTTAAATGCATTTAGTTGTGCAATCAGATTGTTCATTTATCACAACCTTTTGATGGTGCCAATTACTTTTTCATTGGCAAACGTAGGCATGAAATGCCAACAATAAACTGTGAGCCATCCTATTCATGCATGAAATACCTAATAATGAAAGAAAAGCATTGTAATTTATAATTCTGTGAAGTTAGTTTGGGTGAGGAGGAAAAATGTATTGTTGTCCATAAATTTGAAACCCCCTGGTATTGACAATTTAGATAGAAAGCTACTGAGGATGGTAGCCGCACGGCCGGTCCGCTCTTTAGGTAGGATTAGGCCGCTGCCTGTGGCAGCAGATTGACGAGGGCGGCCTTTTCTGAGCTAAACTGACCAAGACTCACCTGCAACAACACACACAACCTCACATAATTCTGCCAAAAACAATGACAATTTCTCTCAACCAGTGGCTTTTTAGGTGATTTCGGATGCCACCCTTTGATAAGCAGTGCCCACTTTGTCAAAGGCGCCAAATATTTTGCTTATCCATTCCCAGCACGCCTCTCCAGAGACGCATCTCTGCAGCGCATCACCAACATGCCGTCCGAAAAATTAACATAAATCATGTAGTAGATATAGGATATGGAAGAAAGTATGTGGCCTTTTCTGTAGCCTACAGGCTGGATATAAAATGTATGACAATTTAATGAGACGGACACTTTTTACATCATGAAGCTTTCTCCGATCACATAGCCTAACCTAAATGGCCCTCAATAAAAAAAAATGATGTCATGTTAATTAACGTATCCTAAAAATACGACAGGTCAAAGTAAAATGGACAATCACTGTTCTCCAGGAGTTTTACCCCATTGGCATGATCAGTGGTTTCAAGTTTGTCTGTACATTTTTTTGACAAGCTGATCATAGTGAAAAAGAAAATACTATGCTGTGTAAACACATTGCAAATAGGCTTGTGATAACTCCCGATAAAGTTGAGTAGCTGATATTCAGAGCTGAAATAGTCAAATTGATTAGTCACAGAAATCAGGACTAATAAAGCCAATGTAATTACCTGTTTTACAAACTGTGGACCTACCACATGGGTGTGAGTTCATAAAATTCCATTGCTGGCCAACATTTGTAGGCTACACCCCAGTAAGCACGAGCCAACGTCTTTGTTTGGTCCTGTCCGGACATAGTTTTTATGTTTTGCAAATGGTATGCTTACCACATAGATGGGCATTCATAAAGACAACACCCTAGTCTACACCTCAGTAAGCATGGACCGACGCTGATGCCTTTTGGAAGTCTTTTTTGGTGCAGTTCCGGAATGGCCTTGATTTCTACATCAACTAAACATTGGTTTTTGGTACTTCCGGACCAAAGTTGAACCAATCATAGACGTCTATGTTTGGCTCAGTTTTGGTGCTGTCCAGACCGGCCTTGATTTCAACGTCCACGGATAATTTTGGTCCGGTCCAGACCAAATCTGAACCAATCATAGCCTTGATTTGGCTCAAACATAGATGTCTATAAATGACTTATTTTCAACTTTCATTCAGAACCAAAAATATGCCTGATTTCAACCACCACCCCAGGCTGTCACAAACAGCCGTGACCAGCTGTGGGAGTAGCAGCAATGAGACAAGATCGTAATTGGATATCACGAAATTGGGGATAAAAAGGGGTAAAAATAAATATATATATAAAATAATAAAAGATGGTGGGAGCTTACAACTTACACACAGCTCTGACACACACTTACCCCACCAGACATGCCACCAGGGATCTTTTCACAGTCCCCAAATGGTTGTAAAGATTGTGAGAGGTCTGTCTGTGATATAGATGCTCTCCTTCTTTGACTCAACACTCCACAAAGCAAGTCCTGCAGACTCTAGTTTTATCTTATCTTGATTATTGCCCAGTTATATGGTCAGGTGCTGCAAAGAAGAAAAACTGTTGCTGGCCCAGAACTGAGGCACATCTTACGTTTCAGTGTTATCAGAGGGCGTATATCAATACTATGCATGCCAGTCTCTAGGCTAAAGGTAGAGGAGACATTGACTGCATCCCTTTTATTTCAATTGGGAGTGTTAAATTCCCAATTGTTTGCGTAGTCAACTTGCACACAGCTCTGACACACACTTACACCACCAGACATGCCCCAGGGATCTTTTCACAGTCCCCAAATCCAGGACAAATTCAAGAAAATGTATTGTATTTTTAGAGCCATCATTGCAAGGAACTCTGTTCCATCTCAGATTGCTCAAGTGGACAGCAAATGTGGTTTAAAAAAAAACCCAGATAAAGCAACACCTCATTGCACAATACTGCTCGCCTATTTAACCTAGATATTTTGTGTGTACAGTTGAAGTCGGAAGTTTACATACACTTAGGTTGGAGTCATTAAAACACGTTTTTCAACCACTCCACCAATTTCTTGTTAACAAACTATAGTTTTGGCAAGTCGGTTAGGACATCTACTTTGTGCATGACACAAGTAATTCTTCCAACAATTGTTTACAGACAGATTATTTCACTGTATCACAATTCCAGTGGGTCAGAAGTTTACATACACTAAGTTGACTGTGCCTTTAAACAGCTTGGTAAATTCCCGAAAATGATGTAATGGCTTTAGAAGCTTCTGACAGGCTAATTGACATCATTTGAGTCAATTGGGAGGTGTACCTGTGGATGTATTTCAAGGCCTACCTTCAAACTCAGTGCCTCTTTGATTGACATCGTGGGAAAATCTAAATAAATCCGTCTAGACCTCAGAAAAAGAATTGTAGACCTCCACAAGTCTGGTTCATCCTTGGGAGAAATGTCCAAATGCCTGAAGGTACCACATTAATCTGTACAAACAATAGTACGCAAGTATAAACACCATGGGACCACGCAGCTGTCATACCGCTTAGGAAGGAGACACGTTCTGTCTCCTAGAGATTAACGTACTTTGGTGCGAAAGGTGCAAATCAGTCCCAGAACAACAGCAAAGGACCTTGTGAAGATGTACACAATGTACAAAATTCTCTATATCCACAGTAAAACAAGTCTTATATCAACATAACCTGAAAGGCCGCTCAGCAAGGAAGAAGCCACAACACCCTTTTAGAGAACTTGGCAGTACATCCAACTGGACTCACAATTGTAGACCACGTGTATGGCGTTGTGTGGGCAAGCGGTTTGCTGATGTCAATGTAGTGAACAGTGTCCCATGGTGTCAGTGGGATTATGTTATGGGCAGACATAAACTACGGACAACAAACACACTTGCATTGTATCGATGACAGTGTTAATTCACAGACATACCGTGATGAGATCCTGAGGCCCATTGTCGTGCCATTCTTCCACTGCAATCACCTCACGTTTCAGCATGCTAATGCATGGCCCATGTTTCAAGGATCTGTAAACAATTCCTGGAAGGTGACAATGTCACAGTTCTTCTATGGCCTGCATACTCACCAAACAGGTCACTCATTGAGTATGGTACGTACAGGTTGTCTACATTACAACCAGAAACACAATGAGAGTATATGCTGTATTATGCTGAAGTGTAATAGCAAAACCACCCACCACCATTCTGTTTTACAGGCATGTATAGATCGGTTCCTCAAGGACTACGCTGCCGCCAAAGAAAATGTCTAAGTTCTTACTGTATTTTAATGTTAAGGACTCTTGAAAGATGAGTCCGAATGAGAACAAAAAAAATATCCTAATAAAATGTGTTTTGTGAAGGCTACCCATGTTATACTAAGTGTAGCCTACGTATAAGAAGGGCTGAGCGTTGACTGGAAGCCCGAAGTTAAATTGCATTGAATTCTACTTCAGGCAGAATTGAGCGTTTGAATCAGGAAATTTCCTCTCACGAACTCTACAAGCCAGAATAGAATGTTGAATAAAGGCTGAGAGAATGTTGCTGTTCTACACATTTTACACTTAGAGAATTTAGCATTTTTATAGCGAATAACGAGATGTTGACTGTGATAAAGGCACAGGATTATTTGCTGTCTTGTTCGCTAAATGCAGACCAGCATTTGACCAGACCAGTTGATTTCAAAAAAGCCTTTGACTGAATTTGGCATGAGGGTCTGCTATACAAATTGACGTAAAGTGGTGTTGGGGGAAAAACATAAGACATTAGAAAATCCATGTACACAAACAAGTGTGCGGTTAAAATGGCAAAAAAACACACGTCTTTCCACAGGGCCGTGGGGTGAGACAGGGATGCAGCTTAAGCCCCATCATCTTCAACATGTATATCAACGAATTGGCAAAGGCACTAGAACAGTCTGCAGCACCCGGCATCTACTAGAAACGGAAATCAAATGTCAACTGTTTTCTGATGATCTGGTGCTTCTGGCACCAACCAAGGAGGGCCTACAGCAGCACCTAGATCTTCTGCACAGATACTTCCAGACCTGGGCCCTGACAGTAAATCTCAGTAAGACAAAAATAATTGTGTTCCAAAAAAGGTACAGTCGCCAGGACCACAAAGACAAATTCCATCTAGACACCATTTCCCTCAAGCACACAAAAAACTATACATACAGTTGACGGAGGTTTACATACACCTTAGCCAAATGCATTTAAACTCAGTTTTTCACAATTCCTGACATTAAATCTTAGTAAACAAATCCCTGTTTTAGGTCAGTTAGGATCACCACTTTATTTTAAGAATGTGAAATGAGTAATAGAAATTGTATTTCTTTCATCACAATCCCAGTGGGTCAGAAGTTTACATACACTCAATTAGTATTTGGTAGCATTGCCTTTACATTGTTTAACTTGGGTCCAATGTTTTGGCTAGCCTTCCACAAGCTTCCCACAATAAGTTGGTTGAATTTTGGCCCATTCCTCCTGACAGAGCTGGTGTAACTGAGTCAGGTTTGTAGGCCTCCTTGTTCGCACACGCTTTTTCAGTTCTGCCCACAAATTTTCTATGGGATCGAGGTCAGGGCTTTGTGATGGCCACTCCATTACCTTGACTTTGTTGTCCTTAAGCAAATGTACCACAACTTTGTAAGTATGCTTGGGGTCATTGTCCATTTGGAAGACCCATTTGCGACCAAGCTTTAACTTCCTGACTGATGTCTTGAGGTGTTGCGTCAATATATCCACATAATTTTCCTTCCTCATGATGCCATCTATTTTGTAAAGTGCACCAGTCCCTCCTGCAGCAAAGCACCCCCCACAACATGATGCTGCCAACCCCGTGCTTCACGGTTGGGATGGTGTTCTTCGGGCTTGCAAGCATCCACCTTTTTCCTCCAAACATAACGATGGTCATTATGGCCAAACAGTTCAATTTTTGTTTCATCAGACCAGAGGACATTTCTCCAAAAAGTACAATCTTTGTCCCCATGTGCAGTTGCAAACCATAGTCTGGCTTTTTTTTATGGCGGTTTTGGAGCAGTGGCTTCTTCCTTGCTGAGCGGCCTTTCAGGTTGTCGATATAGGACTCGTTTTACTGTGGATATAGATACTTTTGTACCTGTTTCCTCCAGCATCTTCACAAGGTCCTTTGCTGTTGTTCTGGAATTGATTTGCACCTTTCGCACCAAAGTACGTTAATCTCTAGGAGACAGAACGCGTCTCCTTCCTGAGTGGTATGACGGCTGCGTGGTCCCATGGTGTTTATACTTGCGTACTATTGTTTGTACAGATGAACGTGGTACCTTCAGGCGTTTGGAAACCAGACTTGTGGATGTCTACAAATATTTTCTGAGGTCTGATTTCTTTTGATTTTCCCATGATGTCAAGCAAAGAGGCACTGAGTTTGAAGGTAGGCCTTGAAATACATCTACAGGTACACCTCCAATTGACTCAAAGTATGTCAATTAGCCTATCAGAAGATTCTAAAGCCATGACATCATTTTCGGGATTTTCCAAGCTGTTTAAAGGCACAGTCAACTTAGTGTATGTAAACTTCTGACCTACGGGAATTGTGATACAGTGAATTATAAGTGAAATAATCTGTAAACAATTTTTGGAAAAATTACTTGTGTCATGCACACAGTAGATGTCCTAACCGACTTGCCAAAACTTTAGTTTGTTAACAAGACATTTGTGGAGTGGTTGAAGAACGAATTTTAATGACTCCAACCTAAGTGTATGTAAACTTCCGACTTCAACAGTACCTCAGCCTAAACATCAGCGCCACAGGTAACTTCCACAAAGCTGTGAACGATCTGAGAGACAAGGCAAGAAGGGCCTTCTATGCCATCAAAAGGAACATAAAATTTTACATACCAATTAGGATCTGGCTAAAAATACTTGAGTCAGTTATAGAACCCATTGCCCTTTATGGTTGTGAGGTCTGGAGAAGAGTCTCCTGGGGCTCTGTTCACAAACAGACCCCACAGAGCCCCAGGACAGCAACAAAATTAGACCCAGCCAAATCATGAGAAAACAGATAATAAGATAATTACATGACACATTGGAAAGAATTAACTAAAAATAAAAATACCTGACCACTGTGACTGACCCAAACTTAAGGAAAGCTTTGACTATGTACACTCAGTGAGCTAAACCTTGCTATTGAGAAAGGCCACTGTAGGCAGACCTGGCTCTCAAGAGAAGACAGGCTATGTGCACACTGCCCACAAATTCCTAACCTCCTGCCCAATGTATGACCATATTAGAGACACATATTTCCCTCAGATTACACAGATCCACAAAGAATTTGAAAACAAACCCAATTTTGATCAACTCCAATATATACTGGGTGTAATTCCACAGTGTGCCATCACTGCAGCAAGATTTGTGACCTGTTGCCACAATAAAAGGGCAACCAGTGAAGAACAAACACCATTGTAAATACAACCCATATTTATGTTTATTTATTTTCCATTTTGTACTTTAACTATTTACACATTGTTACAACATTTGAAATGTATTTATTATTTTGAAACTTCTGTAAGTGTTATGTTAACTGTTCATTTTTATTGTTTATTTTACTTTTGTTTAGTATCTACTTCACTTGCTTTGTCAATGTTAACATATGTTTCCCATGCCAATAACGCCCTTGAATTGAATTGAATTGAAAGTAACATTCAATTCTCTAGCAACAGCTTTGGTGGACAAATTTGTGCCCAGAATTGGAGAGAAATAAGCTTTCTGCGATCTTTTATTTCAGCTCATGAAACATAGGACAAACACTACATGTTGCATTTATATTTTTGTTCAGTATAGTTTTGTAGCCGTTCATGGGCAGTTTTGAATAAGTCATATCTTCAACCAGTAGGCATAAACCACCTGAATATTGATATTCATTAGATATCTCCTGAAGGTTTGGTGATTTTGAGAAATAAATTGTTATAACAAGAACATTTTCAAACACCCAGCAATTGGGAAACACAGATCAGGGGTGGTCAACCCTCCTGAAGAGTAAGCAGGATTTTTCCCCCAGACATATTTTAAAGTGATAGTTCACCCAAATTACAAAATGTTTGTGTCCTTACATTGAAAACAGTATATGGACAAGGAGACCCACTGCCATCAACCATTAAAATGTCCTGGCCAAAATCTTGATGCAGCGGAACACCCTGCCACATGTTGCATACAACTTTCTACCTGAGAACAGAGATGAATCCCTGCTTCCAACCTTCCCACCGTTTCTAGCATTGGCCTGTCTCCCTATCTCATTTTAATACTGTCTGAATAAAGTGTCAAACCACCTAAAAAGTGTTGACATTTTGTTTTGCGTACTTTACATTTCATCCACCAAAAATTGCAAAGTAGCAAGTCGTCCAATTTTGAGTGTTCATTTAATGTTCAAAGCATTCTGAATACACCTGGCCTGTGTTTAAAAAATATATATTTTCCACCCTGGTCATAGGTCTAAGCCATGTCAAAATGCATAAAATTGCAGGAAATTACCTTTAAAATAGTAACATTTCCCCCTGTCTAGGGGTTGTGCCAGGGGTCAATGAAATTCACATAGCAAATCTCACTCCAAGCTTTCTTCAAAAGTTGGCAGCTCTGTCAAATGAACAAACGAAGTAGGCAGTGGCATGGTGTATATAGCCATAGAAGCACAATGACATGCCTCAATGCAGTCATATTGGTTGGTTATTAAAGGTGTGGCTTTCAGTTGGCTCTTTTTGGCAACCCATCCCGTGAATTAATCTGTTCTGTTTCATCAAATCGGACTAACTCAGTGCACTGCTTGCTATGAATTCTATATGATGGTGTTTGCTTGTTTATGTAAAAAGACTAATGACCTGTTTCGAACACTGATAAGTAAAGATCAGCTTTGTTGTCGCTAAATCTGATTTGTGGGCCTGGCTCCCCAGTGGGGCCACCCGTGCCTCCGCGTCTGGTTAAGAAACATCGTGTCAAATCTAAGGTTACCACAAATGATTGTGACTGAAGAGATATTTTCAGTCACGACCACTCCAGCTCTTAAGGTGGCAGTAAAGATTAATTTCTGCACTGTCTATTCATATAGAGAGAAGAAGAAAGAAGGGATACCGTAAATCGCCACTATTTACATTGCTTTGCGTCCACCGCCTGCTGATTGCCGGTAAATGGGGCAGGGCTAGGGCAGCTCCATAACGCTTTGCCATCATATATGTGATTGTGAAACATAGAAATTACCACTCGATTAGAACTGGATTTGACATTATGGATCCCAATCGGATAATTCAAGCCCTGAAAGGGACGATAGATCCCAACCTCCGGATAGCGGCTGAAAACGAACTCAATCAGGTGGGTGGATGCCCAAAATAACTTTGTTGTTTTTGTTATCCGGGCAGCATGAACCAATTTCCATAAAGGGTTGTCCGTGTTTATGATTTGGATCGTAATAAGGCCGTGTTTCGGGATCAATGATTAGTCCTTCTGTAACTTATGTTTGCATCTCTGTTTATTGTGTAGGACACGAAACAGTAGATTGACATGTAATGTAACTTGCAACACAAACTGTTGCACCGGAGAACAATAGAATTGCGAGGGAGTGTGCGCACACTGTGCAGCAGTCCGGAGATGGGGATGTTCGTGAAACAATGTAGCCAGCAAGTGTCCGTTTGGATTGTAATTGTAGACATCACGCGCGAGTTGAAACATTGTAACAATTGCAGCAATTTCAGCCAGCGATAGTAAAAGTTTACACTTTTGATGGTTCGTTGGGATTTGCCCGGTGAATTCTAATCAGGACAAATGATTGGTGTGTCTGTATGAAATGCCTATCCGTCAGTGATGCAACCAAGTGAAATTAGGGGCATTTGCTGGAGACAGAATGCTGACTGTTCTGCAGCGGAGGAGCAGTTCTGACAGCCAGAGGAGGAGGGATAGAGGGAGATCAAGAGAGAGCGAGGGAAAGAGAAAGCATTCGGTACAAAATATCCCTCCTTTTTTTTAAAATTATTATTTTTTTTTTTTAATTGTTGCTTTCTGGTTATATCTTTGACAGACCATGGCTCTTTTTTTTACTACCTTAAATCTAATAACTGGTCTGGCAAGATTGATGTGTGAGCGTAGTAAAAAAAGAGTCAGAGGCTACATGCTTCATCTGCTCTGTATTTTCCTTGTTCTTCAGTTAGTATTGACCTCAACAAACAACCTGGGAATCCACCTCCTTACACTCCGCTCTGTCATCATATAACTGTTTTGGCCACTGCTCACTGTGTGCTGTAGATGTGAAACTGACAGCTGAAGTAGTCAGGTGCTTAACTGTATGTGGTCCGATTTGGGTTGAGCTCATTTTAAAGCAGTGTCTTATTTTGTGTGTTCCAGTCGTACAAGATCATCAACTTCGCCCCCACTCTGCTCCAGATCATTGTGTCTGAACAGGTGGAGTTCCCTGTTCGCCAAGCAGGTAAGAACCCTGCCCCAGAACATTACATAAAGACCTGCATCTGGCTGTTTTTAAAACATCACTGGACCAATGCAACAACTGTAAACAACACTGATAATAGTCTGGCTTTGGGCCGGTGTCCCGGACACAGATTAAGCCTAGTCCTGGACAAAAAATCACTTTCAATGAAAATTCTTCATCAAGCCTGCTTTTTAGTCCAGGACTAAGCTTCATCTGTGTCCGGGAAACTGCCACACAATTAATTAATTCATTCATAAGGTAGAATTGTGTCAGTCTTGCCAGTCTGAGTGATGTCATCTCTGTGCGCCAGCGGCCATCTACCTAAAGAACATGGTGAGCCAGTACTGGCAGGACCGCGAGCCCTCTCTAGGGGAGGTGGTGTTCCCCTTCAACATCCACGAGAACGACCGCACGCAGATCAGAGACAACATCGTGGAGGGCATTATCCAGTGCCCCGAGTCCATCCGGTGGGTCCTGCTGTCCTGACCTCCCTTACCTCCCTTAACCCACTAACCCTTACCTCTTAGCCTGATACTCAGGGCAGGTGGTGCCCTGCTCCGGTCCTCTGCTCTGCTCTACCTAGAGCCTTTGAAACCGGGTCACTTGACTGTATAGATAATCTGTGACTACAAGTGCCCAATGAAGAGGGATGGGAGGATCATTTAGGGATGGCATGTTATAGAAAGAATACAATGCTGATGTATGTGTGTGTATTCTCTCTCCCAGGGCCCAGTTGACAGTGTGTTTGCGAGCCATCATAAAGCACGACTTCCCTGGGCGCTGGACGGCCATAGTGGATAAGATCGGCCTGTATCTGCAGTCTCAGAACAGTGGCAGCTGGTATGGCAGCCTGCTGGCCCTCTACCAGCTGGTCAAGACCTACGAGTGAGTAAACCAACTGGCGCTGTTTGTCCCACCTGAGGACCCGTCACTCTCACTAGTGATCAAGTCATAATGATCCTGTGTTTTGAGCCACCATTTTCAGTCCTGGTTTAGTAGTTCTAGTGTATAAGCTGAGTGATATAAATGATTATTCCATTTACACTTTTCAGTCATTGCACCCAGCCTGTTGTCGGTGATATCACGTCTGCGTGCTGTCTCTTGCTGATGTGCTGTGTGTGTGTGTCAGGTATAAGAAGGCGGAGGAGAGGGATCCGTTGCTAGCAGCCATGCAGATCTTCCTGCCCCGTGTACAGCAGCTCATCACCCAGCTACTGCCTGACAGCACCATCTTCTCTGTCCTCATACAGAAGCAGATCCTCAAGATCTTCCACGCGCTCGTACAGGTGAGAGAAGGGACTGGGTGTGTGACTGACTGACTGCATGTGGCATGCGTGTGCACGTTTGTGTGAAACTAATACCAGTGTGTCTCTATTCTGCTCCTGCAGTACTCCCTGCCTCTCCAGCTGATTAATAACACAGTCATTACCCAGTGGATGGAGCTCCTCAGAGCTGTTATGGACAGAGATGTCCCCCCAGTAAGTTTTCTTTCGTCCTTCATTGTGTAGACCTGCCTGCCTTCTGCGAATTCTTCTACCTACGTTGTTTATTGAAGGGGAGTAGCAAACCTCTGGTGTGTGTGGTTGCTAGGAGACGTTGGAGGTGGATGAGGACGACCGTCCTGACTTGGTGTGGTGGAAGAGTAAGAAGTGGGCACTACACATCATCACCAGACTGTTCGAGAGGTGAGGGGGAACAGGAGATGTGTTTGTGTGTTGATGAATTTGGATGTATGTTGGTGTGAATATGTTTGTGTGTTTGTGTATCGTAGCCTTTTTTCAGTCTAACCGTGCTGTTCTATGCTTGTGTGGTAGGTACGGAAGCCCAGGCAACGTGACAAAGGAGTACTTTGAGTTTGCAGACTTTTTCTTGAAGACCTATGCTGTAGGGATCCAACAGGTAAGAGTTTGTAACACTCTAAATATGACATCACGCTTGAATGTATAGATGTCTGTTACACACAACATTGGTAGATGTGGACTGTGTGTGTGTGTGAGCAGCAGTAGTCTTCTGTTTAGTCTGACCCCGTACGATCTGATGTGACCTCGTCTCTGGGTGGTCTCCTTCAGGTCCTGTTGAAGGTTCTGGACCAACACCGACAAAAGCAGTATGTCACGCCTCACGTCCTCCAGAAGTCTCTGAACTACCTGAACCAGGGCCTGTCTCACTCCCTCACCTGGAAACACATGAAGCCGCACATGCAGGTGGGTCAGACAGACACCACTACACCTGTACCTCTGTGAAAAGTTAATAATCATGGATTTGATTTACAAATATAGTGCTTTTCCATCACAAATGTGGGATTATGTGTGAAATTACACATTGTTATACCGGTGGTGTCTGTTATAAGGTTGTGACATTACAACTTGGATTGAGTTACAGTATGTGGCAGGTGATGGCCAAAGTTACATTTGTCCAGTATTTATGTCAGCATTTAGATCAGCTGTTTTATATACTTAGTAATTGAGCTAATCTGAATACTGCTATACTTCTGAAAACTATGTTACAATTCCACTTTTAGTAGTTAACCTGAGTGTGTGTACTGTGTGTTCCACAGACCATCAGCCAGGAGGTGATCTTCCCTCTAATGTGTTACAAAGACGAGGATGAGAAACTGTGGCAGGAGGATCCATACGAGTACATCCGTATGAAGTTCAGTGAGTACACACGTCCTGTAACTCAGTCAGTTAGTAGTTATGGAGGTAGTGGGACATTGTATGGTCAGTATACATAATGACATGTCAGATTGAAAATGTATGGCTTCCATAGAATAGACATCCAGCAAATTGTGAGCTTGGCTGGGTTTATTTCTCTGTTCCAGATGTGTATGATGACCATGCCCTCCCTGCCACCGCCGCCCAGAGCCTCCTGTGTAAAGCAGCCCGCAAGAGGAAGGAGGTGAGTGGAGAACCATACTAGAACCAAACAAAAACGACCCAACAGTCCTAAATAGCTTACTTTCCTAATTTCCTTTCCTCAACTGAGTCTTCTCTGAAATGACTTGCATCACTGCTCTGTCGTCCCCCCTTCCCAGGTTCTTCCCCAGATGATGGAGTTCTGCCACCAGATCATGATGGAGCCCTCTGCTGACCCCCGCAGGAAGGATGGGGCGCTGCACGTCATCGGCTCACTGGCCGAACTCCTACTGAAGGTCAGCAGTGTGTGTGTCTCTGTACTTTCCCCTCTTGTTTTATGGCCTGTTTAGTCTATCTGTGACTGAGTCCTGTCTTCCGGTTGTCGTCCTGTAGAAGCGGGTGTACAGGGAGCAGATGGAGCTGATGTTACAGAACTACGTTTTCCCTCTACTCAACTCCCCTCTGGGATACCTCCGGGCCAGGGTGAGAGACACACACACACACACACGCGCGCGCTTTCAATCCAGGGCCCCTCTAACCCAACTCTTCTCATGGAGCTGAGAATAGGTGTGTAAGAACATGTAGGGTGGCAGGTAGCCTAGTGGTTAGAGCGTTGGACTAGCAACTGAAAGGTTTCAAGATCGAATCCCTGAGCTGACAAGCTAAAAATCTGTTGTTCTGCCCCTGAACAAGGCAGTTAACCCACTGTTCCTAGGCCGTCATTGAAAATAAGAATTTGTTCTTAACTGACTTGCCTAGTTAAATAAAGATAAAATAAAAGTTTGTGTGTGATTGTGTGTTAGCAGTTCTTCAAGCCTTAAAATGGCTCGTTCCCTCTTTATGCCTACAGTCCTGTTGGGTGCTACATTCCATACAGTCCATCCATGTGAGTCTGAATGGTCTGTCAGTCCTGTTTTATATAGATTAAACATCCCCCCTTCCCCTTTCTACATGTCTTTACCCTCCTCACCCCTGCTATTTTACTTACTGGCCATCTTCAGGCTGGTGATCGTGTTGGGAAGCACCACTGCACATTTTGGTGACTGGAAGTGGACAGTGGTGATTTGTACATAATGTGGATAGGCTCCAAACTGATAGCGATGCCCATCCGTGTGGTATATAGATCAGTGATTGTGACCCTGTGTTTGTCTTCAGTCGTGCTGGGTGCTGCATTCGTTCAGCCCGCTGCGTTTCCATAACGAGTTGGTCCTGAGGAATGCGGTGGAGCTGGTCAAACAGGACCTCGTAGCAGACAAGGAGATGCCGGTCAAGGTGGAGGCTGCTATCGCCTTGCAGACACTGGTCAGCAACCAGGAGCAAGGTCTGAGGTTCACGCACACGCATGGCCGTGCACACGTGCATACACAAATGCACAAGCGTCGCTAACACACACACACACACACACACACTCTGAACCCTCTCTCTCCCTCTCTTTAGCTAAGGTCTACATCAGGCCCTACATCCGGCCTGTCATGCAGGAGCTGCTCCACGTCATCAAGGAGACGGAGAACGATGACCTCACTAATGTCATTCAGAAGATGATCTGCGAGTACAACCAGGAAGTGGCTGTCATCGCCGTCGACATGACCCAGAACCTGGTACGCCTCCACTGGCCTGCTCTACTGTTTAACAGTATCTCTGTGTGTGTGTCCGTGTGTGTGTCCGTGTCCGTATGCGTGTGTCCGTGTGCGTGTGTCTGTGTGTGTGTGTGTCTGTGTGAAAGAGTGTTTGTATGTATAAGATCTTCAACAGTATGATCCTATATAAAGAGTGAGAAGTAAGAGTGCATCTAACCTCTCTGTGTGTGTGTGTGTGTGTGTGTGTGTGTGTGTGTGTGTGTGAAAGAGTGTTTATATGTATAAGATCTTCAACAGTGATCCTATATAAAGAGTGAGAAGTAAGAGTGCATCTAACCTCTCTCTGTGTGTGTGTGTGTGTGTGTGTGTGTGTGTGTGTGTGTGTGTGTGTGTGTGTGTGTGTGTGTGTGTGTGTGTGTGTGTGTGTGTGTGTGTGTGTGTGTGTGTGTGTGTGTGTGTGTGTGTGTGTGTGTGTGTGTGTGTGTGTGTGTGTAAAGGCGTCCGCATGCTTCCTATCTGAAACAGTTTGTGCATATATTATGACAACATTATGTGACGTTTTTGTTTGATTGGTCTTCGGCTAGGGTTTTTTCGGCTGTTCGCGAACACTTCTCTCTCAAGGCAAGCCCGAATTTGGTAGTGGAGAAATACTGCACCAAGCATCTTAGTTAGATGTAAAATTGCGTGACTAAGATCTCCAAGGCATGACATTTTTTTAGTTAGATTAATTCAGACTATTTTGGCTACGGCGTCTCAATATGGACAAACAGTACTATTGTCACTTTCTTTCCTCGTTTTTCAAGCGAAGGTCTTTTTAAGCGAGCACAGCCAAACCGAAACATGCGAAAGCCTTAACACCCCCTGCATATGTGTGTCTCCAGGCTGAGATCTTCACCAAGGTGCTACAGAGTGAAGAGTATGAGGAGAGTGAAGACAAGACGGTGATGGCTCTGGGGATCCTCAGTACCATAGACACCATACTCACTGTTATGGAGGACCACAAGGAGGTGAGACAAACTCTATACTCACTCACACGTTCTACAGATATACACACACACTCAGCCACCCACCCACCCTATTCCAAATCTAGTCCTCTGAAGCTCCAGTTGAATGTGTGATGACTGGTGATTGATTGCCCCTCCTCCCTGCTTTGTTTGAGGGTTGGACAGAAGCATTATTGAACATGCTGTAAATGTTATGTGACTAGGGCTGTGACGGTCATGGAATTTTGGAGGACGGTAATTGGCCAGCCAAACGACTGTGCTCTCCGCAATAACCGTTTTTCCTCTCCGCTCCTGATCGCATGTGCCGCCATAGAAATAGAATGAATAGAACGGGCGTCGCCATTCAAGTCAACGGTGGCATAATGGGTGGACTGGCGGCCATTGCGAGTGTACCCATAGAAGTAAAAACAGGAAGTGTACCCGTCAATGTGTGCTGTGATTTGTTCGTTCAACTCCACTGACATTACACGAAGTGCATTCCATTGCATGAGCCACATCGGTTCACATCATTTGAATGAGCGATGTACATTTCAGCAAGGAGCAACAACGTTTCTGGACGTTGTTAAGAGTCCATGTTACAAATGCCCTGCCGTTCTGTCTTTAGTCAGCTGTTCCTTCCCCTTTTCTTTTTTTTCTCTTCCATATTTTATGGTTCTGACTGTTTCTCTTATTTTCATGGAGGTCTTCATCCATAACCGTTGGTTATACGGTAATTGCTCCAGCCCTGTGTCAGACAGGTATTAGCCTGGGATCAATAGATCTTTCACCTTTTTGATTTGTCTTTCTCTTTCTGCCTGTATCTTTCCTCTCTCACCCTCTTGACTGCCTCTCGTTCTTTCGCTGTCGTGTTCTCTCTCTTCCCCTCTCTCTGTCCTTCTCTCTCAGATCACTCAGCAGCTGGAGGCCATCTGTTTACAGGTGATAGGCCTGGTGCTGCAGAAGCCCGTCATAGGTATGGCAGGTGTGTGTGCTCACGTCACTGTCTGTTTTTGTGTGTACACACATACTCATTTGTTTGCTGTGTGTCTATTCCTCTCTGTGACCTTTTGTGTGTGTGTTTGTGGGCTCACTGGAACAGCTTTCCTGTTCCAGTGAGCTACCCCTCTTGTATAACACCTTGACCATTTCCCTCTCACAATGAACACTGTCTAATTATCAAAAGATGTTCCCCTTTGTGCTTCCCAAATCCCAGACGACCAGGCACCATTCATGCCTGTAATTGGCTCGTGTGTTTCTGGGTGTGTAATCCCGTGTGTGTGTGTGTGTGTGTGTGTAAAGAGAGAATACAGCTCTATGTTAATGAATGGATTATGTGATAACCTATTTATGGTAGTTTTCTTCAGGAAGAGTGGGGGGGGGGGGGTTCACTGTGGAATATTTATTTATCTCTCAAAGGGAAACATCAATTATATGATCTGTTTCCTCCTCTTCTCCCTCCCCTCCAGAGTTCTACGAGGAGATTCTGTCCCTGGCGTTCGGGCTGACGTGCCAGACCATCTCTCCTCAGATGTGGCAGCTACTGGCGGTTCTCTACGAGGTCTTCCAGCATGACTGCTTTGACTACTTCACGGGTACAGTACTGAGTCACTGGTCAACAGTCACCTGCCTGTTAGTGAGAATATTGGGCTTGCACACCTGTCTAGGTGAACATTGAACGTCACAGTGAATGTAATGTCGAATAGCATGATGGTGACGCTGATACTGGCCGAACATGCTAATGATCACGGCCTGTTCTCTTTCAGATATGATGCCTCTTTTGCACAACTACGTTACCGTGGATACAGACATGCTTCTGTCCAACCCCAAATATTTAGAGGTCATATACACCATGTGCAAAAAGGTGAGAGTAGGCATATGTGTGTGTGTGTTCAGGTAGAGTTTGAGGAAGTGTCTCATGTTGACCTTTGACCCCTGTGCTGTAGGTGCTGACCAGTGATGCAGGTGAGGATGCAGAGTGTCACGCTGCCAAGCTGCTGGAGGTCGTCATCCTCCAGTGTCGGGGGAGGGGCATCGACCAGGTGAGAGGAACCTCGAAGGCTTCTGGGTAGTTTTTAAGGGTAGATGTGGTCCCAGTTCAGCCCAAAATCAGTTTGCACGGTCTTTCCCTTTCCATACCCCGAATCTCCCGTTGGGAGGGATGATTGCTATCAATATTGTATTGATTCTTCTCTCTCACCCCCATGCGATTTGGCACAGTTTTATCTCTTGTTCTCTCTCTCTCTCGCTCTCTCTCTCCTCCAGTGTATCCCGTTGTTCGTGGAGGCTGTGTTGGAGCGGCTAACCAGAGGTGTGAAGTCCAGTGAGTTGCGGACCATGTGTCTGCAGGTGGCCATCGCTGCTCTCTACTACAACCCAGCCCTGCTCATCCACACGCTGGACAACATGCACTTCCCCCACACCCCACAGCCCATCACCGCTCACTTCATCAACCAGTGGATGAATGATACCGAGTTCTTCCTGGGGTAAGTGTATAAACTAAGCCATACGCCCTACATCCTACGCCCTATACACTACCCACTATAAAGTACACAGTTGATAAACAACGTGCCCTAAACCATGTTCCCTAAATATTACTAGACCCATACTGTATACGGTCCACTTCATCAACTATATTGTTAGTCATCACTGAGTCACACCGTGTTCTTCCTATAGCAGTGTAAAAACACAAGGGATATGCAATACTTATACCTACTACAGTACACTGTACATGATTTATTCACCACCTACCTGGAGTTCATTGTCTCTCTCTCCCAGGCTCCATGACCGTAAGATGTGTATCATCGGACTGAGTGTTCTGATGGAGCTACCCTCCAGGCCAGTGGTGGTAGAGGGGGTAGCGGCTCAGATTGTCCCCAGCGTCCTGCTCCTCTTCCTGGGGCTCAAACACCTGTAGTCCTCCCGCCTCCTCAACAAGCCAGACCTTCTGGCCTGCACTGGGGTACCGGAGGAAGACCAGAACGGTGAGAGGAGGAAAACAGGCGGCTGAGGAGGAGAGGAGACAGGACAAATGAGAGGGGAAGAGAGAGAACAGGCAAGAGAGGAGGAAAGAAAAGGAGAGCTGTTAATGCTGTTGAATCAAACCCGCTTCATGGAAGCCATGTGGTAGGGCCAGGGATAATGTAAATGGTAGAAGATTAAGACACTACTAGCCCTAGCTATGGATGTGGTAGGAATCAGTCCTCAGCTGTTCATGTGTGTTGCTTTACACATCTATGGCCAGGTTTCAACACCTCTGGACCTCCCTCTCTCTCTCTCTCTCGCTTGACTTCTCACTCTGCCTTCAGGTCATATTAGTTGCACTACATTGCCCTACATGCCGCATTCCTCAGTCAAGTGTAAAGAACCTGGAGTTCCAGAATATTCAGAGTGCTTCTGGGGGTTGTAGTGTTGTTAGGCAGTCAGCCACAAAGGTAGTAGATAAGACTAGCTCAAGGGGATGTCTTGGAGTGTTCCCTCTGTCACATTTAGTCTCCATATTCGCTCCATTTGAGTTAATGTACCTTCTGGGAATATAGGAGTGTTATTGGGAACAGCAGGGTACAGGGGAGGTTAGGATGAAGGAAATTGTTATGTATGTTAGCTAAGCAGCTGTTACTGTAATTTGGCATATTTAAAATGGCATTAAGAAAAATTGTGCCTTTCAAGAAGGTGAAAGGGTCTTCTTTTTCTATTCATTCTGTTTTTCTGTCTGTCTGCGTGTCTGTCTGCGTGTCTGTCTGCGTGTGTGTCTGCGTGTGTGTCTGCGTGTGTGTCTGCGTGTGTGTCTGCGTGTGTGTCTGCGTGTGTGTTGCGTCCACAGAGGAGATCCCTAGTGATGAGGATGAGGTGAATGAGAACCGTAACGCCATGATGCAACAGCAGACCTGCACACCCGTAGGCCACGAGGACGATGAGGAGGAGGATGATGAAGACTACTGGGATGAAGAGGGGCTGGAGGGGACACCCCTGGAGGAGTACAACACGCCCCTGGACTATGACAATGGAGAGGACGAGTACCAGTTCTTCACCGCTGCCCTACTCAGTAAGCGGTTACACACCAACTCACAACTCACACACAAACACACACACACACAGGAAAAATGAATATGCATGCATACCTGTACGCACACGCGCCCACACACACAGGCATCTAACCCTTACTCTCTCCTGTGTGTACTATAGGGGTCCAGAACACTGACCAGCCTTGGTACCAGTCTCTGACCACGCCCCTCAGTGATGACCAGAAGAAACAGCTGCAGGAGATCTACAGCCTGTCCCAGCAGAGGAGGAGCACGGCCGCCAAGGGCCAATGGTGAGGCAGAAGAGAAGACGGGGCCAATGGGGAGAGAAGACGGGGGCCAATGGGGAGAGAGGACAGGGGGCCACTGTGGAGAGAGGATGGGGACCGAGGTCTAATTGGGGGGGACAGAGGGCCAATGGTTTGGGAGATGGTGAGGCTGAAGAATAAAGATGCAAGGTGGAAAATACAAAATACAACAACAGTAAAATGTTGTTGATTTGTATTTTGACAAGCATGCTGTATTTTCCATTACGTTGAGTCCTAACACTGTGTCATGTTGTTTCAGAGCTGTAGGGACATGGCTGGAGGCCTGGATGGAAGGAGGAGTAGCAGCAGAGTTCTGGCCTGTTCTGAAGTGGATTTAAAACACACCAAGAACTGTTTCAATTCAGACCAGATCTATCTAGACTTTACTGATCCCACCAAGACCCGGGCCATCTAGAACCATAACTGAACTGGATGGAGACCCACCAGAGACCATACCACCAGGACTTTACGGTTCACATCCCAGACCGTAATATGAGAGAGAGAGAGAGAGATGTCCTGCTCTGTATCACTGAACAGTGAATTCATCTTCTAGTACAGTGCAGTCCTTGGGTCTGTGATTCTGTAACTGTGTGAATGTAAGTATTGTACACAAAATCTCTGTTTCTCTATAGCCTGACTTTTGTGTGGTCTCGAGAGGACTGGGCAGATGTCCTTGGTTGCCATGGCATCGATCAGAACCATGTCAGTTAGTCTGAACCAAGGCTGTGGTGCTAATGGACGGACAGACAGACGTGTTTGGGGGAAGGGTTAGGGGTCAGTGACCTTTGACCCACGGGGAGGGGGTCCTTTCACACTGATTAAATAGTAATGGGCAAGATGCTGGGAGGAGAGCTTTTGTTTGTCTTCGTTTTTTTTTTTTTTTAGAACTGTTTTCATTTAAGAAAATCATAAACGTTCATGTAACATCTATCCCTGTGCTTTTCCCTGTTATGTTACTATAGCGTGGGTGTGTGTGTGGGGGTTAAGATTTTATATTGATTTCACATAGAGAACGTGGATATTGCGGTAGCTGAAACTTTCCGTCTTTGAACATCTCTTCCTGCTCTGTTGAATCAATACTAGGTCAGAGTTCACTGCTGCGATCAATCCCCATTTATAAATCATCCAGCTCAATAACACACAGATGGATAGAACAACTACTGTAACATCGTGTAGGTGACCAGTATCAGCAGGAATAAATATGTTTTCATAACATAATTTACAGGCTTCTCTCAGGGCCCTGTTCAGATACTTCAAAAGGGATTCCTCCCTTCCTCCATGGTTCTGACACAACACAGAGGGCATAACATGGTGGAATCTGGCTTTCACCAGTCTACCAACTATCTGGACTTGGGTATCAAATTCAAATCACAGCTGGGAATCTCTCCACACCAGACAGTTCTTTCTCTCATGTCCCCAGCTGTCCAGAAAGAGGAGCCAACTGTGAAAGGAGTTTCCTCTGGAATGTTAGAGATGTCCAAATACCACAGGGCTTCTTTCTGCATTTTATAGCCAGTAGTTGATTCTCTAGTGGAGTCGAGGGCTCTGCTTGCAGGGTTGGGAGCCAGATCCTGATGTTCCAGATGGGACGCTTGGATGGGTTTTGGTGCGGCAACGGCGTTCTTGCTCTCCCTCTCTCTCTCTCTCTCTCCCTGTGTTAGTATTCTGTGTGTGTTCGGCTGCAGTTTGTATGTTGTAGCCCACTGCAGTTCCTACTGAAGACTGTGTGTGTGCAGGACAGTAAGGAGCAGCCAAGCGTTGAAGAGCTGTCGAACTCTGCGGGCGGTGAAACCAACATGGGGTGGATAGGGTGGGTGTGTTATTTATTGTTGACTAGTGTCTGGAGTCGTTTCCCCCCAGAAAATGTTCTGTTGCAATCTGCCTCTGCAATTAAGTGCTGCAGTGAATTATGTTCTCAAACAAACACCCTCCCTCTCTCTTCATTTCTATTGGTCTGTATGACAGTTTTATGTAGGTGATGCTGCGTATACCTGACACTTCCAGGTCATGCTAGGATGCTGTTACACTGTGAGAGAGAGAGAGGCAGAGAGAGACAGAGTTAACTCTAGTCTACTGCCCTGGTAATAATGGAGGGGATTCTGTGGCCCAGTCAGGGTGCCTCTCCTCCAGCCTGCCTGGTGGCCTCTTTCCCCCTGAGGAGCAGATTGGAGGTAATGATGATGGCCATAGACTGGTGTGCTGGGCAAAGCTAATCAGATCTGATAGTATAGTCTGACTAAAGCAGAGTATGAGAAGGGCAAACAAGGGCAGAGTCAAAGAGAGAGACCTCACTGCAGTTCGGGCAACCAAATAACTTCAGCTCACAGTTAAAAAGTGAGCTGAAGTCTCCAGCTAACTATTGAGTGGAGTACTGTGATGTGTGTTTGTTCTCTGGGGCAGCTAACTGCCTGTGGTCTCTCTGCAGTGTGTGCCTTTGTCAGAATCACTTACATGGGTGGATGGATGAATAGATGGATGGATGGGGGTAGGCAAAGTTCAGGTGAAGTGCATTTTGTGTCATGTGGTAGTTCCTTGCCCTTTATAGCAACACACTCACACAGAACTCTCTCCTGCATTGTGTGTGTGTGTCCAGGGCACACAGGGACTGTCTCCACACGCCAGTGAAGCTGAGACAGAGATGCAGACTGACAGCGCTGACTGTGACTCTATCGGCCCTGCGTGAGTCAGAGGTCCCCAGACTCCACCACGGGTAGTGGAAATATATATATATATTTTTAAACAGTTCTCAAGTTTCCCAGGTGCTGGTCTCAGCTTTAGGGAGCATCCACAAACAGTGTAGCCTCCCTATGAAACTGGCCTCTGCTAAGAGGAGTGGACTTCTATGGCACAGGTTGAAGTGTGCTGCCTCGCATTGTAACAATACAGGGTCACTGGTTCAAGCCCCATTCCGGCTGACTACTCCCCCTCCACCGCTGCATTAGTAATGGGATATTTGATTCCTAATGGAGGTCTTGGCTACTTTGCAACCCCTGCTCACACACCAGTTAATTGCATTTGCTTTGGTAATGAGGGAGGCTGATTGCATATCATGAATCATGCGCCACTCTCCTGCCCTTGTGCCCCTTCTACTTGAACCCCGAAGGGGTTTTGAAAGAGAGCGGTTCTCCAGTTGGGCTGGTCTGTGATTCACTGTCAACTTTCCCGGTCAGAGGAATAAGGCAACCTCAGAGAGAGTTCCACACACTAAGGAACTTTATTTTCAGAGGACATACAGTGGGGAAAAAAAGTATTTAGTCAGCCACCAATTGTGCAAGTTCTCTCACTTAAAAAGATGAGAGAGGCCTGTAATTTTCATCATAGGTACACTTCAACTATGACAGACAAAATGAGGAAAAAAAATCCAGAAAATCACATTGTAGGATTTTTAATTAATTTATTTGCAAATTATGGTGGAAAATAAGTATTTGGTCACATACAAACAAGCAAGATTTCTGGCTCTCACAGACCTGTACCTTCTTCTTTAAGAGGCTCCTCTGTCCTCCACTCGTTACCTGTATTAATGGCACCTGTTTGAACTTGTTATCAGTATAAAAGACACCTGTCCACAACCTCAAACAGTCACACTCCAAACTCCACTATGGCCAAGACCAAAGAGCTGTCAAAGGACACCAGAAAGAAAATTGTAGACCTGCACCAGGTTGGGAAGACTGAATCTGCAATAGGTAAGCAGCTTGGTTTGAAGAAATCAACTGTGGGAGCAATTATTAGGAAATGGAAGACATACAAGACCACTGATAATCTTCCTCAATCTGGGGCTCCACGCAAGATCTCACCCGTGGGGTCAAAATGATCACAAGAACGGTGAGCAAAAATCCCAGAACCACACGGGGGACCTAGTGAATGACCTGCAGAGAGCTGGGACCAAAGTAACAAAGCCTACCATCAGTAACACAATACGCCGCCAGGGACTCAAATCCTGCAGTGCCAGACGTGTCCCCCTGCTTAAGCCAGTACATGTTCAGGCCCGCGTCTGAAGTTTGCTAGAGAGCATTTGGATGATCCAGATGAGGATTGGGAGAATGTCATATGGTCAGATGAAACCAAAATATAACTTTTTGGTAAAAACTCAACTAAATCGTGTTTGGAGGACAAAGAATGCTGAGTTGCATCCAAAGAACACCATACCTACTGTGAAGCATGGGGTGGAAACATCATGCTTTGGGGCTGTTTTTCTGCAAAGGGACCAGGACGACTGATCCGTGTAAAGGAAAGAATGAATGGGGCCATGTATCGTGAGATTTTGAGTGAAAACCTCCTTCCATCAGCAAGGGCATTGAAGATGAAAGCGTGGCTGGGTCTTTCAGCATGACAATGATCCCAAACACACCGCCCGGCAACGAAGGAGTGGCTTCATAAGAAGCATTTCAAGGTCCTGGAGTGGCCTAGCCAGTCTCCAGATCTCAACCCCATAGAAGATCTTTGGAGGGAGTTGAAAGTCCGTGTTGCCCAGCGACAGCCCCAAAACATCACTGCTCTAGAGGAGATCTGCATGGAGGAATGGGCCAAAATACCAGCAACAGTGTGTGAAAACCTTGTGAAGACTTACAGAAAACGTTTGACCTCTGTCATTGCCAACAAAGGGTATATAACAAAGTATTGACAAACTTTTGTTATTGACCAAATACTTATTTTCCACCATAATTTGCAAATAAATTCATTAAAAATCCTACAATGTGATTTTCTGGATTTTTTTTCCTCATTTTGTCTGTCATAGTTGAAGTGTACCTATGATGAAAATTACAGGCCTCTCTCATCTTTTTAAGTGAGAGAACTTGCACAATTGGTGGCTGACTAAATACTTTTTTTCCCCACTGTATGAGATGGTTCTGTACAGAGAAGAGATGTGAATGAATATACGAATAAACCACGAGACAGAATAAGTAATAGCACAAGAGCAATAATAGACTATAAGGAGATAGTGACATCAGCAAAGGACTAAGTAACACATAGCATCAACTACTATTAACAACTAGCAATAGTAACAACCGACAGTAAATGCACGTTTCAATAACAACATCACTCACTCTTGTCCACTTGGAGAGAGACTGAGGAGGCTCTGACCTGAGCAGGCAGGACTCCCTGGTTTCCTGCCCCCTAGCAACCTATTGGTGGCCTGATAGCAGAGGTCACTGGAAGTTTGGGTAGAGAGTTTATGATCCCCTAGTCTCTGGCACCATCAGGTGATGGGTGGAGTGAGCTGCATGAAATTAGAAACCTCACAGGCAGGAAAATCCATAACAGGTTTAGTCTGGCGACTCTATCCCAAAGCTCTTCATACCTGAGTAGTAGTACCATAATCACCTCTCCTCCTAATGAGCTACTGATCCTCAAGATACACCTGTGAAATTTAATACCACCTCGTGCTGCAATGGGCCTGGCGGTGGCATAACTGCCAGGCAGGCTCGTTTAGTGGCAATCAGCCACCGACCTATAAGCCTAAGGTAATGAAATCAAATGCTATTGTAGAAAGAGAGAGGTCTACACTCGCCTCGAACATGTAACCGTATCATTACCGATGGATAATGGCTATTGTGGTCGACACGCTCCGTCTCCCACAGGAATGTAGGCCTGCCTAGCCCTGCTGAGCAGTGCGGTGGTTGGTGAGTGCACCATGCATTCTGAAGGCAATTAGCGCACAGAGCACTCGAGATGCACCGTTCCAATGGGACAAGCAAATGAATGAGGCAAAACCGTTTCATTCTTTATAGTTGGAGAGACCACAGAGAGCAGATGTTGGAGTTTCTCCTGGTCCCAAAATGGTGAGGTGAATATATGGTATTCAGCAATGTTCCCTCCATTTTCTTCCGGCACTGAGCAAATTTCAGGTCTGCTGAGCGCAAACATTGAAAATTATGTACAACTTCCAGGGTGTTTACTGTGAACACTCAGGCTGTACCCTCTTTAAGTTACTGTTTTAACAGTGGCCAAGTAGGCTACTTAATCATAATGTAGCCCTACCAGAGTGGCCTGCCATAAAAAACTATGGAGAAAATGCATCCCATAACATTTTAACATGGAAATAGCTGTTCTATCATTCAGCCGACAGTAGCAGCTAATGTGTTGTGTTCAATGTCGGCGTACATTCCATGAGACTTTTGAAAAAAAACAAGCAGGGCTGGACATTAACCTGTTTATCCACTTTTTGTTCAGACAAGGTGACTGAAAATGCTGTTGTTTGATGCAAGTAACCACTACAAAATAAAATGCATTATTATTCTCATACCATTACTACAGAGAATCAGACAAATTATGCTACACTCTGCCTATTTGCGACTTAGCTTATACAAACCTGTCTCAAAATACAACACTGTCCCTTTAAGACAAAAACAAAAGCTCTTTACCTGACTGGCTTTTCAAAGGTGTCTAGAAATGTACATGTTCTGTGCTCTTGTAGGAAGCACTCACTCCCCTATTGCTGACTACAAATAATCTATAACGGGGCTAATAACTCACTAACTAGCAAAGGATATGAACAAAATGTGAACGTGGCTACATGCAGCTCTTGCTTTGATCTCACAAGTTCATCTACTCATGACTGCTCATGCTGTAAACACATTTAAGTTCAAAGTAAACGGCACAGATCCAAATATGGCAATGGTCTATTTGCATATATGCCTACTGCAACTCTGATTGTTTATGCTGCAGTGTACGGGCTGAGTAGTGCTGTCAATGCAATAGAATCCTACTCCGATGCGTTCTGCCTACAACAAAATCTCTTGCATAGTTCGATTTGTTTCAGTATGTTGCATTGAAAGTGGCTAATGTTGAGTCGATCACAATTGCCACTGTAAAGGGAAACGTTGATAGTGTTACCAGGGGAAAACTCTAGAACAGTGGTCAAGATCAAAATGCAAGCCGAGATCTACCGCTCAGATTTTTTTTTACGTGACTTAAAAAAACGTAAGCCTATGCAACATTAACCAATTAAAAACAGTACTGTAGCAATGAGGTTTGTGCAGTAAGCAATAGGCCCAATACATTATCACTGCTTATTAGCTTTGCTTGAATTGCCCTGCCAGTGCATTGTTGTTCGGGACATTTTTGAGGTAGGCTATATGATCACACTGGTAATAGATCCGTTGTTATATTACTTGTGTGGCACAGCTGAGTGAGCATACATTTCAATATTTTGCTTTTTATTTTACTGGGCTGACGGTGCCTGCCTCTGATGGTCTGTCTCAGCGGAGGGAGAGAGCAGCAGACTGACGATCCGCCTGTCAGCATCCCTCCTCTCTCTCTTTCTTCCACTGACACTGACCAAGAAGGGACAATGTCTTCCAGCTGACGACACAACTCCAGTCGCACCGCATTATTTCTGCCTCATGCACAAATGAATGTTGTTACTCCTATGAACAGAGAAAGTGAAATATTCCTTGATATTAAAAAAGACCCAAGTCCCTAATAATTATGCAAGCCTATTAATAACGCAAGCCTATTACTACGTTCTTACTCATTCATTACTGGTGCAATGCTTGTTGTAGCGCTGAATACAGTTGACAGTGCTTAGTAGTGACTTAAACATGAACTCATTCATAAAAACAGCATCTCTTTGTTGTATTTGTTGACAGTCTCTCTCTAGTCATGGTTTTCAAACGTTTTGAAATCTCACAGCATCAACTTTGCTGTAGCTTTTTTTGTGTGCTTGCTTCATTACTGCAGACACGGTCATCGGAGCCATTCGATTGGCCAGCGGTAAACCTACAGTGCACTTTTTTTGCTCTCTGGGCCCTCGGGGTTTGTACCTTCTGAACAAACGCACATGCAATTACTGAAAATAGCAACAGTTCGCTTACCCGGCGCAGAGGGCAGATGAATCGGGTGCACCTACCGTCAACAGCCCGAGACGAATAAAAAGAAAACAGAAACAGTCTTTATCGTTGCTTTTTTTTACAGAAATGTTTGGCGATTGACCAATTGGGTTGGTGACCATTGAACATCACTCCATTTTCTAGAGAAATCTTATGCTTCTCTCTGTGGGCTGATATTTCTGCGCGGCAGTCTCGGGGCTTCTGCGTTTGCGCAGTTTAGAGCGAACATTGGTGTGCAACATGGATACTTATACCCAGGTGAATAGCGAGCTGCTAATGGATGAACCACATGGTCGAGAAGACGCCAGCTGCTGGGTGAAGAAATGGCCTGGAACAGCCTTCATGATGATGTGGAAACAGCAACAGTATCATATGCATTTTATAAGTCAGGGATGGACAACTGGTGGCCCACAGGCCCCACCACATTTAAAATGCCCTTGGATCAATTTCCACAAAATAAAATATTTTTTAGAAACTCCTGTTGGGTCTCAATTGTTGCAAGTTAGAATATACAAGGTGCAATTTCGATACAAAACATCTCTCCACCCAATGGCAAAATGTGTACACTTGTAGGATATTAGCTGTAAAACAGCTCATTTTCCTATCTGCCCAATGGTGAAATGAACAGAATTGCATGAAATTAGTTACAAAATTGCAAAATCTTCTGTCCTGTGGCAAAAATGTGTAGGATTTCAGCAGTTGCTCTTAAACGAACATTCTCTACACCCCGCGAGCAACTGTGGCTCTCATGAGTTCAGATTTGTCGTGGCCCCCCACCACCATCAAAGTTGTCCATCCCTGATAGAATATCCTATGACCGCACAACCCTCTGGCAATGACTAGAAAGCAAGAGAGGGGGAGGAAAGAGAGTAAGGGAAGGAGTACTTGACAACTTAGAGTTGTTTTGCCCTTTAGCATGTCTTTCCCAGTAGGCACGCCCCACCCCCTCATTCTCCCCAGGTCCTGTCATGCTGGACTCAGGGCACAGGAGGTGGTTGTCTGCAGGTGTTGCACGCCAGTTTGTTTCCTGGCGGTGTGTACATGGTTCAGTGATCAGTGTGCCCTTTGCCAACCCCCTACTGTGCCATCAGAGCCCCCTCCCTAGTACCCCCCACTAGCTGTAGTGACAGAAAGCTATTCTCAAGTAGTAGAAAGGGCAATTGAAGTGTGTTTGTCATGTTATTCATAACCTATTCAAATTATGCTTTATAAATTGGGAGTTGTCCAGAATCATCTATGGAGATAGAAAAATATGGGTCAACAACCAAAGGCCGGTAAATCATAAAAACCACATCCCTTGAGTACATATGAAATGTCATTATCATTAACTGTAAAGGTACTGTACTTTATGAAGACTGGATTTCAAGCAATACATCATTATTAAAATAGTTTTATGACCCAAAAAAGGGTGTGTCTTGATGTATGACTGCTGAATTTACAAGGATAAAACAAAACAAAAGTAAACAGGGCATATTCACGTGGGCATAACGGAAACACTTGAACTGAAAGATTCTACATGCAACAATCAGTATTAAATCACTGGTGCTGTAGCAATACAGCCTTTAAATATGGCCTCAAATTAGCACTTCGGTTGCATTTACATTAGCAAGACAATTTTAGATATTTTGCCCAGTTATTCTTCTTTTGACTAATCAGATCAGATATTTGGCCTGTAATTGGGCAAAATAAATCTGAATTGTTAAACACAGCCTTAATTACAAGCGATACTCTTGGTTAAATAAACTATTTATACACATATTTGGGCTACATTTACAATAGGGATGTACTTAACATTGGCTGCCACACACAATAGAAACCTTACTGTACAAGCATCTTTAAAATCAAATCCTTCCTTTATTGGCCTTCCTTTATTGGTCGCGTTCAGTTTAGCAGGTGTTAGAGCGGTTGTCAGATGCTTATGATACTAGCTCCTAACAGTAAAATGTCAAACAGTTACAATGTTAGGGGGAACAAAATATGTAAAAAAGATAAACGGCAGGACAAATCGGATTAACCCAAATAGCACTGTAGCAGTAATCAAATGCAATCTATATGCATGTACACCGGGAGAATTTACACAAGATCAGCTAAGAATATGAGTGGCAGTAGATATGAGTAAGCTACTGTATGTCAAGAATCAAGTGTATAAATAAATGTGGTGTATAAGCAGTGTAATTAAAATACAATGTGCAATAGTAGAAATATGAGCTACGTCAGATACAGTATTTACATGGTGTGAAACGGGAAGTGACCAGTGGTTCAATGTCTCTATAGCATGGGACAGCAGCGTTGGCTGTGTGTGTGTGTGAATATGAGGTGTGTGTGTGTCATAGCTTGTGTGTTTTGTGTGAATGACTGTGCATCACCTGGTAGATGGCTAGTGTTGGCTGTTCAACAGGCTGGTAATAAAAGCAGGGTTTTTGTCTCTCGGTCTTGGCACTGATGCACCTTTACTGTCTGTCTGTCGGATTGTAGCCAGTGAACAGTCCTTGGCTTGGGTGGCTGAGGTCCCTTAATGATCTTCTTGGCCTTCCTTTGACACCAGGTGCCGTAGCTAGCCTGGACTCTGTTGAACTGGTTTGGTTGGTGGAAAGAGGCCTAATGAATGCTGGGGAGCACCCCTTTACTGGGAATGTCCCGCCTCTTTCCAGGTGGTCGTTATTGGGTTTTTGAGTATGTTTGATGGAGGTGTGTGGCGGCCAATAAGGGGCAGGCTCCCCTTCAAGGAAGGGGGAAGTGAGAGTTTTCTACAGTACCTGTAAGACATTATTAGAGATGACCAGGCAAAGTGGTGAGGGAGGAGCGCCCTTCTCAAGTTGAACAGTAGGCTAATCTGAATCACCCGGTCATATTGTAAACAAGGCAGCATGCTGGATCTTTCAGAATGTATTTACCACAAAGTAGGCCTAGCCTATATGTTTAAATTCTCAAACTAGTTTTCATTGGGAAGGCAGATACTCCATAAATATCCTCGTTATTGTTATTTCATTGTGTTACTATTTTATTTTATTTTCATCTATTTTTTGATTTTCTTACTTTTTACTGCATTGTTGGAAAAGGGCTTGTAAGTAAGCAGTTCACGGTAATGTCTACACTTGTTGTATTCGGCACATGATTTGATTTAAAGCACATAGCCTATGCGTTTTCATCACGAGTGCAAACACACTTTTGTGTGTGTGTGTGTGTGTTTGTGTAATTTAGCGTGGTGCAGTGTTGCATGAGTGTCTTGTAGCCAGTAATAGTTGTCAGTTTGTGTTGCTCCCACTCATGTAGCTGCTGACTTGCCACATCCAGGGACTGTTACACACTCTGCTGCTGTGAATGAGTGTTAGTAACAAACTTGGGTCCAGTGACAGGGTGTTGGACACTCAAACCATGCTTACACACTATTTACTTACATGAGGGGGTTTAACCCCACTTTTTTTTTTTGCACAGATTTTTAAAAATATATCAGAGTTAATAAAGCCGTGTAAAAACATACTCAAGAAAGCAACAAAGAGACAAAGGCAGCTCCAAAATGCAGGTGTTTCAGCCTAGCTCAGTGCTTTTTGTGGTGGGAGTGGCCAGCGGAAAATACGGAGCGTAGGTGTTGGTAATGTTCTCTAGTTGTGTTGTGATTGGCTCAGTGTTGTGTTACTCATGGGGACAAAATTCAAGCCCCTTGGGTGCTGCGGTAGAGTTTACATTAGAAGGTCATTGGCCACAGATAAAATGACTTTGAATCACGTTATATCTACAGTAGCTTTGATTGGACTGATCATGTCAACATCATACTTTCTAAATCTTAGCAGTCATCATCATGAATCAAGTCGACAATCTACTGGCAAATCCTTTCTAATCCTTGTCATATGAAGAGAAATAATGAAGAGAAATTATAGATAATACGTATCGGTGCTCATCGGCCATTGGACACAACAAGTTGGAAATCGCAAATTCAACAATGAGTGGTTTGGAAGGAATCAGTGGCTAACTGCAAGCATTGCAAAGCAATCACTAGCCTTCTATTCATTGGAGTGCCTGTGTGGTCCCAAGTCTGGGATTAAGGGTCTCTTTTCCAAGTTTAAAATGATAAACATTCAACATTGGCCATGCCGTCAATGAAGCATGATTAGTGCCGCGCTGAAAACAACTGTTGACTTGGTACCACGAAATCTGACTTCAATGAGTTCAAGACAACTGGGAACTCAGAAAAAACAAGCTCCGACTGGGAAAATAAGTTTTGAATGGTCATTCAACTCGGAATTGTAAATCCGGAACTCTGGCCTCTTTTTAGAGCTACGACCTGAAGATCACTGACGTCATCATGATTCAACCTTCTTTTTTTTTCAAGTTCCCAGTTGTCCTGAAAGCACCATAAATCCAGAGAATGCCAGAATTTGATGACAAAGTTTGATAACAGAATATGCCCACAAAGGACCGCCACGCCACCTTCCTGTTCAAGTGAGCACAGAGTCCAAAAATGTATTTTATGCTACTGTATAATGATGTAATATGCCAGGGAGATACGTATACTGTAGCTAAGAAAGTAATACTAAATGTATGTTGTGTAGTAAGCTGTTAGGAGCCCATGTGCCTCACCCTAATAATTTGGTATTTTACCCCTATTAATTTCGCCTACTATTCTGAATTGGTGGTGCACATGTAGCCTATAACCTGTTTTTGAGAAATGTAATCATTGAATATTGTAAGAGCTTTCATTGTCAGCTTATATGCCCCCTTTATTTATCCTACGGTTCTGACTTGGTGTACAGGGAGAACACTGTAAGAACTGCCCATGTTCTGAATTCTTTCACTGTACATTTCAAAAGTGCTGAACAAATAGTTATATTGACTACGTCCGTCCTAGCTCGCTCATTGATGTCTTAATCGAACCGATGGATTGCCTCTTATGTCATCCACACTGCTTGAATAAGACATTATTTAGTCTGGTCCATCTGTGCTTGTCCTTCAGTGCAGTTGTGTTTTTAGCTCACAGCTCAGTCCTGTCCTGAAGCCTCTAAAACAGAGGCGGAGAAAAACATCCTACCCTTGGCTCAGTCTGTCAAGGTTGTGGCGCTGGATTTGCTCACAGCCTCACACACATAGAGTAGGCTACATACACACCACTGCCCTGCACTGACAGACACACACACATACAAACTGAAACACACACAAACTCTGCCCACCATCCCCACAAGGCACAAAGAGACCTAATTCTTTACCCTTCATTTGTCTGGGAGCTAAAGTCGTCTCAGGCGTCAGACTGGAACTGACAGATATGTTCATGTGAGTGGGAACACTCTGGATATTTAAGGGAACTGTTTGTGTGTGTGGTGTGCGCGTGCATGCATGTGTGTGTGTCCATCCTCATTAGTGTGTTTCTCATATATATATATCAGTCTGTGTGAGTTGGATTCATCCTAAAGCACTGTTAGCATTATTAAACACCAAACCCAAACAAATTCAAACTAGATGTGGTTGTGTTGGCATATTTCCCTCCCAACAGATGGTGGTAAGAAAAATTGGCCATTGTAGAAGTATTACCATTCCTCTTCATCAACAGGTGATGATGCTGCCTTGGCAATGCAACTTTATGGAGAGGGTCATTGGTATGGGCACTGGTGGATCTGCTGGTGTTTGGCCAGGCATGGCAGGACAAGAATGGCAATGAGCAGTTTTAACCACAAGAGGGACAACGGCTATGTTTAACTGGACAGACATATTCGGACACACACACACACACCTCTTCTCTATTTTTAAGTGCTACATCATTTGGAAGACAAGTACCTGTATGCAATCTTCTCCATTAGTCATATTGCGTCAGTGCGGATGGTTTTGACACTGGCTCGGAACTATCTGGGAATAGCCACTGTCTCTACTGGGACTGGATGATTCCTTCACCTTTACCTCCTGCATATGAATGTAGCCCTTCATTACTAGCCATCTTGACTGTACAGGTTTCTGTGGAGGATAGCAGCAGGAGTGGTGTGGGGTTGCAGTGGCCAGCTGGTGAGCCTGTAGCAGGGCCCGCTGGATGGATGATCATCATACAACACAACAGCCGTTCCCACCGACCAGGCTGGCACGATACCTGCTGAGGGCAAACTCAACACCAGCCTATTTAGGAATTATTAAAGTAATGCTTTGAAAGAGGGTTTTTTATGTATGGTGTTTTTGGAAAGTGTAGCTTAAACATACTGACCTAGTTGATGTTTTTTCAATTGATTGATTTTCAGTAGGCCTAGTACAGTAGCCCACAAGGGAGTGGATGGACATTAAATCTTATACTCATCATAACCTGCTATGGTCAGGTCAATATCCCACATCGTAACCATCATCATGGTTCATTGATTTATGATTATCTCTCTTGTAAACATGTTTATTACTGGTGTCTACACTGAGCTTACAAAACATTAGGAACACCTTCCTAATATTGAGTTGCCCCCCTTTTGCCCTCAGAACAGCCTCAATTCGTCTCAGCATGGACTATACAAGGAGTCAAAAGTGTTCCACAGGGATGCTGGCCCATGTTGACTCCAATGCTTCCCACAGTTGTGTCCAGTTGGCTGGATGTCCTTTCTTGATACACACGGGAAACTGTTGAGCATGAAAAACCCAGCAGTGTTGCAATTCTTGACACACGCAAACTGGTGTGCCTGGCACCTACTACCATACCCTGTTCAAAGGCACTTAAATCTTTTGTCTTTCCCATTGACCTCTGAATGGCACATATACACTCTAAAAATGAGGTGTTCAACAAGGGTTCTAAAATCCTAAAAGTTCTTTGAAGAACCTTAGGGTTCTTGGCTCTAACAGTTGGGCAGTTAGGTTCCTGCAAGAACCCCATAGGAGGTGGGGTTAATTAGTTAGTGGGGGTTCTTGCAGGAACCTAACTGCCCAACTAAAATATTTGGATCTCTTCAATTTAAACTAAGGGTTGTCCCTTGTATGATCTAAATTGATATTGTCTTTTCAAATTTGTGCAAATCTTTCTAAAACAGAAAATGGACACAATGCAATGGATATCAATCAACAGAGGTAAGAATATGTATGCTATAAGAATATGTTGAAGGCTAGCTGTATTGGGTGCAGATGACTGAACTGCTCACTTCTGTGTCTGTGTCTGCAGGTATACAGACAAGGAGGCATACAAAGGTATGTCTATTGGTATGTTATGGAGATCACGTGTACCACCCTCCTCCCTTGCCTCTTCAATCAATGAATATCCCATAGGCCTCTACATTATGGACAAGATATGTGAATGAAAACCATCATCAAAACAGTTTTTTACCACAAAAAAACAAGTTATAAATACTGTTGTGTGCATGTTTTGTTAAACATCTGTATAATTGCTATTTTTGGGATTCACAGACTTCACCCTCCCTACACCTCTGATGAATATAACAGGAAACCTGTTCAATCACCATGCACTGCAAAATCATTCTGGCTATGGATACGGAAAACATCAACACTAACATAAACATGCCGGAGAATATACCCATTGGACTTGAGGCTCACATTTAGATTTTTTTATTCTGCTTTGCCAATAAAATCATAATAAACACTGACAACTAAAATATTGTGTTATTGTTGTGCATATTAATAATAATAGGTGAGGGGGGTAGTTTAGATATTAACCCCAAAAGGATCTTCAAAAGGTTCTTCGAGGATCTATTAAGAGGGGTTCTTTGACTAACTTATTAGGGTTCCCCGACAGTTTCAATTTGAAGAACCCCTAAAGGATACTCCAGGATTTTTTTTGTTTTTAAAGTGTACGCAATCCATGTCTCAATTGTCTCAAGGCTTATTTTTTTTTTTTTACCGGTCTCCCCTTCATCTACACTGGATTTAAAAGGTGACATCAATAATCTTTCATGTGGATTCACCTGGTCAGTCTATGTCATGGATAGAGCAGGCGTTCCTAATGTTTTGTACACTCAGTGTAGGCTCTAAAAAGAAAAGGTTCCTGGAGTATCATTTAGAGGTTCTTCAAATTGAAACTGTGGGGGAACCCCTGTAAGTTTGCCGAAGAACCCTTTTTAATAAATACTCAAAGAATAAAAAAAAAACTTTTGTGGTTCATTTTTTATCTACCCCCCCTATTATTATTAATATAAATAATAATATGCATAACAATAACAACAACAACACAATAGTTTAGTTGTCAGTGTTTATTTTAGTGGCAAACAGAATAAAACATGTAAATATGTAAAACATGTAAAACATGCACCCAATACAGCTAGCCTTCAACATATTCTCGTAGCCTGCATATTCTTACCTCTGTTGATTGATACCCATTGGATTGTGTTCATTTTCTGTTTTAGAAAGATTTGCACAAATATCATCCTAAAACAATATTAATGTAGATCACAGGAGATCTTTACATTTTCAGTTAAGTGCCTGCACCTGTTGTCCTTTCAAATTAAAATCCAAATGTTTCAGTTGGGCAGTTAGGTTCCTGCAAGAACCTCCAACAACTAAGGAGGTTCCTCGATGAACCCCACCTCCTATGGGGTTCTTGGAATAACCTTTTGGGGGGCATTTTCAGTACAAAGAACCCTAAGGTTCGTCAAAGAACTTTGAGGATCTTAGAAGAACCCTTGTTGGAGACCATTTTCTTTAGTGTATAGTAACCCGCTTGGCAGGGTAAGAGTCAGTGACCTCGAGCTCCGGGACAGTGACAGACAAGGTATTTGTTTTCTCATCTCTCCCACTCAGACTGACAGGACACGGGCATGTAACTCTCTCCCTCTATTAGCGCGTCCCCGCCTGGCCCGTCCTAGACAATCATTCGTTTATTATTGTCCTAGTCTAAAGATAAAGGTCATGTCGGCTGAAACAGTACGCCGCGCGCTATTGATTTTCGATCTAAGTGGTGCTAATGAATCTCTCTAGCTCTACGAAGGCCGGTACTGCGCCGTGCGCATGCGTCAAGAGGAGGCTTCTCATTTCGCTGGCTGCTTCATAGTCAGTCCCCGCAGCCCACAATAGGCAACACATTCGCTACCTGCCTGTCTAGCGGAACGGATATGGCTCGACACTCACCCCGGCTTTTTCCCGGACCGGGGCGGCTTGTTGCCAGGCAAGGGCCGACATGACAGTACACGGACGAGAGAAGACCCCTGGCCGGCTCCGCCTGTCGGTCCCGTTAGAAGCGGGGAGAGGAGCGGGTCGATATGCCGTGCTGCTGGCTCTGTGCGCGCTTTGCTACAGCAACTCTCTGCACGGGGAGTTCGTGCACGACGATGTGTGGGCTATCAGCAATAACCCCGACGTCCGGCCCGGGTCCAGCCTGCAGAACATTTTCACCAACGACTTTTGGGGCAAGAGGATGGCGGACAACACAAGCCACAAGTCCTACAGACCGTTATGCATCCTCACCTTCAAGTAAGTTCGCTCTCTCCCCTCTCCCCTATAGCTCTATGTGGTTATCTTCCCAGCATCGGTTGCAAAGTCTCTGTAGTTAACTTGAACAGCTGGGTCTCGGGCTGGAATGAGAAACAATGTTGCAGAAGTTGGTGGCAATGTACAGAAATGCGCTGGCCTCGTCAGCTATCCAACCTGTGATCGGATACAATTAATACCATGTAGCGTCTCCCCGAAATAGGCTGACGTCATAGGCTAGCCTACTGTATGTTTCTTCTTGCTTTGAGCTGGGTTGAGCTGGGTCGATCGCCAGCGGTCGTGAACGACGCACATCTGCACCTACCATAAACAAACATGTATGTAGCCTAATGTCTGATGAACAGACTGCTACGGCGGTCCGGTTGCGCAGTTAGCTGAACTTGCTGAAGCGTGCGATGAACACTGCTCGCTCGCAAGAAAATCCGATTTTATTTGTGCTCCTTGATCTTAGAATATGCTACAGAAACGCAACTTGAAACATTTTCAAATAGCCTAGAGTCGACATACAGTATGTTAGCTGGACCGGGCAGATGTTGACCGTGTTTTGCCTAAACACTTGTTGCTTGCTGTGGAATTCGCACTCACGTTCACTTCAATGTATTTTGGCGGATATGCTTGACACTCGAGAACATTTATCGGCCACATTTGGGGAAATGAGTGTTGAATGTTGTTGTGTCAACTAAACAAACAGTCGTCATTCAAGGGAACTTTTCCAGCCAGAGTCAATTTAATCTCCGGGCACTGGAAGAGGGCGTGTCACAGGCAGCGCAATGGGACGCGCGAGGGTTCTGGCTCAAGCATTAGTCAACCAGAAACATTAATAGTCTACAGATTTCACAGATTGATGGAAAACATACAACAGACTATTTGAAAGATGTGTTGATATGAAAACTACAACAACAATAAAAGTTGACAGAACTATAGGATCTGTTTCTATCTAGCACATGTAGGATTTTATATGTATCCTTGATTTAACTAGGCATGTCAGTTAAGAACAAATTCTTATTTACAATGATGGCCTAGTAAACATGTCTAGCGGGTCTTTATGTAATCACCGAGGGCACAAAGTGCTTGGTTTCTTGAGCAGGCAATACAGTTGAAATATAAACAATAGATATGAAAAGACTGGAATACTAATATGAACTGTCAGGCGGTAGACAACCACAGGATAGACCCATTCTCTGCCTGGTAAAGCTTTGTGCTTTTTTTTTGCACAGGGCTGTGATTACACACACACACAAACACCATCCTATGTATGGGACTTATCTATTCTAATACTTTGATTGCTTAGTAAGACATCGTCTCCACTGCCACTCGGTCGCTGTATCCTCTATAACCTCTTCTCAGAGCCTGAACTGTCTGTCAACCGTGTGCTGCTCCTCCCCCACACCGCACGATGTGCCGGGAAAATACATTTCAAATAAGTGATTCTTTCTCTGCGCTACATTCCTGTGTTGAGCGTGTCGGTATCAACATTGGCTTTGAAAAGGGCACATTCAAAGCTGAAGATGCGAGATGCTGATTATGACAACAGAGAGGTTGTCAGCTGCTGTGTGTGTGCTGAATGAGAGGGAAGGCTGATGTGCTGTTGCTTTGAATGGGGTTCCCTCTTTTGAGGCGATGGGTGGAGCATCTGGTTGTGTGGCGCTCTCTTTCTGGTTCTGCAGTTAGTTACCCACACACTGCTGCCAAGCCAAGCAGCTGAATCTCCATCTACACATAGCCCAAAGCTGGCCAGATGCATTCTTTGTGGTGTGTATGCTCACGCACATACACAAGCTACTCCTGCGTGTCTGTCTGTCTCAAGCCTGTAGTCTAATACTTTGTGACGGCACAGAGAGAAGGGAGGAGATCAGTTGTCAGTGTCTCAGTGACACTACAGTACCTTGTCTGGTCTCCTCTGTGTTCTCTTTAAGTTCAGACTAAATGGGGCAAATCTGACTCACATTTGCATGTAAGCTTCATTATTATGGGAGACGAATTGCCTATTTACACACATGTACTGTAAATGGGCCAGGGACAGGTACATATGGACACACACACACACACACACACACACACACACCTATGCCCTTGAGGATCTTCTACACACTTATGCCCTTGAGGATCTTCTAGGTATATCTGTCATTTCGACATGCAGGGACTCACACTTCATACACACATCGACGCACACACACATACACACCTGTGCTTGTGGGGGTTCTGTGCTCAGTATAGCAGTGTGTTTCTGTGTCAGTTATCACTGTCACTGATGGTGTAGTGCTGTAATTGAATTCATAATGGAGGTTTGGGGTTGGGATTCTTCTGAGACGGTCCTCAAGGTGACGGACACACACACCCCTGAAGCACTCTAATGTAGCTTATTAATGGAACGATGGCTTTGGGGAGATAGCAGGAAGGGGACCAAGGGAGAGGGGGAGATATAAGGAGGTAGAGAGAAGGAGGGAAGGTAGTGAATGGGATGAAACGAGAGGGGGATAACAACAGAGAATGACAGAAAAATAGGCTATGAGATCACATCACAGCTTACGGTCCAGCACCCCTCCCCTCCTGAATCCCACCCAGAGGACATAGTATAAACATGGTACAACAGTGTAAAGACACATAACCTTCTGATGCCTCTGTCATATCCCCTGTCACCTCCAATTCAGCCAGGCTGCCTGTGGTCAGTTACTGTGTCCTTTGGGAGCTGGATACCTGTCTGTTTCAGCATTGACCAGTGTACCACTCTACCTACACGGCTCAACACTTCTCTTCTATCACAATACAGGGACTATAGTGCTGTAGCTAGGCAACGGTGAAACAAAAATGACACCTATACAGTGGTGGGCCTAGAGTTTTTCCTGGTCAGTGGATGTGGTCGTAGGGTATAAGAAAGGCCTTGATTTTCCTGGACAGATCACATTGTCAGGAAATTGTCTGCTGTCCAGTCTCTGGTCTCTAATTGAAATGCATTAGTCTTAATAACAGAGTGCACATCCGCCATGACTCACTGAGAAGGTCTATAACAAGATCACATCAGAGGGCTGGCTTACACATGTTAATACCCTCTCCCCAGGGCATCCTACAACATCCACTATGTATGATCTATGATGTAACACAGGAAATAGGAGGGGTGGAGCCTGCTTTTCATCATCACTTAATGGATTGGACGGTGGCTTTTATGAGACATCCCCATTATCACTTATACATGACAATCAGCTCTACAGTCTTTCCCCCATTAAAACCCATGTTATGTTCTCTTCAGATGCCCTTCTGTCTAGTTTAGTTCTGTTTTCAGACTCTCCAAGTCTTTCATCCTGGAAATGTGTGGGTTTCTTCACGTTAGGAGTCAGACTGTGCTTGTTTAATGATGAGAGAAACAGGCTGTTTTACAGAGATGGTGTAGTGCTGTAATTGAATTCATAATGGAGGTTTGGTGTTGGGATTCTACTCTGAGACGGGGGAGGAATCGTAATTACAATCTCATGGAGAAATGCTTTTATGTAACCTGAACTAATGGTTTTCTGTACCTAGGTGTGTAATGGAGATTTCAGTATTGTGTTATAACTGTGTGTGGGTGGGGAAAAATGTCATTTGAACAGACTAATATATGCAGATATGAAGATTCCAAATTGCTTCTCTCAGCCTTATTACACCTTCAAAAAGGTGCTTTAGAGGGTGATTATATGTGTTCTGTGCTGGGATTCCAATATTCTCTGATTCATTCATGTGTAAAATATTTAGGGTTAGGCTCATCCATTTAAAATCGGGTAATTAAGGGAAGGGAATATCCTCAACAAAAATGAATTTAATTGTATTCAATTCATGTAATTACCTTAAGTTAGATACCCGCCCTGAATTTAATTGACTCAGGTCGAATGGAATTGACCCCAGCTGTGATTGGACTGTAGTCATTGGTGATGGAGGAAACTGTATAGGAGGGTCACAGTCCCTGACACAGTGTGGCTGTGATACATTAGCAGCGAATGTTTCATATCCTGCAGTTTTAGTTTGAATAAGTCTCTTTTCTCTCTAATTATGATGGTAAAATGGTGATTACAATCTCTCTCTCTCCATCAGATTGAACATCCTCTTGGGTGGAATGACCCCTCTCTACTTCCATGTGGTCAACGTGTGTCTTCACTGTGCCGTGACCTGTCTACTCATGCACACGTGTGATCGTTGCGTGTTCGACGACCCCCGTCTGGCCTTCCTCACCGCCCTCCTCTTCGCTGTGCACCCCATACACACTGAGGCTGTGAGTACGCACACACACACACGACCCCCTCTAGCAGACATGCTTCTTCTCAATGACTCTTCCCTCACTTGTAAGACCAATGACATGGATTCCTTCACATACTGTAGAGTAGCACTACCCTGTGACACATGCAGTCATCCTCTGACATGGCAATCTGTGACTAACTGTGCCTTCACATGTGAGACAAGCTCAGGGCTCTCACTCACTCGTCTCGCTACTGGGGAGTCAGGTCCCTGTTCAATAAGTCCGGAAAAGGCAACCTTCCCGTTTTCATATTGCAGTTCCAGCTCCATGAATTTAGTTTTGAATGTTTGAAAAGTAGCGAGGCAAGTTTTACAATTTGGGAAATGTATGCAAATCCTGTGTGGAGGAGAAATATAATTCATTCTCACAGGTGAAAGAAGAAGAAAGAGTGATGTGTTTAAGTTAGAGCTCTGCAGAGACAGTGAGTGAAACAGAGACAGAGAGAGAGATGAAAAGGGCGAAAGAGAAAAATGTGGAGGGGGCAGAGGAATGTATGAGATGGCGGAGAGGGTAAAGGATAAAAGGAGGAGCGGGCGAGGGAGAGAGAGAGCAAGAGGGAGTTGAATAAAGAGCAGCAGGGGTGAGAGCTGAGCTATACTATACAGCTCTACAGGGTGCTCGAGAGAGAGAGAGAGAGAGAGAGAGAGAGAGAGAGAGAGAGAGAGAGAGAGAGAGAGAGAGAGAGAGAGAGAGAGAGAGAGAGAGAGAGAGAGAGAGAGAGAGAGAGAGAGAGAGAGAGAGAGAGAGAGAGAGAGAGAGAGAGAGAGAGAGAGAGAGAGAGAGAGAGAGAGAGAGAGAGAGACCAGGGCTGCTCCCAGTCTGTGTCTAGCATCCCAATCAGCTTTAGTCGTCTCTAGTGTCAATCCTACAGTTCCCTTCATCATTCCATCTGTCCCCAGTGTGAGCTTCAGCCCAGGCTTCATCACCCAACCGCCTCCTTAAACCATAAGCTAATCATGGACCAACCTCCAGCTCATAACCCCTGTCCACATCCACAGCCTCTCGAATGAGTCTTCAGCTTCCTAGCTCATACCAGCACCAGCCTCCCTAGCATAGATCTTCAGGAGTTTCAGTCCCGTTTCCACCCAGTGTCAGTCTGCTAGGCAGTCATGCAGTAAGTAGTTAGTCAGTCATTCTGAGGGCTGGGGCTGATGCCGGGGCTGTGTAGTGGCAGGTCTTTGGCAGTGCTGTGTCTCTGCAGTGAGTGACTGTGCCAGTGGTGCCAGAGTCTGATGAACTCAGTGCAGTAAACCGGTTACGTCATTAGCCAGGGGACCAGCTGGAGTTCACTTCACTTATACTGATGAGGACACACACACACACACACACACACACACACACACACACACACACACACACACACACACACACACACACACACACACACACACACACACACACACACACCACAATAAGACAGAGATTAAAACGTGGCTTATCCCCCACCCTCTGTGGAGCTCCTGGCATCACACAGTCCCTGACTCCCTATCCAATATGGCCGCCATAAAGTTGCAGTCATTCAGTTCTGCAGCCAGTGAATGGAGGTGCTGTTCAAGGCTGAAAGCCCTCTATTCATCCCACTCTCTTCTCTTCTCAATGGCTGCTGCTGAGACAGACTGGTCAGGTCATGTGGGGATCCCACTGATGTGTGTGTGTGATATATGTGTTTGGGTCTGTGTGTGTGTGTGATATGTGTTTGGGTCTGTGTGTGTGTGTGATATATGTGTTTGGGTCTGTGTCCTTGGGCTGTATTGTATATTCTACTCCACGTGTTAAGTTTAGAGTGGGGAGAGCTGCAGCTGTGTTCAAATTCCTGCAAAATTATGTAATTGGCTAGAAGGAGGTAGTCTGCGTTTTGCGTTTGTGCCAGTGAACAGAGCCCAGTGTGTGTAGAGCAGAGCTGGCCAGGAGGCAGCAGTGGTGAGGTGGGAGAGCCATACTTACTATTACAGCAGCTCTGGTCAACACAATAGCTATTATTGAAACACCTTTGTGTCAGTTCAAGACAGTTCAGTGTATCACTGTCACCATTGTGTCACCACTGTGTCACCACTATCAGAGGTACTGTCTATCACTATAGGTTTATGGACATGCTGGGTTAAAGAGGATTAGTGACTAGCGTCCTGCCCAGGGGGTGTACTTGTACACCAAGCTGCCTCACGCTACAGAAACAGGATTGGCCCAGGCCGTTCTGGCATGGACAAGGCTAATTACTGACTACTGTAGAAGGGGTGTGTGGTAAGATAGTACTCTGCTGAGGTAGGGTGTGTGGTGGGGTAGTACTTTACTGTAGTAGGGGTATGTGGTGAGGTAGTAATTTAAATAAAATCTAAATTAATTAGTCACATGCGTTGAATACAACAGGTGTGGACCTTACAGTGAACTGCTTACTTACGAGCCCCTAACCAACAATGCAGTTAAAAAAATACAGATAAGAATAAGAGATAAAAGTAACAAGTAAGTAAAGAGCAGCAGTGAAATAACAACAGACTATATACAGGGGGGTACCGATACAGGGTCAATGTGCGGGGGCACCGTTTATTTGAGGTAGTATGTACATGTAGGTAGAGTTATTAAAGTGACTATGCATAGATGACATTGGCTGCGGAGAGCATGATCACACAGTTTTCCGGAACAGCTTGTGCTCTCATGCATGTTTCAGTGTTATTTGCCTCGAAGCGAGCATAGAAGTAGTTTAGCTCGTCTGGTAGGCTCGTGTCACTGGGCAGCTCTCGGCTGTGCTTCCCTTTGAAGTCTGTAATGGTTTGCAAGCCCTGTCACATCTGACAAGCGTCAGAGCCGGTGTAGTACGATTCGATCTTAGTCCTGTATTGAAGCTTTGCCTGTTTGATGGTTCATTGGAGGGCATAGCGAGATTTCTTATAAGCATCCGGGTTAGAGTCCCGCTCCTTGAAAGCGGCAGCTCCAGCCTTTAGCTCAGTGTGGATGCTGCCTGTAATCCATGGCTTCTGGTTGGGGTATTTACGTATGGTCACTGTGGGGACGACATCATCGATGCACTTATTGATGAAGCCAATGACTGATGTGGTGTACTCCTCAATCGGAGTAATCCCAGAACATATTCCAGTCTGTGCTAGCAAAGCAGTCCTGTAGCTTAGCATCAGCTTCCTCTGACCACTTTTTTATTGATCTAGTCACTGGTCCTTCTTGATTTAATTTTGATTTGTAAGCAGGAATCAGGAGGATAGAGTTATGGTCAGATTTGCCAAATGGAGGGCGAGGGAGAGATTTGCCTGCGTTTCTGTGTGTGGAGTATAGATGGCCCAGAGTTATTTTTCCTCTGGTTGTACATTTAGCATGCTGATAGAAATTTGGTAAAACGTATTTAAGTTTCCCTGCATTAAAGTCCCCGGCTACTAGGAGCGCCGCCTCTGGGTGAGCGTTTTCTTGTTTGTTTATGGCGGAATACAACTCATTCAATGCTGTCTTAGTGCCAGCCTCTGACTGTGGTGGTATGTAAACAGCTACAAAGAATACAGATGAAACTCTCTCAGTAGGTAGTGTGGTCTGCAGCTTATCATGAGAAACTCTACTACTTCCTTAGATATCGTGCACCAGCTGTTGTTTACAAAAATACATAGACCGCTGCCCCTTGTCTTACCAGACGCCGCTGTTCTATCCTGCCGGTACATCGTAAAACCAGCCAGCCGCATGTTGATATTGTTGTTGTTCAGCCACGACTCCGTGACGCATAAGATGTTACAGTTTAGAATGTCCTGTAATCTTCCGCGTAGGTCATCTATTTTATTGTCCAGAGATGCACGTTAGCAGAATGGAAGGAGGTGGGGTTTATTTGATCGCCTCCAAATTCTCAGAAGGCAGCCCCGCCCTCCGGACCCTCTTTCTCCACCTCCTCTTCATGCAAATCATGGGGATCTGGGCCTGTTCCAGAGGAAGCAGTGTATCCTTCACGTCGGGCTCGTCAGAGTCATGAAAGGAAAAAGAGGATTCTGCTAGTCCGTGGTGAGTAATCGCTGTCTTGATGTCTATAATTTATTTTAGACATCAGGACTAGAGACGGTAGCGGCAACATTATGTACAAAATAAGTAAAAAAATAAGTTACAAAAATAAGTTTAATATAGTAGGGGTGTGTGGTAGGGTAGTACTTTACTGTGGTAGGGTAGGACTTTACTGTAGTAGGGATGTGTGGTAGGGTAGTACTTTACTGTAGTAGGGATGTGTGGTAGGGTAGTACTTTACTGTAGTAGGGGTGTGTGTGATCAGGTTTGAGTACTCAGTTCCAGTCATGAGGAACCCTCTCGCCTCACGCTGTGCCTCAACCAGGAAGGGTTGTGGGGTCACTCACACGTATGCATGAACACACCTGAACACACACACACCTGAACACACACACACACCTGAACACACACACACACACACTCACACACACACACACACACACACACACACACACACACACACACACACACACACACACACTGTAAATCAGTACCAAATGTCCCATTAGACAATTCCAGGGGGCAGGGTGTGTCTCTAAACCACATTCTATTAGAAACAGCTGCAGCCCTATAGGGGTGTGGCTCAGAATGTACTAGAATATGTGTTTCTCATTGCACACATGCGCGCGCACACACACACACACAGCTGGTACTCCATGGGGTAGGACATTAAAAGGTCTGATTTAGATATTTTAAGTGAGTGTTAGGGCTGGGAGTGTTTTTGAGTTGAGATATATTGTTAAAGAGTGTGTGTGTGTGTGTGTGTGTGTGTACTGAGATGACACTGCTGAGTCACCTTCAGTCACAGTGGGAGGCAGGGATGGATGGAGGAAGATGAAAGGAGAGAAAGAACAGAGGGGGGAAGTGAAGGATGAAGGGCAATGGATGAGGGGGTGGGAGAGAAGAGGAAGTTGAAAGGGAGAGAGGGAGGAGAGCGAGGACAGGGAAGGGTGGAAGACTCTTCTATTCTTCCTCATGAATTAAATATATTAGATACTGGGCTCCTCTCCATGCTTTACTGTTTAGCTTCTACAGCAGGAAAATGAAATGCCAACAGTTACTGTAGTTCATTTTTGTTTATTTAGGAAAATACAAAGTTTTGGTATTCCTGATTCCATATATGATCATGAGTCAAAAAATGCCTAATGAGAGCACCATCAGGAATAATACCAACACTGTATTTTCTAGTGATTACTCAGTGATTTCTCAACAACAACACTCAAATAAGTGCAATATTTGTGTGAAATCAATATGTAAACATGGCTCAGACGTATTATGCTATCATTTTTTTCTTAGGTAGAGAAAAATATGCGCTCTTGTGTGACTCTCATAAAGGAGGCGTGTCTGTAGCACGGCAGGCTACTTCTCATTTCCCCCTCCTGGGTAATGCAATGGGCTGTCACTAGCTATGTTTCCATTAACTTGTCCAGTGATTTCTGTTTTTTCTTCGAAATGTACAACGTTTGCATAGAAAATAGATGCTACAATTTCCTGCAAGGGTAACTATCTTGTGTCGATAAAAACAGACATAATGACACCACAGAAACAAATCAAATCTTTTTTTTTGCAAAAACCTACAATAAAATGAAGTGGTTGAAGTGTTTCCATTACCCATTTCGGCAAATTGCACATATACATTTGTGACAGACTGTATGCCCTCCCATATATCTGTTTCATGTCTCAGGTATAGCCGGCGAAAGCCAGCATGTATAGAATGCTATCATTTACTAATATTGGCCATGTTCTAATAATTATCATGTGCCAACATATCGCCATGGTCCGTGCCATTGTGAAACGTGCACTACTGGACATCTGAAATAAGTGGATCGTGAAACTTGCCAGCCAACCAGAAAAGCAATTCTGGCATTCTTGAAAGTTTATATATAGTTGGAAAAAATGTATTTAGCAAGCAGCAGGCATTTCGAATGAAATGTAGAGTGGAGCTTATAGTTACGTGATGACCTTAAAGCGTACCTTCCAAAGTATCCTCCAACCATTTATTTAAATAAACATAATTTCCATTCACATTTTGTCACAATAAAGAAAGTTAGACAAAATATAAATCCACCCTTGTCAAATGGATAAAAATGTTGTCGATCTTTTGAAAATGTCTCCTATATCTGCTGTTTCCATTACAGATGTCGCAACGTCATTGCTTTTGTCGAATAAATCTGGGCAATTGGAAACCTGCCTACTGTTAAGTAGCTCTCTGTAGCCCTGGAGGTCCATCCATCAGTAGTAAGTGCAACACAGGGTCATTGGCCAATTCATTCTCAACTTCGGCTTTAGCTTGCTTGTATAGAGCAGATACTACCTGTTTTCTGAAATGGGGGCGAAGTTCGTAGCGTGTCTCGAGCACTTTCACGAACTGCTGAAACCCCCCATTCTTCTCAACCACCAAGAATGGGCTCATATCCACGGCTATTAACATAGCTACCTATCTCTCTTGTAACTTCTTTGGCCCAGTCAGAATTAGATGCGAAGGGCTGCTTGAATGCAGAGGGGAGATTAAGTTGTGTTTTTAGTATATTTTTGTGTTTCCGTCTTGCTTCGGAGGTAGGAATACTGGGGTGATGTCAGCGTAAATGTGTCAACGATGTTTGAGGTGTTGGCAGCTGCATAGGGTACTCTCGTTGAGCAGTGGCAACATTCTCTCCATCACCGTTGTAATCTACTGGGAAGCCCAAATGTTCCCAAACTGGAGATTTAAATGATGATGGAGACTCCTGGTTTAACGACCTCGCTATCACACAAAACTAGTTTCGGCCTGTAGTAGTGATTACAACGTGCACATAGGCTCTAGTTTTCTTTTACGGAATAGCCTGAAATGTTGTTGTTTTTTAGCTCAGATTTACGCAAGAGGTCTACAATGCAGTGTAGGCCTAGTAGTTTTTAAATATATTTTGTATGTAATCATTCGGGTTCCCAGTGCAGACCAGGTCCCCGTACCCTTACACGCACACACACAGTGACAGAGGTTGGCTGTCTTGCCAGTTTGATCAAAAGGTTCTGGGACCGACTGTTATATTTACAGACTCTCTGGAGGGTGGCAATCAATCCGCCTCTTCCCGTCCTCCTCATCTATTGCTATCCCACTCCTCTCTCCTCCTTACCCCTCCCTCTCTCCATCCCCCAGCTTCCTATGGAGGTTTTCAGATTTATGATCTCACAGCTCCTATCTGACCCAGTTCATCTCTCAGAGTCTGACTTTTTCTCTCTCTCTCTCTCAATCTCTCTGTTTCTCTCTGTGTTCTTTATCTCAGTCCCGGTTGGACATGTCAGTGTGCTCATCCGGTCTGACTAACTACCTCACTGCAGCAGAAACTTAACTGCAGACCTCACTGGAACATAACGCACCCCAGACCCAAACAGAACTGTAACACAAAATAACCTATCACACCTCATGTAGTGCCACCTAACTAGGTCTCTCTCTTGGAGAAGAGGCTCAAACATCAGGGCACTTTGTGGTAAATATACAGAAATTAGTAATGTCATACTGTCATCTCCAACCTGCCCTGAACTGTCTCTGGACTTTTTCTGACAGACTGTACCACAACACGGTGTTATGTAACAGAGTTGTGTCTCAGTGTAACCTAGCAACATAATAGGCTCCCTATGGCCACCCACTCTACTCTGTCACTCGTCTTCAGGTTGTCCGGGTCACCTGAGCCACAGGACTAATGTGAACTCTGTATGTGTGTGTGTGTGTGTGTGTGTGTGTGTGTGTGTGTGTGTTGCAGGTGTCTGGTATCGTGGGCAGGGCGGATGTCTTGGCCTGCATGCTGTTCCTCCTGGCCTTTCTCTCCTATATTAGGTAAGAAAACCCTAACTCTCTCTCTCTCTCTCTCTCTCTCTCTCTCTCTCTCTCTCTCTCTCTCTCTCTCTCTCTCTCTCTGTCTCTCTCTGTCACTACTCTGGAAGGCGGATTGTGTGGATTTTATTTTTACACTGGGCGGCATTTTCTCTTTACTTAATATCTCTCTCTTTCTCTCTCCAGGAGTGTGGGTGTGTGTGATTCTGCAGTCTCTCTGCCCTCCACGGTGTCTGTGTGGGCGCTGGGTGCCAGTCTGCTGCTGGGCACCTGTGCCATGCTGGTCAAGGAGACAGGCATCACCGTCTTCGGGGTGTGTGTGCTCTACGACGCCCTGGTGCTCTGCCGCAAGCCCCTTCTCTTGTAAGTTCACTCTGTGTGTGTGTGTGTGTGTCTGTGAGTGGGTGCGTTAAGATTGCTTGATTGCCTAAGAAACCCTTTGTCACCGTTGTCAGCTTGTGTGTGTGTGTGTGTGTGTGTGTGTGTGTGTGTATGAGCTGGTAATATGTAATTATGTGTGTGTGTTGAAAATAACACATCTTTGTGCGATGGAGTGTGTGTTTGTGTGTGTGCACACTCCACCCCAGGTCATTTCAGTATTCCTACAGACAAGGGTTCCTGTTATTCTCTCCTAACTGTTGACTGTTCTCCTAAAAACACGGTTGGACCAGCCAGTTCATTTGTTGGATCAGCCATCTATAGAGACAGAATAACACGTGTGTACAGCAACAGTATGGCCAAATGTTGGAATGGGAATGTCCTGGTTTCTGCCTCTCTGGGATGTATATTACAGAGGACTGTAACACAGGATCAGACAAAGGGAGAGACGGGTGAAAACTACTGCTACATAGTGTGTGTGTGTGTGTGTGTGTGTGTGTGTGTGTGTGTGTGTGTGTGTGTGTGTGTGTGTGTGTGTGTGTGTGTGTGTGTGTGTGTGTGTGTGTAGTCCACCCTGCCAAAGCCAGGTCCAGATGTTTTGGGGGGCCTCCACCCCATGCAGTGTTGGAATGTGCTGGAAATTAACCTGTGTTCAGTGGGCTGGCCTCTGATAAAGGATTTAACAGTGAGGGGGGAGTGTGTGTTTGTGTGTGTATTAGGGGGTTATGTTAGGGTAACTGCCCCAGGCATCTGTCATTGAGTCGTGTGGCTGCGGGACTTGAGTGTGTCTGTGTGTGTGTGAGAGTGTGTTTCTGAGTGTGTACACGTCACAATCCATGTGTGTCTCTGTGTGTAGATGTTTTCTCATCACACCCCGTCCTGCCGGAAAATCTACTCTTGGCATCGTCTCACTCTAAGCCATGTCCTGTGTCTCTTGTTCATGTCTTCCTCTGGATGGACACACTAATCTGATATAACCTGTGTGTGTGAGAGAGTGCTATCGCTGACAGACAGCCCTGGACTACAGGCCTCTCATAGAGACTCACTGCTAAGCCTCTGTAATAGCCTTCAGTAGCCAACAGCTGTACTGGTGTGATAGTGAATGAGTGCACCACTAACCCCTACGGTGGGCTGATGAATGGTGTATAGCACTACTTCTGCTATTTACTTGTGGCTTTGCTTTTTCTCTCTGTTGCTCTGGACTTATGCTGCCTGCTAAATAGTTAGTGGTGACTTCAATGTAGACTCCTATAGCTTTAAGACACTGTTCTGTTGCTAAGTTACAGTACAGTGTTGTCGCGTTTGCAGGAAATAGTGTTTTACTTGTTTTGTTGTTCTATTCCACACACACACACACACACACACACACACACACACACACAGTTGTGTTGGCCTGCTGCCAGGCCTGGCTGCATGTTTACATGGCACAGCAACATGCCTCTGCGTCTCCAGCCAGAAAACACACACAAACTGCACACACAACTTCAATTCCCTCCAGCCCTTAGGGAACGCCCAGAGTTATGGCCACAATCAGGCACCGTGCCTGGGCCACAACCCTGATCTCTGCTCCCTGTCCTCAGCCACCAACACCGCTCCTGGGCCACAGTCCCCTCTCCATCCCCTCTTTCATATGCTTAGTTCCATACTTCCAACCACCACCACTAGGCACTGCGGTCTAGAGTCCTACCCCAAACCGAGCACTGATGCTGGGCTTGGACTCTCTCATCCCCCCCAGACCAACATCATCACTAGTAGCATCTTCTACTCACCACACACCAACCTCACCACCATCTCTGTGGTGTGGCTATGACATCATAACACAACACGATGGAGAGATGAATGGAGATATGAAAGGGGAAGGAGGGAGATATGAATTGGTGTGGGGGGAGAGGGTGCGAGACAAATGTGAAAGAATAATGGTTGTGTTTGTGTTTGTGTGTGTGTGCGCTTGTGTTTTTGTGTAATCCTTTTCAGTGTGTTACAGCCCCAAAAACAAGCCCAGAGCCCTATCAGTGTCCGCTGTCTCTCCCCTGAGCTCTGTCTCAACCAGCGGTGACAGGAACTCTCTCTGAAGGATGGCGTGTGTGTTAGTGCAGTAGATGGAATCTCTCATTTGACCGCACGCACAGCATATTTCTTCTCTGAAAGCCTACAGTATCTGCCATGGGGCCTGCGGTTTTTGGAGACCTCGGACTGTGTGTGTGAGTGGAGCTGTGATCTGTGAATGAACCCAGCAGAAAGGGATAGAACAGAAAAGAGTTGTATGTGTCTGCTGTGAGCTCCACAGGCTCTGTTACAGGGAGAGACAGAGACTATGTGTACGGATGTGCTTCAGAAGGCATAGAGAGAGGATGAGGAGAGGGAGAGAGTGTGAAAACACACTCTTTAACAGCCTCTCGTCTCACTGTACTGTCTTTGATACTGGTGCCAGGGAACAGGAAATGCGGATCATCTCAGGAATTCAGCGAGGAAGATCAAACCCCCATCTCTTGTTTTCTATTTTTTCCCCCTCTCCCCTTTCCTCCGGTCGCCCTTTGTTCTGGACTGCATTAGCTGTCAACATACATTAGATATGCGTTGGAGATTAGGTTAGTGATATGCTGGGGGTGCGTTAGATCTCTCCCTACGCCTGTCCTGTGCCTGGCTCTTTGATACGCTGCTGATTTAATAGATGCTGATTTAATTTGGGCCTTAATTAAACACCAACAGCTGTTAATGTATCTACAGGCTGGACTAACTGATGGAACTGAGGGAGGGAGTGGGAGGGAAAAGAGAGAGAGAGAGAGGGAGAGAGAGAGAGCAAGAGGGAAGGAATTAAGGAGGGAGAGAAAGATGGAGATTGTATGACAGCCTGTGTGTGCACTGTCTGTGTGTGTGCACTGTGTGTGTGCACTCTGTCTCCTCTCTGTAATGAGAGCCCTTGGGCCATAGCTCTCTTGCCTGTTTGGAGACCTGTCTGTGATAAGCAGGGTATGTGAATGGTGTTGAGCGGTGGGAAATCCCGCTCATCGCTCACGGAGCGAGCGTTGCTTGCTCACCGCTCCAAGTCCTTTCCAACCGCCCCGCTAAAATTCGGTGTACGCTCACAGGAAAAAAAACTGGCGCCACAAATTCGCTCCATTCATTAAAATCACAGTTTAACCAACACCCATCTATTTTTGTGACTACTTGGACCTACCATTTGGTTTTGAAGTATTGAAACCAAACTATATGAATGGAATGAAAAGTAGGCTATTTTGATAAACATGAAAAGGTAAATGTCATCATTTCAAATAGGCTACATGTCATATTAAACCACATATAACACTCTAAATAGCTCAGGAGCCAGACAGGGAGCCGTAGAAGGAACGAAAAGGAATTACTCAGGCTATATTATTTCAATGCTATAGCCTACAAATAAATACATTGTGAATCATTTGCAAGTGCGACACAATAGGCTGGTAGGGACATAAAGCGCTCCGCATTTAAACAACATTTTGTTGTATTAAATCCAAATTTAAATGAAAAATGTCCTATTAGGCTCAGTGCCTTTTTGAATTCATTTTTAGAAACACGAGTTTAACCAGTTTGTGGCTCATGTGTTGGTGCGAAATTGAAGCAGGCGAGAAGGCCGACCCTCCAGCCGTTTGTAATCTCACTCCGCGCTCCAGTCAAATCGGGCACTCTTCACTTTGCTCCAGTTCCGTTCACATACTCTGGTGATAAGTGGTCCGGAACTGTGATTTTAAACAAGCCAACGTGACAATGGAGGGAGAGAAAGACAATGAGGGATGAGAGAAAGAAAGTAAAGGGAGCATGCAACAGAGAGGAGGCACAGAGAGTGATGGAAAAGAGTGAGTGAGAAGAGAGAGGCAGAGAGAGTGAGTGAGATAGCGACAGAGGGAATAAGAGAGAGAACGATGAAGAGAGCAAAATAATGTCACCGAGTGATAGCCATCACGTCTTTCTCCGATGTATCTGGCCCAGTGGGGTGTGAGGGACTGTTTTTAGATGGATGATTGCCCTGCATTGTCATTCAAGTCAGGGCACGGGCCAGGGGCCTGAAGACTAATTGGGAGATTGTCTTGTAAATGTCTCCTCAAAAAGATGTCTGGTGATCTTTGTTGGGGTGATCTTTTTTTCTCTTGCCTAATTTGTTTGGCACCCGTTTATCGCCGGCCCACACAACAAGAGAGCAGCCAATCGGATGGGAGTACAGATGTTTTAACCCCTTCCTGTCCGGGTAGAGAGCACAGTATTTTACACTACATTTACAGTACATTTATCACACTGCATGATCTTATTCCAAGCATCCTTATGTACTGTGTAGGCCTTGCATACATATGGAAATGCAGAGAACTCCTCATACGGTGTTCACATCCGTGCAGGAGAATTTGATCACTATAAGTAGTTGACCACTATATCCACATTCACTATAAGCAGAGTCTACTATATACAGGGAGTGTACTATATGGTTAATACGGTGCCATTTGAAACACAGCCGTAGACAGTGTTTATGAGACGTGTCTCTGCCCTGTGAGTTAGCCCTCCTCCAGCTCCATTAGGTCTGTGTTAGCTCTGCCCGAAAATGGCATCTCCTCCAGGCATGTTTACAGACGGCTAGGAGATATGAGGGGCCCATCACACTGGGATGTGTGTTTCTGACTGGGGCCCTCTGCTTTAAAAATATTCAGACAGAGAGAGCTGGGGTCCAGAGGGGGTTTGTGACGGAGGAGTGTGTGTGTGTGTGTGTTGTACGGTTTGAGTGAAAGCATATGGCTGACCAGAGAGTTCAACTCTAAGTAGATCTCTCCATAAACCTGCATACCTACACAACTTAACGCAAGTTAGTGTGTGCGTGCGTGTGTGTATCTGCTGTATTTATGAGAGGGGAGGTCCAGAACTGTAATTTGTGTTTCTTGTTAGGATTGATCTCTGTGGCTTTCCGTAGGAGGTGTTCTGCTCCCCCTACCTTGCTTGTACGTCTGAAGTATAAAATAAGTCCCTGAAATGTGTGTGTCCTTGTGTAAATGTGTGTTGGAGATATGTATTTTGATGTTTCTATGAGTTCTTTTGAGATGAAATACTTTGAAGATTCTATTTACTCAGACAGAACCCTTTGAAACTTCTAGAACGTGAAGAAGCCTCTGAAGAGAGTCTGTCTGTCCCAATGAAATTGAGCACTGGGTGTTTGTGTGTGTGCCTGCGTGCCCTGCTGGGTAGCTTACATGACTCTTTAGGCCATCAGGGCATGTCTAATTGGGAGATCTGCTCTATGGCAGCAGCTACTCTTCCTGGGGTCCAAACATATTAAAACACGTACATTAAATATGTAAGTGTTCCCTGGCATAAGCTTGGCACACCTGTATTTGGGGAGTTTCTCCCATTCTTCTGTGCCGATCCTCTCAAGTTTTGTCAGGTTGGATGGGGAGCGTTGCTGCACAGCTATTTTCAGGAGTCTCCAGAGATGTTTGATCGGGTTCAACTCCGGGCTCTGGCAGGTCCACTCAAGGACATTCAGAGACTTGTCTCGAAGCCACTCCTGTATTGTCTTGGCTGTGTGCTTAGGGACGTTGTCCTGTTGGATGGTGAACCGTCACCCCAGTCTGAGGTCCTGAGCTCTCTGGAGCAGGTTTTCATCAAGGATCTCTCTGTACATTGCTCCGTTCATCTTTGCCTCGATCCTGACTAGTCTCCGAGTCCCTGCCACTGAAAAACATCCCCACACCATGATGCTGCCACCACCATGCTTCACCGTAGGGATGGTGCCAGGTTTCCTCCAGACGTGATGTTTGGCATTCAGGCCAAAGAGTTCAATCTTGGTTTCATCAGACCAGAGAATCTTGTTTCTCATGGTCTGAGAGTCTTTAGGTGCCTTTTGACAAACTCAGTGGGCTGTCAAGTGCCTTTTACTGAGGAGTGGCTTCTGTCTGGCCACTCTACCATAAATACCTAATTGGTGGAGTGCTGCAGAGATGGTTGTCCTTCTGGAAGGTTCTGCCGTCTCCAAAGGGGAACTGTAGAGCTCTGTCAGAGTGACCATCGGGTTCTAGGTCACCTCCCTGACAAAGGCCCTTCTCCCTCTATTGCTCAGTTTGGCCGGGCAGCCAGCTCTAGGAAGAGTCTTGGTGGTTCCAAACTTCTTCCATTAAATAATGATGGAGGCCACTGTGTTCTTGGGGACCTTCAATGCTGCAGAATTGTTTTGGTAACCTTCCCCAGATCTGTGCCTCGACACAATCCTGTCTCGGAGCTCTACGGACAATTCCTTCGACCTCATGTCTTGGTTTTTGCTCTAAAATGCACTTACAACTGTGGAACCTTATATAGACAGGTGTGTGCCTTTCCAAATCATGTCGAATCAATTGAATTTACCACAGGTGGACTCTAATCAAGTTGTAGAAACTTCTCAAGGATGATCAATGGAAACAGGATGCACCTGAGCCCAATTTTGAGTCTCATAGCAATGTAAATAAGGTATTTCTGTTTTAAATTTGTAATACATTTGTAAACATTTCTAAAAACCTTTTGCTTTGTCATTATGGGTATTGTGTGTAGATTGCTAAGGATATATATTTTTAATCCATTTTAGAATAAGGCTGTAACGTCAAGAGGTCCGACTACTTTCCGAAGACACTGCATCTACAATACAAAATGTACAATACAAAATGTATAATACCACCATACAACAATGTTACAATGTATGTGTGTGTCTATTCACAGTCCCCCCGCTGTCCCATAATGTGTATTTTTGTGTATTAAATCTGATTTTAGTGCTTGCATTAGTCATGGCTCAATGTCGTACTGTGCGCCTCCCATAGTCTGTTCTGGACTTGGGGATTGTGAAGAGACCTCTGGTGGCATGTCTTGTGGGGTGTGCATGGGGTGTCTGAGCTGTGTGCTAGTAGTTTAAACAGACCGCCCGGTACATTCAGCTTGTCAACACTTCTTACAAAAACAAGTAGTGATGAGAGATTGACATGCATATCATTAATGTTAGCTCTCCGTGTACTTTTAAGGGCCAGCCGTGCTTCCCTGTTCTGAGCCAACTGCAATTTTCTTAAGTCCCTCTTTGTGGCACCTGACCACACTACTGAACAGTATTCTAGGTGCGTCGAATCAAATCAAATTTTATTTGTCGCATGCGCCTAATACAGCAGGTGTAGACCTTATTGTGAAATGCTTACTTACAAGCCCCTTAACCAACAAGGCACTTCAAGAAATAGAGTTAAGTTAATATTTACTAAATAAAGTATAAAAACTGAAAGTAATACAAGAAAATGACATAACAATAATGAGGCTATATTCAGGGGGTACGGGTACCGAGTCAATGTCCGGGGGTAGAGGTTAGTCGAGGTAATTTGTAAAGTGACTATGCATAGATAATAAACAGCGAGTAGCAGCAATGTAAAAACAAAGGGTGGGGGGGTGGGGTCAATGTAAATAGTCCGGATGACCATTAATTGTTCAGCAGTCTTATGGCTTGGGGGTAGAAGCTGTTAAGGAGCCTTTTGGTCCTAGACTTGGCGCCCCGGTACCGCTTGCCGTGCAGTAGCAGAGAGAACAGTCTATGACTTGGGTGACTGGAGTCTTTGACAATTTTTTGGGCCTTCCTCTGACACCGCCTAGTATATAGGTCCTGGATGTCAGGAAGCTTGGCCCCAGTGATGTACTGGGCCATACGCACTACCCTCTGTAGCGCCTTACTGTCAGATGCCGAGCAGTTGTCATACCAGGCGATGATGCAACTGGTCAGGATGCTCTCAATGGTGCAGCTGTAGAACTTTTTGAGGATCTGGGGACCCATGCCACATCTTTTCAGTCTCCTGAGGGGGAAAAGGTGTTGTCGTGCCCTCTTTACAACTGTCTTGGTGTGTTTGGAACATGATAGTACGTTGGTGATGTGGACACCAAGGAACTTGAAACTCTCGTCCCACTCCACTTCAGCCCCGTCGATGTTAATGGGGCCCTGTTCGGCCCTACTTTTCCTATTGTCCACAATCAGCTCCTTTGTCTTGGTCACATTGCCAGGTCTCTGACTCCCTCCCTATAGGCTGTCTCATCGTTGTCGGTGATCAGGCCTACCACTGTTGTGTCTTCAGAAAACTTATTGATGGTGTTTGAGTCGTGCTTGGCCACACAGTCTTGGGTGAACAGGGAGTACAGGAGGGGACTAAGCACATACCCCTGAGGGGCCCCAGTGTTGAGGGTCAGCGTGGCAGATGTGTTGTTACCTACCCTTACCACCTGGGGGTGGCCCGTCAGGAAGTCCAGGATAAATTTGCAGAGGGAGGTGTTTAGTCCCAGGGTCCTTAGCTTAGTGATGAGCTTTGTGGGAACTATCGTGTTGAATGCTGAGCTGTAGTCAATGAACAGCATTCTCACATAGGTGTTCCTTTTGTCCAGGTGGGAAAGGGCAGTGTGGAGTGTGATTGTATCATCTGTGGACCGGTTGGGGCTTTTTGCTAGGATTTCCGGCATGATGGTGTTGATGTGAGCCATGACCAGCCTTTCAAAGCACTTCATGGCTATCCGCCGTGAGTGCTATGGGGCGGTAATAATTTTAAGCTGTTTACCTTCGTTTTCCAGGGCACAGGGACTATGGTGGTCTGTTTGAAACATGTAGGTATTACAGACTCAGTCAGGAAGAGGTTCAGAATGTCAGGGAAGACACTTGCCAGTTGGTATACTGAGGGAGACGATCCACAATATAGCAGGGGGAGTAAAGCCATCACATACTTTTTACCAGCAGCAGACTATGATCGATAATGTCAAAAGCCACACTGAAGTTTAACAAAACAGCCCCCACAATCTTTTTTATCATCAATTTCTCTCAGCCAATAGTAATTTGTGTAAGTGCTGTTGAATGTCCTTCCCTATAAGCGTGCTGAAATTCTGTTTGTTTACTGTAAAATAGCATTGTATCTGGTCAAACACAAATATTTCCAGAAGTTTCCTAAGGGTTGGTAACAGGCTGATTGGTCGGCTATTTGAGCCAGTAAAGGGGCCGTTACTATTCTTGGGTAGCTGAATGACTTTTGCTTCCCTCCAGGCCTGAGGGCACACACTTTCTAGTAGGCTTAAATTGAAGTAATGGAAAATAGAAGTGTCAATATCGTCTGCTACTATCCTCAGTAATTTTCCATCCAGATTGTCAGACCCCGGTGGCTTGTCATTGTTGATAGACAACAATAATTGTTTCACCTCTTCCACACTCACTTTACGGAATTCAAAAGTACAATGCTTGTCTTTCATCATTTGGTCAGATATACTTGGATATGTTGTGTCAGCGTTTTGTTGCTGGCATGTCATGCCTAAGTTTGCTTATCTTGCCAATGAAAAAGTCATTAAAGTAGTTGGTAATATCGGTTGGTTTTGTGATGAATGAGCCAACTGATTCAATGAATGATGGAGCTGAGTTTTTCCTTTTTCCCAAATTGTAATTTAAGGTGCTCCAGAGCTTTTTACTATTATTATATCATTTATTTTTGTTTCATAGTATAGTTTATTTAGTTTAGTCACCTGATTTCTTAATTTGCAGTATGTTTGCCAATTGGCTGCCAGACTTTTTGCTTCATCCTTCTCAACCAAACAACTTTTCAATTCCTCATCAATCCAAGGGGATTTAACAGTTTGTAGTCATTTTCTTAATGGGTGCATGCTTATTAGTAACTGGAATAAGCAATTTCATAATTGTGTCAAGTGCCATGTCTGTTTGCTCCTCATTACACACCACAGACCAGCAAATATTCTTTACATCATCAACGTAAGAATCAATACAAAACATATTGTATGACCTCTTACACTATATTAGGCCCAGCCTTTGGAACGTTGGTTTTCCTAGATATGGCTACTATATTGTGATCACTACATCCTATGGATTTGGATACTGCTTTAAAGCAAATTTCTGCAGCATTAATAAGGATGTGATCAATACATGTCGATGATTTCATTCCTGTGCTGTTTGTATCAGTAAGGGGTGCGTGATCGGTGGCAGGGAAGTCAGACGCAGGAGAGGAGAACTTGGTAATAGCCGGAGCAGTTTAATAAACAAAACCCACGGCATAAAAGGTAACAAGAACAAAATCTGGGTACAAAACCCGACGCGCACCAAAACACACGTGCACATGCACTTACATTAAACAATTATGGACAAGGACATGGGGAAACCAGAGGGTTAAATACACAACATGTAATTGAGGGAATTGGAACCAGGTGTGATGGAAGACAAGACAAAATCAATGGATAAAAGAAAAAAGGATCGGCGATGGCTAGAAGGTCGGTGACGTCGACCGCTGAACGCTGCCCGAACAAGAAGAGGGACCAACTTCGGCGGAAGTTGTAACAGTAACTACCTTGGTAGGTTGACTGATAACTTGAACAAGGTTGCAAGCACTGGTTAGTTTGAAGCTTTTTCTTGAGTAGGCAGCTTGATGAAAGCCAGTCAATATTTTTCAATCACCCAGAAAATATACTTCTCTGTTGATATCACATACATTATCAAGAATTTCACACACATTATCCAGATACCGACTGTTAGCTCTTGGTGGTCTATAGCAGCTTCCCAAAAGAATGGGCTTTGGGTGAGGCAGATGAACCTGTAGCCATATTACAACAGTATTTAACATGAGATCCTCTCTAAACTTTACAGGAATCTGGTTCTAAATATAGACCGCAATGCCGCCCTCGTTGGCATTTTGTCTTTTCGGTGGATGTTATAGCCAAGTATTGCTACCACTGTATCATCAAAGGTATTACCTAAGTCAGTGGTTCTCAACTGGTTTTGCTCGGGGACCCAAATTTGACAATGACAATTGAGACGAGGCCCAATATTATGGACTGTTGATGATTACATTTTATAATGTTGTATTGCAGCTGCCTTCTTGGGCAGGTTTCACTTGCAAAATAGACTCTGTCTCAATTGTGGTTTTAAAGAAAGTCATTACACAGCCATATTAACTGAGAAAACAACATGTATTATCAATTCAAGAGAATAAGCCGTTTAATTAGGCGACCAGTTCAGGATTGGGGTGTAATAAATGATCAGACTCAGAACATGACATCAAAACCAGTTAATGTTAATGAACAGTAACACATACCAGCCCAATAATGTTTCACAACCTTGAAAAGTGTTTAAAGGTGTACGTTTTTAACCAGTTCAATAAAATGTAATATGAATGTCAGAATTAATTAACAATAATAATTAACATAAGGAACAATAACTCATTAACCTGTTTATTTATTGTGTGTGTGTGGCCTATCAGTGGGAAAGCCGGGGGTGTTTCTTGAGTTTGATAAGTTTCTTGAAGTTCGGTTGACAGGGCAACTCGAAGGTCATGCTGGCTGTCCAGTTTGTTTCTGCTTTTAGTTTTCAGCACGGCTGTAGCAGAGAAGCCACTTTCACACAGATAGGTAGTTCTGAACGGTAGCATGATTCTGATTGCATGACAGACGAGAACAGGATACTCTCCCATTTACGCTGCTCCAGAACTTTGGCCGTGTCATTTACAGGGAAGCGTATGCTCAGTCCGCCAGGTAGGCAACTTGCGTGAACCATTCCTCACAATCAAAATGTTCGGGCAGAGATGACTTGTTTTCCGAAAGAAATGCAGCAATCTCTGCTCGAAGCTCATAAAAGTGACCCAACACTTTACCCCTGGAAAGACAGCAGACCTCTGCATGATAAAGCACCTGCTGGTGCTCGCTCCCACATTTATTTCCCCTCATCTTTACAGGAGAATGCCACGGGCACTATCTGATGTGTGGAGACATTTCACTGCAGCTAATGTAGAAGGAAAAGCTGTGTACATTTGCAAATACTGTGCCAAATCATATGTGAAGAATGCAACAAAGATGCAGAATCATCTGGCCAAGTGCATAAAGTTCCCTCAGCGCTCACAACAAGCAACCTCTGACAAAAGTCCCTCTACTTCTATTTGAGTTGAAAATGATGAATCAGATACGTCATCGATAGCAACAGCTCATGGTCCTCCTGGAATCAGAAGTTTTTTTGACTCAATGTAGGAACATAGTCAGAGAAATGCTGATGAATGTCTTGCTGGAGCTGTGTATGCAACTGGTTCACCTCTGATGCTCACAGGCAATGTGTATTGGAAGATATTTCTGAATGTTCTTCGCTCAGCATACACCCCTCCAACCAGACATGCTTTATCTACTCATTTGCTGAATGCAGAGTTAAACAGAGTTCAAGTGAAGGTCAAGCAAATCATAGAGAAAGCAATAATCTCTGATGGGTGGTCGAATGTTCGTGGGCAAGGAATAATTAACCACATAATATCCACCCCTGAGCTGAAGGCAGTCATCAATGACCTTGGACCACAGAAGGTATTTGCACTGGTGACAGACAATGCTGCGAACATGAAGGCTGCTTGGTCTAAAGTGGAGGAGTCCTACCCTCACATCACACCTATTGGCTGTGCTGCTCATGCATTGAATCTGCTCCTCAAGGACATCATGGCACTGAAAACAATGGATACACTCTACAAGAGAGCCAAGAAAATGGTTCGGTATGTGAAGGGTCATCAAGTTATAGCCGCAATCTACTTCATCAAGCAAAGTATGAAGAATAAGAGCACTACATTGAAGCTGCCCAGCAACACCTGTTGGGGTGGTGTTGTCATCATGTTTGACAGTCTCCTGGAGGGCAAGGAGTCTCTCCAAGAAATGGCCATATCACAGTCTTCCGATATGGACAGCCCCATCAAGAGGATCCTCCTGGATGATGTATTTTGGGAGAGAGTGGTAAGCAGCCTGAAATTCTTCAAACCCATAGCAGTAACCATTGCACAGACTCTGCTTGCAGATGTAAGAGAAGAAATCCAGGATGTCAGGATGAGCCTGCAGGAAGGGTACCACATGAGGGAAGAGGATGTCTTCCCTGTAACGCACAGCGTTGAGATTGCCTGCAAAGACAACAAGCTCAGTCCGATGGTGCTGTGACACACCGCCCCAGACCATGACGGACCCTCCACCTCCAAATCGATCCCGCTCCAGAGTACAGGCCTCGTTGTAACACTCATTCCTTCGACGATAAACGCGAATCTGACCATCACCCCTGGTGAGACAAAACCGTGACTCGTCAGTGAAGAGCACTTTATGCCAGTCCTGTCTGGGTCCAGCGACTGTTTGTTTGTGCCCATAGGCGACGTTGTTGCCGTTGATGTCTGGTGAGGACCTGCCTTACAACAGGCCTACAAGCCCTCAGTCCAGCCTCTCTCGGCCTATTGCAGACAGTCTGAGCACTGATGGAGGGATTGTGCGTTCCTGGTGTAACTCGGGCGGTTGTTGTTGCCATCCTGTACCTGTCCCGAAGGTGTGATGTTCGGATGTACCTATCCTTTGCAGGTGTTGTTACACGTGGTCTGCCACTGCGAGGATGATCAGCTGTCCGTCCTGTCTCCCTGTAGCGCTGTCTAAGGCAACTCACAGTATGGACATTGCAATTTATTGCCCTGGCCACATCTGCAGTCCTCATGCCACCTTGCAGCATGCCTAAGGCACGTTCACACAGATGAGCAGGGACCCTGGGCTTCTTTCTTTTGGTGTTTTTCAGAGTCAGTAGAAAGGCCTCTTTAGTGTCCTAAGTTTTCATAACTGTGACCTTAATTGCCTACCATCTGTAAGCTGTTAGTGTCTTAAAGACCGTTCCACAGGTGCATGTTCATTAATTGTTTATGGTTCATTGAACAATCATGGGAAACAGAGTTTGAACACTTTACAATGAAGATCTGTGAAGTTATTTCGATTTTTACGAATTATCTTTGAAGGTCAGGGTCCTATTTTTAGCACATTTCTGGTTTGCTTGATTGTTTTTGATGCTTTACTGGGAAGCTTATCAGAAGTAGACTCATGTTATTTACATCGGAGCTACTAGGGCACACCACCTCAGTGCTAACAGTGTAACTCTGGTTCATAGGCACATGATCACTGCATACAATAGCTGTAGGATCAGCAGAGGTATTCAGGGCAGTTAGGGTGATATCAATTAAGTTACTTACATTGTGTTTGCCAATGCCCCTGGGATAATGTACATTTGATGCAGCATTATGAAGACTCATTGTCACAGTGGTAGGGATGAACTGAGTTTGTCTTGGGTCATTGATAAGTCATTGTGTTAATGCAGCCTTGAAATGCGTGGATAGAGTCCAGGAGCTAAGATGATTTGGATGGACTGCGTCATTCCTGTAGAGCAGTGGTTACCAAACTTTTTATAGTCCCGTACCCCTTCAAACATTCAACCTCCAGCGCACTATCAAATGTTTTTTGCCATCATTGTAAGCCTGCCACACACACACTCTACAATACATTTATTAAACATAAGAATGAGTGTGAGTTTTTGTCACAACCCGGCTCGTGGGAAGTGACAAAGAGCTCTTATAGGACCACGGCACAAATAATAATATAATGATAATCAATAATTTTGCTCTTTATTTAGCCATCTTACATATAAAACCTTATTTGTTCATAAAACATTGTGAATAATGAGAAGGGTGTGCTTGAAAGGATGCACATAACTCTGCAATGTTTGGTTGTATTGGAGAGTCTGTCTTTTTCCACACACAGTCTGTCCCTGTATTTAGTTTTCATGCTAGTGAGGGCGGAGAATCCACTCTCGCATAGGTACGTGTTTGCAAAGGGCATCGGTGTCTTAAAAGCACGATTTGCCAAGACAGGATACTCAGAGTGCAGCCCATCCAGAAATCTGGCTGTGGCTTCTGATTTAAATTCAATTTTCACAGAACCACTTGTTGCAATTTCGATGATGCTCTCTTGTTCAGATATTGGTAAGTGGGCTGGAGGCAGGGCATGAAAGGGATAACAAATCCAGTTGTTTGTGTCATCCGTTTAGGTTAAGTACCTGCAAAATTGCGCACCCAACTCACTCAGGTGCTTCGCTATGTCATATTTGACATTGTCCGTAAGTTTGAGTTAATTTGCACACAAAAATCATACAATGATGGGAAGACCTGTGTGTTATCCTTGTTAATGCAGACAGAGAGAACTTTAAGAACTTCTTAATCATAGCCTCAATTTTGTCCCGCACACTGAATATAGTTGTGGAGAGTCGCTGTAATCCTAGATTCAGATTATTCAGGCGAGGAAAAACATCACCCAGGTAGGCCAGTCATGTGAGAAACTCATCATCATGCAAGTGGTCAGACAAGTGAAAAATGGTGGTCAGTAAAGAGAATTTTAAGCTCGTCTCTCAATTAAAAAAGAAAGTGTCAATACTTTGCCCCTTGACAACCAGCGCACTTCTCTATGTTGTAAAAGCGTTACATGATCGCTGCCCATATCATTGCATAGTGCAGAAAATACACGAGAGTTCAGGGGCCTTGCTTTAACAAAGTTAACAATTTTTTCACTGTAGTGTCCAAAATGTCTTTCAAGCTGTCAGGCATTCCCTTGGCAGCAAGAGCCTCTCGGTGGATGCTGCAGTGTACCCAAGTGGTGTCGGGAGCATCTGCTTGCACGTGCGTTACCACTCCACTTTCCTATCCTGTTGTCCTGGTTTACAGTGGTTTACAGAAGACGATGTCTTCCTTAATTGACCCCCCATAAACGTAACAGACATATATACCAGGAGCTGTGCCAGGCCCGCCACGTCTGTTGACTCACCCAGCTGTAATGCATAGAATTCACTAGCTTGTATGCGAAGCAGTAATTGTTTCAAAACGTCTCCTGCCATGTCACTGATGCGTTGTGAAACAGTGTTGTTTGATGAAGGCATTGTCTGTACAGTTTTTTGGGGCCTTTTCCTCCAGCATTGTCTCAGCCATATCCGCGGCAGCAGGAAGAATTAAGTCCTCCACAATAGTATGGGGCTTGCCTTCCTAGCCACTCGGTAGCTCACCATATAAGACACTTCTAGCCCCTTTCTTATTAACGGTATCTGTTGCTTTTATACATGTCTTACTACTCAAAAGTCGTCTTAATTCTCACAAAAAAACCCTCCTGTGGCTTATTTTTCAAATGGGCATGTTTTGTTTCTAAATGTCTGCTCAAGAGTCAAGGTTTCATCGAGTTGTGAGATAGTACTTTTGCTCATATAACACACTATGACTGAGGAAAGGCACTACTCCCAATATAAGTGAACCCCAAATCAATGTAGTTCTCATCATATTTGCACCTCTTCTATGGTCCAACGTCTCTGTCTATTTGTTGCTTTCCCGGGTAAGGGGGCAGTAGCTCTTTGGCTGCATCAGATTCACAACTGTCAGTGTCCATGTTAGCTGGGCTAACACATGTAGAATTACTGATGCTAGCATTGGATGTGCTCGTGGAAGCAGAAGAACTTGTGTCGTCGACAGGTGCAGGTGTAGTACCTATGGTAGTAGCAGTACTACCAGTAGAGCTGGTATGTGTCTCTATGCACACAGGCCTTACTTTTTTTATGAACCATTTATCAATTTTCAAGCAAACGGAATGAGCAGCAGCTGCGTTTGGCTACATATGGACCGTTAGTGGAATTCCCGCGAGAGAGTAACAGTTAAAGTGATTGGATGTTAATCTTTTGACTAGGCTACCTGTATTTGACATTGTGTTGTTATTTCGCTGAGCACTAGATGGTTGAATTTTATTTTTGCCAGTGAAACGAGGCTACTCAGGCGAGGATTTCTTTAAATGTTCATGAAAAAAAAAGTGAATCACATTTTTATTTGTTGTACCACCGGGAATACCTGCTGTAGAGTGTCTTCTGTTTCCGGAAAGTGTCAAATTGATTCCAACAGAGCTACAGTAATCTTTTAGCCAGTTGTGTAATGCCAGTAGCCTGCTGAATCTTTCACACCCGCGGCCCAACACATTTATATTGCAGGATTGACTTGAACAGTTTACACACTGACTTCTGGTTAATCCTATGGTGTGAATGCCATTATGTGCCTGTTTGTATTTGAGTGTGTTTTATTCAAAGCCTAACTCAGCTCTAATGCTTTTTAAATGCACCTGAACATTTTGCTTTTGCCACATTAGCGGAAAGCATTGTGACGGCTGGTAAAAGCAATACAATACTTTAAACTCTACCTGTTATCAACACTGTGATACATCACCACTTAATCTTTAGTGTCCATGCCTCCACTGTCTTTTGCCAATGCAACTTTGAACAAAGACATGAAATATGTGTAGTGAACGTCTTTATTAGCAGTAAAGATGGATTGTTTTGGCCCAGCAAACATTTTGAAGGCAACACATTTACATTTCAGGCATTGACATCAATTCTTGCTAAACACTGTTACAGATCACTAACAGCGTAGTCGAGGGACAAAGAGGTAGAGAGGGTTTGAGAAAGTGTTATTTGATTGTAAGATTGCAAGGATATAAATGAACTTGACTTAATATAGGCTACTGATTTTTAATGTATGATTCGTCACTAAAAATAGTTCCCGTTCCAACAATACATCTCAGAGACTTGTTAATCATTCTGTGTGATTGACAGGAGAGATGATCAGAGGGGCAGAGTTTTTACCACCATCATTCAAACAGGGGCACAAGAGTGGATAGAGTTTCTCAGTGAAGGTGCAGCCAGTGAAAGAGTAGATATGAGACCTGGCCTCCACATCATAAAAGGAGACCTGACCCTTCTCATAATCCACAAACACCCCCACCTTCTGGGGCTTCTCTCTCAGGGAGAGCAGGACACCAGGGCCAGTAAGTGCCTTGTACTCTCCATTCCTCAGCCACACAGTCCAATACCCATTCTCAGGGGTCAGTGTTATCGTCCCCTTCCTGCTGACAGACTGTCTGGCCACTCCTAAAGTCCACCTAGTCTTTCCCTTAACCATCACCTCATAGTAAAATATACCTAAAGAGAAGCCCTCCTTTCCAAGGACACAAGTAGATATAGCAAACCTCTTTGTGTTGTCAGGAGGATTATTTATTGTGTCTCCATGCCTCAGTTGTTTCCCATCCTCAGACATGATGAGGTAGGGATGTGCTGTATCAGGATCCAGAGTCACATCCACTGCATACTGCTGAATCCTCTTCAGTTTGACTTCTGGAAGCTTCTCCATCTCTTTATTCAGTGTCTCCTCCAGCTGAGACACAGCTCTCCTAACAGTCCCCACACACAGATCACTGTGAACACTGATCTCAGACCAGTCTCTGGTGGGTGGAGGGGTGCACAGGGATGGGATGCTCTGGAGGAGGTGGAGGTGGTCCTCAGTGTGTGAGAGCTGCTCCAGCTCAGTGCTTCTCCTCTTTAGCCCAGTGATTTCCTGCTCCAGCTCTTTAATGATCCCTTCAGCCTGCCTCTCTGTTGCTTTCTGCTTCTCCTCAATCACCTCAATGAGCTCAGCCTGGCTTCTCTCAATGGAGCACACCAGAGCAGTGAAGACCTGTACACTGTCTGATATCTCTCTCTCTGCCTCTCTCTTGCTGAGATCTACTGAGTGTTTGATCTCCTGAACCTTCTGCAGTCTCTCCTGGATCATGTGCTGCACTTCTGCCTCAGTCTTCCCCAGCTGAGCCTTCCTCTCTCCACACTCTTCCTCTAGCGGGACAGTGTCATGAGTCATGTGTTCTGTTTTCAAGCACAAGACACAAAGACACATCTGGTCCCTCCTACAGAACAGCTCTAGTGGTCTGTCGTGCTTCTTACACATCCTGTCTTCCAGGTTCTCCACAGGGTTGATCAGCTTGTGTCTCTTTAAGGCTGCAACTCTCTGATGAGGCTCCAGGTGAGTCTCACAGTAAGAGGTCTGACACACCAGGCAGGACTTCAGGGCCTTGAGCTTTGTCCCAATGCAGATGTCACAACAGACTTTTTGGGCTTTGGGTTGGCGTTGGTCTGGGCTTCTGGTAGCTTTAGCTTGAACTGACTTCCTGAACTGAACAGCCATCTCAGAAATGAAAGTGTTGATGCGAAGCTCGGGCATCCTGTAGAATTTCTCCTTGCACATTGGACACTGGCACAGGTCATTTCTCTCCCAGTACTGTCTGATACAGGCCTTGCAGAAGTTGTGTCCACATGGAGTGGTGACCGGCTCAGTGAACACATCCAGACAGATAGAGCACAGGAACTGCTCTTCAGACAGGAGACTGCTGGAGGTGGCCATATCTAGACAGAGACCAGAGGTGAAACAATAAATAATTTCCTGGAATATGTCAGATCTCAATAGTTTCAGCTTTAAAGTTGTCAACATGGCCTTATGGGATGATGATAACCAAACGTAATACATGGTTTAAACCTAGAAATGAGTAGTTTTACATAAGAGAGTTTAAAGAAGCATTCTGCAGAAGATACAGCCATATTTTGACATAGAAATTAATACAGTGGGGCAAAAAAGTATTTAGTCAGCCACCAATTGTGCAAGTTCTCTCACTTAAAAAGATGAGAGAGGCCTGTAATTTTCATCATAGGTACACTTCAACTATGACAGACAAAATGAGGGAAAAAAATCCCGAAAATCACATTGTAGGATTTTTAATGAATTTATTTGCAAATTATGGTGGAAAATAAGTATTTGGTCACATACAAACAAGCAAGATTTCTGGCTCTCACAGACCTGTAACTTCTTCTTTAAGAGGCTCCTCTGTCCTCCACTCGTTACCTGTATTAAGGGCACCTGTTTGAACTTGTTATCAGTATAAAAGACACCTGTCCACAACCTCAAACAGTCACACTCCAAACTCCACTATGGCCAAGACCAAAGAGCTGTCAAAGGACACCAGAAACAAAATTGTAGACCTGCACCAGGTTGGGAAGACTGAATCTGCAATAGGTAAGCAGCTTGGTTTGAAGAAATCAACTGTGGGAGCAATTATTAGGAAATGGAAGACATACAAGACCACTGATAATCTTCCTCGATCTGGGGCTCCACGCAAGATCTCACCCCGTGGGGTCAAAATGATCACAAGAACGGTGAGCAAAAATCCCAGAACCACACGGGGACCTAGTGAATGACCTGCAGAGAGCTGGGACCAAAGTAACAAAGCCTACCATCAGTAACACACTATGCCGCCAGGGACTCAAATCCTGCAGTGCCAGACGTGTCCCCCTGCTTAAGCCAGTACATGTTCAGGCCCGTCTGAAGTTTGCTAGAGAGCATTTGGATGATCCAGATGAGGATTGGGAGAATGTCATATGGTCAGATGAAACCAAAATATAACTTTTTGGTAAAAACTCAACTCGTCGTGTTTGGAGGACAAAGAATGCTGAGTTGCATCCAAAGAACACCATACCTACTGTGAAGCATGGGGTGGAAACATCATGCTTTGGGGCTGTTTTTCTGCAAAGGGACCAGGACGACTGATCCGTGTAAAGGAAAGAATGAATGGGGCCATGTATCGTGAGATTTTGAGTGAAAACCTCCTTCCATCAGCAAGGGCATTGAAGATGAAACGTGGCTGGGTCTTTCAGCATGACAATGATCCCAAACACACCGCCCGGGCAACAAAGGAGTGGCTTCAGAAGAAGCATTTCGAGGTCCTGGAGTGGCCTAGCCAGTCTCCAGATCTCAACCCCATAGAAAATCTTTGGAGGGAGTTGAAAGTCCGTGTTGCCCAGCGACAGCCCCAAAACATCACTGCTCTAGAGGAGATCTGCATGGAGGAATGGGCCAAAATACCAGCAACAGTGTGTGAAAACCTTGTGAAGACTTACAGAAAACGTTTGACCTCTGTCATTGCCAACAAAGGGTATATAACAAAGTATTGAGATAAACTTTTGTTATTGACCAAATACTTATTTTCCACCATAATTTGCAAATAAATAAATAAAAAATCCTACAATGTGATTTTCTGGATTTCTTTTTCTCATTTCGTCTGTCATAGTTGAAGTGTACCTATGATGAAAATTACAGGCCTCTCTCATCTTTTTAAGTTGGAGAACTTGCACAATTGGTGGCTGACTAAATACTTTTTTGCCCCATAAGTTATATTCTTCAAGAATCAATGGGTACATATACGTACCCATTGATTCTTGAAGAATATAACTTATAAATGCCTCATGAGCTTAGTTCAACTGTCGTACTCCATCAGAACCCAAAATAGAAACTTGTTTTACTCCAATGTTTGTAAACAAAGTAAAGTAACGTATAGCCTCAAAACATGGTTAAAATTACATTTTTTTTATATCATGGATGGTCATTCCTTGCATCCATTGCTCTGTCTATGAATTTGAGAATGGTTACATTTCTCCAGCCACATCCCTCAGGTATTTAGCTAAACAGGTTCGGAGATACACTTCGTTATATTTTTCAATTGCTGATTGCTGCTTTAACATACTGGAGATAAAGAATAGAATAACGTTAAAACACGGTAGAGTTGAGGTTCACTTGTCCAGGTTAAAATCTCTACTCACCTGTATCTGTGGGAGTATGGGTGCTGTCTCTGTTCTTTCTATTTGTGGTATCAAATCAAGCCTGGAGACTCTCTGTGAAGTTGTTTAACGAGTTTGAGAGAGTTTGCTCCCATACAACACAAACAATATCTCTCTCCACTTTAGTTTCAGTTCAGCAAAGTGATGTTGAAATGCTCCTCCCCACCCTATTTTGCAGTGAGGTGTTCTATTCCTGGAACAGAGGTAACCCTTTACATGGCTGAACTCTCTCTCAAGTGCTCTTAGACACTTTGACAATAGAACAATCATAAGGACTGCTTGAAATCAACTGTAATATAACTTTACAAGAACATGTATTCATTGTAATTGTTCAGCCATAAAATATGTAGTGATAACAAACATTCTTGATACATTTATTTTACCATCACAAGTCAACCAAGACAGAGTAACATGAAGAGGACATTTTAAACAGGGATGTTCTAATAATTTTCACCGGTCTAGATAGCACCCGTCTAGATAGCACTGGTCTAGATAGCACCGGTCTAGATAGCACTTAGATAGCATCTAAGTGGTTTTTGTGTCTAGTTATTTTCACTGGTGTGTTTTCTGTCCGTGAAGAGCAATTCAAAATTTGAGACGGTTTGTGCTGGTGTTAAACATACAAACCCCTTCATAAGATCCCCATACAGCGAAATGACATTACTGAGCTCCTTCCTTTTGAAATATTACTGTGTGATGTGTCTGTGTTAACTTGAACCTCATAGTGCAGTAATCCTACACTGTTTTAATTGTTTCTCAACCATCATTGCTTTGACCTCCTTAATAACTTTATTCCACATGGAGATGAGCTGTAGACAGGCTGTTATTAATGAACACATGGTATTCAGTTCCTACCCCTGCCTATTTATTGTCTGTTCCAGACACTCTACATGACTAACTGATATGTATTCAGTGGAAAGGATCTCCACGTCCTCTTTTCCATTCACCGCCGAGGATCTGTTATCATAACAGTATTACACAGTGATGCAACATCCGCTTAAGCTTTGGTGTGTATATGCCCCCATTGCCTTTAGCCTATGGAATGTCGAACAGAAAAATACATAGACATATTATAATCAAAGTCATGCAACTTTTAATACTGTTTTTATTCAGGTTAATTTCCTTAGATTGGTTTTCCTTTTCAGTAAATACAATCATTTATTTGTAAGGTTAAGACAGAAATCTGAGTATTTTTTTTAAATTTGATTGTAAGATTTCAGAGGACAGTAGTTGAAATGCTGATCATTTGTAATATCACTTGATTAAACATACATGTATATTTATGTTTAATATATTTATGATCTGTTGTAGTTTCCCGTTCCAGCAATACATCAGAGTCTTGTTAATCAGTCTGTGTGATTGACAGCTGAGATGATCAGAGGGGCAGAGTTTTTACCACCAAAATCACATTTCAAATCAAATTTTATTTGTCACATGCGCCGAATACAAAATGTATAGACTTTACTGTGAAATGCTGACTTACAAGCCCTTAACCAACTATGCAGTTCAAGAAATAGAGTTAAGAAAATATTTACTAAATAATCAAAAGTAAAAAAATTTAGAAAAAGTAACACAATAAAATAACAATAATGAGGCTATATATACAGGGGGTACTGGTACCGAATCAGTAATTTGTACATGTAGGTTGGGGTAAAGTGACTATGCATAGGTTATAAACAATGAGTAGCAGCAGTGTAAAAACAAAATGGAGGGAGGGGTCAGTCAGTGTAAATATCTCTCTTGCTGAGATCTACCGAGTGTTTGATTTCCTAAACATTCTGCAGTCGCTCCTGGATCAACTGTTGCACTTCTGCCTCAGTCTTCCCCAATTTATCCTTCCTCTCTCCACACTCTTCCTCTAGAGGGACAGTGTCATGACACTTGTGGTCTGTGCAGAACTGACACACACATCTGGTCCCTCCTACAGAACAGCTCTAGAGGTCTGTCGTGCTTCTTACACATCCTGTCTTCTAGGTTCTCCACAGGATTGATCAGCTTGTGTCTCTTTAAGGCTGAGACTCTCTGATGAGGCTCCAGGTGAGTCTCACAGTAAGAGATCTGGCAGAACTTCAGGGCCTCTTCCCAATGCAAATGTCACAGGACACTTCCCAGGTTTGGCAGAGGACTCATTTTTACCTCTGATCGTTATCTTAAAATGTTCTACAACCTCTCAACATTGTGTTGACACGAAGCTCAGGTCTTCTGTAGAATTTCTCCTTACACAATAGACACTGGCTCAGGTCAGTGGTATCCCAATACCTGCTGATACAGGCCTTGCGGAAGTTCTGTCCACATGAAGTGGTGAACGGCTCTTCAGACAGGAGACTGCTGGAGGTGGCCGTATCTAGACAGAGACCAGAGGTGAAACCATAAAGCATTTACTGGAGTCAGTACCCTATGGTACTGCATTTCATAGTTTCCAGTTGAGATGTTTTATTCTGATGGGATCACATATGGGATCAATCTTGATAAGTCATTTCTTTACATGGCATGTAATTTTGTCATTTTACCAAAGAGAATTTAACACAAATACTGTAGCTTCTCTAAATTAAGAAAACAAGAGAATACATAAAAGCTCCTTGCGATCTCTCTACTCACCTGTTTGTGGCTATTGTCTTTGTTCCTTCTGTCTGTATTATTAGAAGTTGATCAAGTTTAGTGTTTTAAGAGATTTCCAAAGAGAATGAGATACTATGCTCCCTTGCACAATATACTATATGTCTCAGTTTCACTGAGTAAAATTATGTCTACGGTACAATTTCTGCCTCACACAATATCGCTATGCACTTTGGAACAGTAAGGGGGATGGAGTTAACCCTTTATATGGATGAACTCTCTCAAATGCCCTTAGACACTTCAAAGACAAAAGTCAACAAACATTAAATTATAAGAATAGCTTGAAATCTGTTAAAACGTGTATTTTTTCATATGATTCAAAGGATTTTTCTCTAAGTGTTCAACTTTAAAGTTTTCCTTCAAAAGGTGCATTGCCAGTCCTCCCTGTACCATTTTACTGCACCGCAAGGTTCTATTGACCACAAGGTTGAAGTGTCATTAGATTTTATGAAAAGGCTTCGGAGAAATATACAATATGATATACTTTATGCATTAGATCGGTCTATGAATTGTCATGAGGTTATTGGTTTGTTGTCTATTGTAAAAATGTCCCCTATCTCTTTTTGTATTCCCTCCCCTTCACTGTAAACGGAGTCAGTGTCTGTGTGTGGGTGACTGAATGAAAAGATAGGGACTGGTGGTGCCTGCTGGGTGATGGAGCTGCCATCTCTCTGTTACTCGTTGGATATTAGATGACTGTGCTGTCACTCTGTCTGCCCAGCTGCTCACACAACAACACACCTGGACAGACCGGCAGAGATAGAGAACCCGCTCTCATCAAATCTTAATGACCTGGAGTGTGAGTGTGATTATGCCTTTGAGACAATGTTCTGTGACTCAGCACAATTGACTGTATCACACCCAGAGGAAAAGAGAGAGAGAGAGATTTGTTTTCGTAGCTCAGCGGAGCATCTGCTCAATGTATCTTCTGGACGTTCCTAATTAGCAGCTAGGGAGCCTATGTGTACATAGCTCTCAAAGATTTATGAGTGTATCTTCCTCTTCCTCTCTGCTCTTCCTTTCGATCTCCTTTCTTAGAGGCGTACTTAAGCAATAAGGCCCGAGGAGGTGTGGTATATGGCCAATATATACCACGGCTAAGCACAACACAACGTGGGTTGCCTTGGACACAGCCCTTAGCTGTGGTATATTGGCCATATATCACAAACCCCCGAGGTGCCTTTATTGCTATTATAAACTGGTTACCAACGTAATTAGAGCAGTAAAAATAAATGTTTTGTCATATACCACGGCTCTCAGCCAATCAGCATTCAGGGCTCTAACCACCCAGTTTATAATGTGGTTTAACCACTCTATGGAACCGAGATGTTTATTACTTCAGTGGTGACCGTAATACTATAACACACACACACCTTTTAGTGTACCCAAACCAGACCCTGAGTGGCTTAGAGTTCTCTGGGCGGTGAGGTTTCATTTGTCATTGATTAGAGATGATGGTTCACTCTGGCTGATAATTGAATTCTCGTTTGGCCTCTTGTTTTAGAGAAAGCCTGGGCCAAGTCAAATAAAGCCAGTAGGCTCATTTCAAAAACAATGAGGCCAAACAGAATTGATTAACACCACTGGCTCGGCCTCGTTATTGACTGATTAGAACAGAGTGGGTGGTCTTACAGTAAGGCCTTTACTCCTGGTGTAGACATGCGGTAAACCACTAACTCTACCTCAAAACACCTCGCTTTGCTGATCTCAGATTTGACTTGCAATCCTGCCAACTCAGCCTCAAGTATAATGCTCAAACATTTTTCTCTGCTGCACAACCACACAATGTACAGTAAGTTCTGTCTGTGTGTGTGTGTGTGTGTGTGTGTTATTCAGATGTGCAATACAGGAGTGTTTGCATATATCTGATTTTGTAATGGTTTATCACAGCCTCTGTGCCTCTACCTTTGGCTAATCTACAGTGGCTTCAGAAAGTATTCACACCCCTTGACTTTTTCCTAATTTTGTTGTGTTATTTAAAATGGATTAATTGAGATTTTGTGTCACTGGCTTACACACAATATCCCGTAAATTCAAAGTGGAAGTAGGTTTTTAGACATTTTTACTAATTAATACAAAATGAAAAGCTGAAATGTCTTGAGTCAGTAAGTATTCATCCCCTTTGTAATGGCAAGCTTAAATAAGTTCAGGAGTGAAAATGTGTTTACAAAATCACATAATAAGTTGCATGGACTCACTCTGTGTGAGTCCATGCAATAATAGTGTTTTAACATGATTTTTGAATGACTACCTCCTCACTGTACCCCACACAATTATATGTAAGGTCCCTCAGTCGAGCAGTGCATTTCAAACACAGATTCAACCACAAAGACCAGGGAGGTTCTTCCAATGCCTCGGAAAGAAGGGCACCATTTGGTAATGGGTAAAAAAAAAGACATTGAATGTACCTTTGAGAATGGTGAAGTTATGAATTACACTTTGGATGGTGTATAAATACACCCAGTCACTACAAAGATACAGGCGTCCTTTCTAACTCAGTTACCGGAGAGGATGGAAACTGCTCAGGGATTTCTCCATGAGGCCAATGGGGACTTAAAACAGTTACAGAGTTTAATGGCTGTGATAGGAGAAAACTGAGGATGGATCAACAACATTGTAGTTACTCCACAATACTAACCTAATTGACAGAGGGAAAAGACGGAAGCTTGTACATAATAAACATATTCCAAAACATGCATCCTGTTTGCAATAAGGCACTGAAGTAAAACTTCCCAAAATTTTGCAAAGAAATTAACTTTATGTCCGGAATACAAAGCGTTATGTTTGGGGCGAATCCAAATCCATCATATTATCAAGCATGGTGGTGGCTGCATCATGTTATGGGTATGCTTGTCATTGGCAAAGACTAGGGATTATATTTCTTTTTTTTACTAAGCACAGGCTAAATCCTAGAGGAAAACCTGGTTCAGTCTGCTTTTCAATAGACACTGGGAGACAAATTCACCTTTTAGTAGGACATTAACCTAAAACACAAGGCCAAATATACACTGGTTGCTTACCAAGACGACATTGAATGTTTCTGAGGGGACTAGTTACAGTTTTGACTTAAATCGGCTTGAAAATCTATGGCAAGACTTTGAAAATGGCTTGAATAATTAAAAAAAGAATAATGTGCAAATATTGTACAATCCAGGTGTGCAAAGCTCTTCCAGACTTACTCAGAAGACTCACAGCTGTAACATGTATTGACTCAGGGGTGTGAATACTTGAATACTAAATGAGATATTTCTGTATTTCATTTTCACTTCATTTGCAAAAAAAATAAACATCTATTTAATCCATTTTGAACTCTGGCTGTAACACAACAAAATGCTTTCTGAAGGCACTGTACTGATCCTATTGGCCAGGGTTGTAGCAGGCTCTGTAGCAGACCAGAATGCCTCTCTTTCATTCCCACACAGCTGATTGGCTGGTCTTTCCCAGGTGGGGTGTGTGGGTGTAGTGGGAGGGTTAGGATTGAAGCGTATATCTAGTTCCCATGCACAACTGTCGACTGGTACAAATGCTGTGTGCTCGGAAAGCTGAGCACCTGTGTTTTTTTGTGTGTAGTGAGTTGGGGGAACAGTGCATAAACGAATGCTGAGCTTAGATTCCCATGAGAACCTCTCCCATCCAACCTGACAAAGCTTGAGAGGATCTGCAGAGAAGAATGGGAGAAACTCCCCAAATACAGGTGTGCCAAGCTTGTAGCGTCATACCCAAGAACACTCAAGGCTGTAATCAAAGTACTGAGTAAAGGGTCTGAATATTTATGTAAATGTCATATTTCAGTTTAACATTTTTAATACATTTGCTAAATGTTCAAAAAAAAAATGTTGATACATTTTATAATAAGGCGTAACGTATATAACATATAACGTATAATATAATAATATACATATAATATAACGCAACAAAATGTGGGAAAAGTCAAGGGGTCTGAATACTTTCTGAATGCTGAGCTTATAGATTCCCATGAGAACCTCTCCCCATCTCTTTTTCTTTCTCATTCTCTTATTCTTCCTGTGTCTTTTTTTGTCTGGACCACCACTTCACCTCCCTGGTGGTTTCTGTATTTTCCTGGTGGATGTGCTGACTGTCCGTTACTCCTGAATAAGTAATATCCCAGAGAGAGAACACGCTGCAGGAAAACCCTCTGCTCCACCATGTCATGGAATCTGTTATCTCCTTTAGGTCAAGCACGCTGAACGCGCGCGCGCGCGCGCGCGTGTGTGTGTGTCATTTTAAGATTTTATGCATGTCTGTCGGTGTGTGTGTTTGTCTTCATTCGGGTGTGCATGTGTGTCTTTGTCCATCCGTGAGTGTGTGTGCCATTATTCATCTCTGTGTGTGTCCGTGCGCGCATGTGTGTTGGTACATCTTGGTCCGTGGTATCTGCAGAGTTACTAATGAAGGGGCTGTTCTCAGCGCTGGGCCGCAGTATTAATAACCAGCAGCCAGAAATAGAGCTGAATACTATTAACATGCTAATACAATCAGCATGGAGCCCTGTCCGCGTCCCTAGCAGCCTATTCACTACCACTCTGGTACCCCACTGCCTCTCCGTAGAACATCATTATCCTTCCAATACAGGTGTGTGTGTTAGGGCCAGTATCGCAATATTCCCTAGTATCGTGGCAAGGTAACAAAACACAAAGCAGATTTAACTTCTTCAGGAAAACCACTCTAATATTAAAAACATAAATATGTTGTCATCCAGAGTCACATGTATTTATTTTCCAACCTATAGCACACAATATGTTACATCCAGCAGGTTTTTAAAGGACCACAGAGTTTGGTCTGCATTGTGTTTGCCATGGAAAACAATGTTGCGGTACTGGTTTCGTCACAGCCCTAGTGTGTGTGTGTGTGTGTGTGTGTGTGTGTGTGTGTGTGTGTGTGTGTACTTGTTTTTATCACCTCGTGGGGTCCGCAACCTGACAGCACACTCACGGTGTGGGGCCCCAGAAACGGTGTGGGGACATTTTTCTGGACCCCACAAGGATTATCATTGGAATGAATAGAAAACGCTTTGCTGATATGTCTAGTGCAGAAATCTGAGTTTGGCCCACAAGTGATGAAAAAAAAAAAAAAGTGTGTTTAAGTGTGCTAGGATTTTCCTCAATACTGCCCCCTTAAGTCGCTTAATGGTAGTGCACTCTCACACACTTACACACACTATAAGCCAATGAAAGGCATGCTTGTTTGTCACGTGGGTCAGTACCAAGACAACAACACATCTTTTGAAGTGACGTGAAGTGTCGTAATGAAGTTTCTGGATATTTGTAGTTCGGACGGTTCCATCAGTACCAAGACAACTACACAAAGTATATGTTTTGAAGTGACGTGAAGTGTCGTAATGAAGACGATCAATATCGTGAGGGAGAAATTTCCACGAGGGAGAAATGTCTACGCGGGAATAATCTACTCATTTGGAATATTGAATATAAGGTAATTTACCGAATGACACCTATTCTATGAACAATGAAGAAAGCAATAACCTAGATTACGTTAAACAACATTTGCAGTAACTTCCGTATTTTGTTATGGAAATTAGCTAAGACTAGCTGCTAGACATTAATTTATTAGCTGCTAGCTAGTGTTATGATACTAGCCGTATTAGCCTTGGCATTCCTTATCTTAGTAGCCACTAGCTAACATTTGAAATTACTAGTACTGGCTTTTCGTTAGCGACATTAACTTATTATCTGCTAGCTAGCGTTATGAGCTTACTAGCCGCTTGCTAACATTTGAACGTATTAGCCTTGGCATTCGTTAGTGTTTTTATCTTATTAGCCGCTAGTTAGCATTATTGTCTTACTAGCCGCAAGCTAGCATTATAACTGTAGCTTACTGCCTGCCTGCTAGTGTTATTAGCTCACTACCTAGCTAGGGTCTAACATTATTAACTATGGAGTTATTGAAAAATGATTACTTATAAAGACCTAGTTATCAATTGACCATGATCAGGCATTGACATAAAATGTGTTGTCTATTTGTCCTTTTGACAAGCAATACTACTCTCCCCGTGTCATGTCGAAACCAGAATATATAGTTAAACAGTAACTCCATCAAAAATGTTTGTAATTTGTGATGGCACAAAGGTCGTTGGCCAGGGAATTAAGGCCATCTAGAAAAAAAAATAGCCAACGCAATTTCATGTCACAGAGACACAGCCCATTAAAAACAAACACACACACACATCCTTGTTTTTGTTACCTTGTGAGGCCCCATGACTGGGACATCACTTGTGGGGTCCACCCTTTCTAGAAGAGGTACGCTTCTTAAGAAAATCAGGCAAGATCAGAACACATTCATAAACACATATCTCACTTGATATTCTGAAAATTAAGAACTTTTGCACAAGTGGGCCATCACATAAAATTGGCAGTTTCTCTTAAAAGCACCAATTAAATTCAATGTGAAGTGAAATCACATTTACAACATGGCACTTGACAAAATCTGCAAGTCACTAAAATTATTGTGCCAGTATGTTTGACAAAGATTCCCAAAGTAGAAAATCATCATACCCTGTCAAAATCGTTACCTTTTGTCACAGTATACACCGTGGAAATTAAATTAAACCTACATTTTGCCAGCTGTATTTACACATTAAAATCTACACATCAAAATAAAATAGCATTTACAAAAATTCAGAACAATTATTTCAATTTAATTAGTGAAAATACCTGGTTTGGATAAGGGATCAGCCCCTTAGAGTAACCAATAGAAAATTGCTCAGGTACAACCAGTCACTTTCCAGATCACTCTAATATATATATTTTTTTACTTGTTCCGGACAAATGAACATTAATGTCAATCCCTGATGATTCAGATTATTGCAGAGGTCTTTAAACAGTGGTACAGAACAAAAAAAAAGTTTTTAGAAAAACATTTGGGTGATTTGAGGTCATTCTGTGAGTCACATCAGATTAAATGGTTCAACTGTGCAAAAATCATATTTAACAAATTCTTTGTCAACAGGTTTGAAGTAAATTCCCTGGCAATGCGGATGCACAAGGTAAATACAGTAGTAGCCGTATTGAGTAGTTGAATGACAAAATACAGTATACTGTCTTTTTGTATTCTTTTGAGTAACTTTACTTTGCTGAAAAAGTAAATTTTATTCTTGCAAAATGGGCAACTCGCAGTGAGAATCAACCTCAAACTTGTATGCATACACAATGGAGTTGCATTAAGTTCCTGGAATATCTAATTTGGTCTGACAGAGTTAATGTTGGACATGTGTTCCTAATATAATAAAATGTTCACAAATGTTGTTTTTTGGTGTATCACAGGTAATTGTGAAAACAATTCATTATAGCCTAAAGAATGCAATTAAATTATTCGGCACAGGAGGAAGTCACTAGGAAGAGGTTGCGACTAAACCCGGAAGGTGTAGCACTACAACATGTGCGTAGTGCCACAGACAACACATGTTTTTGGAGGCACGACACATAAATCCAATAAAAGGCAAGTTTAACATGAAATGTTTTACAAAATATTTGATTTACCACAATTCTGGATTATTTATGTATATTTTTGTACTTTGAATTTAGATTGCCTTTACTGTCAATAACAGTGGTTGCACAGTGCAGTTGCATTCTTGCCACATCAGATGTGATATCTTTATGCATTTTATGTTGATAGGTCGTGGTGTGTTTGCCCTGTCCCCATTTCAAAAAGGGGATTTTGTTGTGGAGTACAGAGGAGAAATGGTGGACTCTGCTGAATCTCAAGCTAGGAGGAAGAAGTATCATTCATCACAGGCAGTTTTTATGTTTGACTTCTACTGGCATGGCAAACAATGGTGGTAAGAATCTAGTCAGCATTCAAACAGGTTACTTTTTCAATAGCATACATGCATCCTTCAATAACAAGTTCACTTTTTCAAAACTCTGGAAAAAAGTGAACCCGTTATCAACCATATTATGTACACAATTGAAGAAATATGTATGAACAGTGTTAAAGGGGAACACCAACAAAATTATTTAATTGGACTATGTTCCTAAATCACTTTAAGTCATAATTTGACTGTCACTCTTATCAAGCAACTCTCTTACCAAGGGAGATCAGAGCTGAGCTGGTAGGATTGCTACATCAGCTGGAGACATGCACTCTGTTCCGTCCAATGGGCTAAGATAGAACTTTGTGAAATAATGAGTAAATGTGTGAAAATCAAATGTTCCTTCTCCGAGATAACACAACCATGGCGGTCCAATGGCTTTTGGGACACAACATTTATATTTTATGTGATAAATGTTGGACGCGTGGCTTATAGCTAACCTTTCTGACTTGTCTGCTAAAGATGGAAAAAGACAGCTTGCGGGCTTCATGCACATATGCACAGTTGTCGCGTGCATGACACATCTACCGGGAAACATTAGAGTAAAAATATTTTTCCTCTAATGTAGACCAGTTTGTAGATAGGTCCACCATCCATACGGTGATGGATGTGGAATGGCGTGGCGGCGCTCTAATGGGAATTGGAGTACTGAGCTGCTGCATTGTTTTCCTATTTTTTCCCCCATTCAGTCGGTTACCTTTGAACTTAACGGATCCTTCTCCCTCTCCCTGGTCTATATGTTCCGGGACCTTTGAATTTACAAAATAAGCACTGCTATCCATCCCACAAGAAATCCAGGATTTGATTAAACCACACACAAAAATCATGTGACCTTAATCTCAAGCTTATGTTGAGCTATAGAAAGGCCTTTATATTCTTTTAGGTCCTGTAAATTATTTTAATTTCTCATTTGTTTTGGCTTCTTTTAGCATTGATGCTGCTGTGGAAAATGGATCATTGGGGAGGCTGGTCAATGATGACCATGTTAATGCTAACTGCCGGATGAAAAAAATTGTTGCAGACGGAAAGCCACATCTAGTACTGTTTGCTTTACAAAACATAGAGAGAGGAGATGAACTCACATATGATTATGGAGGAAGTGATTGGCCTTGGAGGGTAAGGTATACTACATTACAAAAATTTTACTTCCAATTTTTTGTCATCTTTTCCATTGTAATATTACAACAGGTACTAACTTTCCTAGCAGAGTTGGACAACTATTGGTTGCTTGAGCAATGCTTATAGAATTGACTGTAATCCATGTTTTAGGTTGATGAACACAGCAACCAGGAACTGGTGGAAAGTTCCAAGACAAGGGTACAAGACACCAATGAGGTTTCCCATTCAATTCTGAAGGTGAGTCTTCTTGTTTGGTGAACATGCCAATACACTTTCACCATTCAAGTGGGAAGCAGCAATCATATTCCAGGTTAATGTTACTAATCTTGTCCAGTGGCACAAGTTTGTTATTTGCTTCAGTGTTTGAAAAACACTTTCTCTGGTTCACCATTGTGGGAACCATGTATGACATATGGGCTAAAAACCTACTTTAAAATGTTACATTCCTATTAATTTTGTTCTTATGATGTGAAAAAATCCTTTTAATTGTGTCTCTTTTAGTATTGCCCAAAACAGAGTTTTCTATCACTTGGTTATATGTTAGTGTATAAGTACATGTTTATACACACATATACTGGTCTACCCTTGTGGGGTCCAAATGTCAATTTGGCTGATAAGTCTTCTAGAATGTTCAATCTTCTGTTCAAAATCAATGCATTGAATTTCATTGTCTTTTGATGATTAAACACATCTGACTTTGCACATGAATTGGTCATGTGTGTTTTAATTAGTACAAACATATTGTTGTCCATGAGTTTACTGCTCTATCACTTGGTTATATGTTAGTGTATAAGTACATGTTTATACACACATATACTGGTCTACCCTTGTGGGGTCCAAATATCAATTCTAGAAATTCTGAATTCCTATTCATTTTGTCATTGTAACAAGAAACAATCCTTTTTATTGGAGTTTCTTTTGGTAATGACAAAAATAGATTTTACTAATCACTTTGTCATATGTTAGTGTATAAGTACATGTTTATACACACATATACTGGTCTACCCTTGTGGGGTCCAAATGTCAATTTGGCTGATAAGTCTTCTAGAATGTTCAAAATCAATGCATTGAATTTCATTGTCTTTTGATGATTAAACACATCTGATTTTGCACATGAATTGGTCATGTGTGTTTTAATTAGTACAAACATATTGTTGTCCATGAGTTTACTGCTCTATCACTTGGTTATATGTTAGTGTATAAGTACATGTTTATACACACATATACTGGTCTACCCTTGTGGGGTCCAAATATCAATTCTAGAAATTCTGAATTCCTATTCATTTTGTCATTGTAACAAGAAACAATCCTTTTTATTGGAGTTTCTTTTGGTAATGACAAAAATAGATTTTACTAATCACTTGGTCATATGTTAGTGTATAAGTACATGTTTATACACACATATACTGGTCTACTCCTTGTGGGGTCCAAATGTCAATTTGGCTGATAAGTCTTCTAGAATGTTCAAAATCAATGCATTGAATTTCATTGTCTTTTGATGATTAAACACATCTGATTTTGCACATGAATTGGTCATGTGTGTTTTAATTAGTACAAACATATTGTTGTCCATAAGTTTACTGCTCTATCACTTGGTTATATGTTAGTGTATAAGTACATGTTTATACACACATATACTGGTCTACCTTGTGGGGTCCAAATGTCAATTTGGCTGATAAGTCTTCTAGAATGTTCAATCTTCTGTTCAAAATCAATGCATTGAATTTCATTGTCTTTTGATGATTAAACACATCTGATTTTGCACATGAATTGGTCATGTGTGTTTTAATTAGTACAAACGTATTGTTGTCCATGAGTTTACTGCTTTAGGTTTTGAATTCACAATTATTAAATGTAGTTCATGTTACAGGTTGATGGTGGGCATTCTACCAATGTGGCCTTTGAACACAGCAACCAGGAACTGGTGGAAAGTTCCAAGACAAGGGTACAAGACACCAATGAGGTTTCCCATTCAATTCTGAAGGTGAGTCTTCTTGTTTGGTGAACATGCCAATACACTTTCACCATTCAAGTGGGAAGCAGCAATCATATTCCAGGTTAATGTTACTAATCTTGTCCAGTGGCACAAGTTTGTTATTTGCTTCAGTGTTTGAAAAACACTTTCTCTGGTTCACCATTGTGGGAACCATGTATGACATTTGGGCTAAAAACCTACTTTAAAATGTTACATTCCTATTAATTTTGTTCTTATGATGTGAAAAAATCCTTTTAATTGTGTCTCTTTTAGTATTGCCCAAAACAGAGTTTTCTATCACTTGGTTATATGTTAGTGTATAAGTACATGTTTATACACACATATACTGGTCTACCCTTGTGGGGTCCAAATGTCAATTTGGCTGATAAGTCTTCTAGAATGTTCAATCTTCTGTTCAAAATCAATGCATTGAATTTCATTGTCTTTTGATGATTAAACACATCTGACTTTGCACATGAATTGGTCATGTGTGTTTTAATTAGTACAAACGTATTGTTGTCCATGAGTTTACTGCTCTATCACTTGGTTATATGTTAGTGTATAAGTACATGTTTATACACACATATACTGGTCTACCCTTGTGGGGTCCAAATATCAATTCTAGAAATTCTGAATTCCTATTCATTTTGTCATTGTAACAAGAAACAATCCTTTTTATTGGAGTTTCTTTTGGTAATGACAAAAATAGATTTTACTAATCACTTGGTCATATGTTAGTGTATAAGTACATGTTTATACACACATATACTGGTCTACCCTTGTGGGGTCCAAATGTCAATTTGGCTGATAAGTCTTCTAGAATGTTCAAAATCAATGCATTGAATTTCATTGTCTTTTGATGATTAAACACATCTGATTTTGCACATGAATTGGTCATGTGTGTTTTAATTAGTACAAACATATTGTTGTCCATAAGTTTACTGCTCTATCACTTGGTTATATGTTAGTGTATAAGTACATGTTTATACACACATATACTGGTCTACCCTTGTGGGGTCCAAATATCAATTCTAGAAATTCTGAATTCCTATTCATTTTGTCATTGTAACAAGAAACAATCCTTTTTATTGGAGTTTCTTTTGGTAATGACAAAAATAGATTTTACTAATCACTTGGTCATATGTGAGTGTATAAGTACATGTTTATACACACATATACTGGTCTACCCTTGTGGGGTCCAAATGTCAATTTGGCTGATAAGTCTTCTAGAATGTTCAAAATCAATGCATTGAATTTCATTGTCTTTTGATGATTAAACACATCTGATTTTGCACATGAATTGGTCATGTGTGTTTTAATTAGTACAAACGTATTGTTGTCCATGAGTTTACTGCTTTAGGTTTTGAATTCACAATTATTAAATGTAGTTCATGTTACAGGTTGATGGTGGGCATTCTACCAATGTGGCCTTTGAACACAGCAACCAGGAACTGGTGGAAAGTTCCAAGACAAGGGTACAAGACACCAATGAGGTTTCCCATTCAATTCTGAAGGTGAGTCTTCTTGTTTGGTGAACATGCCAATACACTTTCACCATTCAAGTGGGAAGCAGCAATCATATTCCAGGTTAATGTTACTAATCTTGTCCAGTGGCACAAGTTTTTATTTGCTTCAGTGTTTGAAAAACACTTTCTCTGGTTCACCATTGTGGGAACCATGTATGACATTTGGGCTAAAAACCTACTTTAAAATGTTACATTCCTATTAATTTTGTTCTTATGATGTGAAAAAATCCTTTTAATTGTGTCTCTTTTAGTATTGCCCAAAACAGAGTTTTCTATCACTTGGTTATATGTTAGTGTATAAGTACATGTTTATACACACATATACTGGTCTACCCTTGTGGGGTCCAAATGTCAATTTGGCTGATAAGTCTTCTAGAATGTTCAATCTTCTGTTCAAAATCAATGCATTGAATTTCATTGTCTTTTGATGATTAAACACATCTGACTTTGCACATGAATTGGTCATGTGTGTTTTAATTAGTACAAACGTATTGTTGTCCATGAGTTTACTGCTCTATCACTTGGTTATATGTTAGTGTATAAGTACATGTTTATACACACATATACTGGTCTACCCTTGTGGGGTCCAAATATCAATTCTAGAAATTCTGAATTCCTATTCATTTTGTCATTGTAACAAGAAACAATCCTTTTTATTGGAGTTTCTTTTGGTAATGACAAAAATAGATTTTACTAATCACTTGGTCATATGTTAGTGTATAAGTACATGTTTATACACACATATACTGGTCTACCCTTGTGGGGTCCAAATGTCAATTTGGCTGATAAGTCTTCTAGAATGTTCAAAATCAATGCATTGAATTTCATTGTCTTTTGATGATTAAACACATCTGATTTTGCACATGAATTGGTCATGTGTGTTTTAATTAGTACAAACATATTGTTGTCCATAAGTTTACTGCTCTATCACTTGGTTATATGTTAGTGTATAAGTACATGTTTATACACACATATACTGGTCTACCCTTGTGGGGTCCAAATATCAATTCTAGAAATTCTGAATTCCTATTCATTTTGTCATTGTAACAAGAAACAATCCTTTTTATTGGAGTTTCTTTTGGTAATGACAAAAATAGATTTTACTAATCACTTGGTCATATGTGAGTGTATAAGTACATGTTTATACACACATATACTGGTCTACCCTTGTGGGGTCCAAATGTCAATTTGGCTGATAAGTCTTCTAGAATGTTCAAAATCAATGCATTGAATTTCATTGTCTTTTGATGATTAAACACATCTGATTTTGCACATGAATTGGTCATGTGTGTTTTAATTAGTACAAACGTATTGTTGTCCATGAGTTTACTGCTTTAGGTTTTGAATTCACAATTATTAAATGTAGTTCATGTTACAGGTTGATGGTGGGCATTCTACCAATGTGGCCTTTGAACACAGCAACCAGGAACTGGTGGAAAGTTCCAACACAAGGGTACAAGACACCAATGAGGTTTCCCATTCAATTCTGAAGGTGAGTTTCAGGCCTCTACACTAACCTTTTCCACTGGTGTTACTTGAGCTACTAACTTTTTAATTACTGGCTCAAAAACATGATTTGGTGTCAAAAATGTTTTCACTGCGCGCCTATGACCTAACTTCAAATACCATGAATGTCATTGCTGGTTGTTACTGACAGCATAGGGGATTTTCTATTAAGACAGTTATGGTGATTATATTGTTTTTGTGATTTCTTTCTTTATTTTTTATCTATAATTGTCAGTTTTCAGTCATAATCACATCTTTATTTTTGAGCATTAGAATAATCATCAATGTATAGATTTATAACCATTTTACAAGTTCTCTTTTCGTAAAACATTTGTTATTGCAATTCTATATTCATACAGGTTACAAAGAAACCAATGAATTCCTTAGTTGAGTACACAGACTCTGAAGTCAGCTCTGGACCAGATCTTTATTCTCCACAACCTGATACTGTTTCAGATTTACCATCTAGCAGCATACAGGTTGGTTCTTTCTGATTTGCATTAACTGTTTAATGTATCTATTGTTTTCATTACAAAACTGCACTTTCAGTAGATGTCATCCTGTTTATAATTTGTTTCTCCTTTATAGCATCTCAGTAGTAAAAGTACTGTGGAAGGAGAACATGTGCCACAGCTTAGAAGGACTAAAAGCATTCTGGTAAGGCAAGCAGCACTTTTACAGATAGTTGTTCTATTTATAGGCACCTATTGCATGTTTGGTCCCTATTTAGAATTATTCTCCATTAGTCAAGTCCAATGTTTTTGTGGTGAAACTGTGTGAACATGCCATTTACAAAACACCTACCTCTTTGACAGCTTTGCTCTGTCATGTACATTTTAAACATGTACATGCTCTAGCTCTATATTTTTATGTGTAAATTATTCATGATTTCACCAAACAGTTTTATTTATCAGTCACTGACACGTTGTAGTGTTTTGTAAGAAAATAGCACAATTATTCCTCAGAATCTGTGAAATTTTAACATTTCATTCATTGTTTTTAAGATGGAGAAGACTCTTAATTGGTCTGAAGAGCTTTTTGACAGTCCAGATGAAGAAAATATTCAAACGATTGTGCCACAATTTAAGCGGACAAGAAAAAGTTTTGACTCAAGTACAGATGAGGAGGAAGATAACGTTGTACATAAAATTGTGCCAAGACTTAAGAAGTCAAGAAGCATTTTGGTAAGCACCCATAGTGCAATGCATGATGTGTAAGAATGTATGTTCCTTGATAAGTAGTGTTGTTTCTGAAAATCTACACTGTTACTATGAAAATGTTTTATAATATGCATTACAACCGGCGCAGTGCAGCACAAAGCCCGACGCAAGCTGTGTTTGCTAGTATAAGACCAATGCAGTTGTCAATTTCCCGTCAAGCGCTCACGTTGTTAAAATAGCAAATCGCCCTGCACTCATTTTTGCGCTCATGGGCGTGCTGGTCTTACAGGGAGGTGTGTTCAGGATAATTATTGGCGCATTGCTATCTTAATACATCGGAAAGTGATCGCAACTAGCAAAAGTGGATTTAGACATGCCCAAATGTGTACTGTGCTAAGCTGTGCGCTTAGATCGTTAAAATAGGGCCCAAGGTCTGTCAAAACAATGAAGCCATTGAGAAGCTTAACTTAGCTAGTTACTATGAGCACAATTGTAATACATTCCTTTTGTTTAAGACCCACGTGATTTTTATTACATTCAAGACAGATATATCAAAAGCGAACAAGTCTTACTCTAAAATGTTAGCATTTTTATGTACAAAATTATTAAGAAATGTAGACTTGCAAGAACAAAAAAAATTGACATCAGAGACGAGAATGCGCATGATAATATAAGGTATTCTTACAGAATTATATTTATGCGTTCCGTGACTTTGTTGTGAACAACAACCGGCTTCAGCCATGAAAATGGAAAACAATTCTAACCAATAATATTTAGATTTATACATGATCAGTGTAGTCATCTGTGTAGCTATAATTAACAGTCTCCTGTTGTATTGGAAAAACCTAGTTGTGTAGTTTATTTGTTATTATGTTTTTACAGGTTAATCAGAAGATTTGTGTTGGATCAGAAAAAATAAGTGAATCAAGCCAGGACAGTGGAGAAGAATATGTTCCATCCACAAGTGGGGATAGTAATGGATAGTAACGTGAGCCAAGAACTATCATTAAAAAGACGAGCTGATGCAACAGTAGGTTATTCACTTCCATGCAAGCGCAAATTCAAGACACCTCTTGCTAAATTCCAGGACAATGACAGAATTGCTGCTATAACACAAAGCCAACATAATGCTCCTGACAGCACCACATCAGGTAAAACAACAGTTGGAGATGTATCAGTACTTGTTCCTGCTGTCGTCAGAAAGAGTAATGGATCTCGAATGTACAACAAGCGACAGTACTGCCTATATTGTAGATCAGCGGTCCAAAAAATATCTAGACACTTGGAGCGTGCTCACTTAAAAGAGATTGAGGTTTCAAAAGCATTGAGTTTTCCAAAGGGATCCCATCAAAGGAAATTGCAGCTTGAATTTCTGAGAAACAAAGGAAACTTTGCACATAATGCTGAAGTTATAAAAACAGGGTCTGGAATTCTTGTTCCCTTCAAACAACCAAAAGAAAAGTGTGAGGTTCAAGACTTCATTCACTGTGTGTACTGTCAAGGGTTGTTTATGAAAAGAGTGCTTTGGAGACATATGCAGAGCTGTAAATTCCAACCTAGCAGTGTTAAATCTAAACCTGGAAAAACTAGAGTCCAATCCCTCTGTGCGTTTGCTGAACCGGCATCCTCTGGGGTTAGTGAAAGTGTTTGGAAACTGGTGAGCAACATGACACAAGATGATATCTCTTTTGAAGTAAAAAATGATCACTGCATCATGGAGTTTGGAAAACATCTATATAACAGGCTTGGAGCCGATGTCAGCAAGCATGAATACATTCGTCAAAAGTTGAGGGAGCTTGGTCGGCTGTGTTTACATGGTAGAGAGGTCACACCACTGCAAACTATCAAAGATTATGTCACACCAGAAAACTTCATGCTAGCAGTTACTGCAGTAAGACACACAGCGGGTTTCAACGAGGAAACTAGCAAATACAAAACTGCAACACTTGCTCTAAAGCTTGGACATGGACTGAAAAATGTGTCCATGCTCCTTGAAACCGATGCAATGATGAAAGGTGATAATGATGGTGCAACAGCGGCTCGCTGCTTTCGTCAAGTGTATGATGCCAGGTGGAATGAGCTTATATCAGCCAAAGCCTTACAGGGCCTCACAGAGTCCAAGTGGAATTCCCCACAGCTGTTACCTTTTACAGAAGATGTAAAAACTCTGCATTGCTACCTGGATGACAAGCAGCGCCAGTTCTACAGTGACTTGACATCAGAGTGCTCATCTTGCAACTTGGCTAACTTGACAAAAGTGACCCTGGCACAAGTTATTTTATTCAACAGGCGTAGAGAAGGGAAGTCTCCAAAATGCTTGTTTCAACATTCATCCTAAGAGACAAATCAGATCCTCATGAAGATGTCAATGTAGCTCTCTCTGAGCTAGAGAAAAGTCTCTGCAAGCATTTTGTGAGACTTGAAATAAGAGGTAAGAGAGGGCGGAAGGTGCCTGTGCTCTTAACCCCTGCGATGGTGGATTCCCTTAATTTGCTTGTGGAGAAGAGAAAAGAATGTGGAGTGGCTGATAACAACTCATACATGTTTGCACGGCCATATGCAGTGTCCCACTACAGAGGGTCAGATTGCATTCGTTACTTTGTGAAAGCTTGTGGAGCCAAGAACCCTCTCTCACTCACCTCTACAAAGCTCAGGAAGCATGTTGCTACACTCTCAAAAGTACTCAATCTCAATGACACAGAGCTTGACCAACTGGCAGATTTCCTGGGCCATGACATCAGAGTCCATCGCCAGTTCTATCGCTTACCTGAGGGCACTCTCCAGCTTGTAAGATCAGCAAGATTCTCATGGCCCTTGAGCAGGGGCGTTTATCAGAGTTTAAAGGAATGACCCTAGATGATATCAACATCGCCCCAAATGGTACCAATGCCTTTTTATTAGACAAATATAAGAAAATGCAGATATTGTTTTTCCAGTACACTCTGAATAGCGCTGTGATGGTTTTGCTACCTGCCCTCTTTTTATTTTAGAGACAATCCTGTGTGACAAAGAAATCCAAGAGGCCAGGCTGGAGGAGAACATGCCAGGTATCTATTACAATACTTGCTGTACTTGTAGATGCATGTCTGCATCAGTTTTTCCTGTCTGAGATATTTGCTTCCAGAAAGATATGATTTGAGTATGATTTTTACTGCTCTTTTAACAGAATTTGGGTTATCAAAAAGGAATGTTCTCTTTACTAAGCCAAATCCTAACCCCTTCATGCTTCCACCTAGAATGGGGTGTAAACTAGCTTTGAGGTAATATCGGACCGAATTTTACTATTAATAATAAAAGACAAGCTAATGTGCATTGTAAATGTCAGTAATTTATCTTTTTTGACTCATTCTTTTTGTAAAAATGATTTAAAGGCTGAAATATGTGAGGTTTATCTTTTATAAAACCTTTTTTGTCAACTTTATTTGAACTTGTAGATAAACACTCCTTTAAAATCTGGCAATCATTTTTAATGTTATTATTTTAATGTTTATGTAGACAAAAAGTGCATATTGATGCTAATTTTATTTTGTTATTTGCTGGTTTTCGACATAACTTATTGAGAATTGATTTAATTGTGTTCATTCAGGATTCTGTGATAACCGTGATCATTTTGTCACTATAATCATGAAATAAAATGTATGCCATTTCATCTCTAGTTATGATCAACTAAAATCAACTATAAATATATGTTTTTACAGTATAATATGCATATAATATATTTTATATAAAAAAATCTCTGGTTCTTTCTCTGACATTTAGGGGTGACATATAGGCCTACAAAACTCTTTTAGGTCTAAAACAGTTTGGATAGTTGTTAATATGAGAGTTATGAGACATTATTTAGGAGATTTAAGTGTTGTATTACATGAGTAGCTCTCAAATGAAAAAGGTTGGAGACCCTGCACTAGGCCCTCCATGGAAGGGTTTGGACACCCTGACTTAACCAAACCTGGTATTTCACTAATTAAATAGTAAGAATTATTCTGAATTTTTCTAAATGTTATTTTTGCTTTGATGTCAAGGGTTATAATATGTACATATACATGGCATTTTTATATATATATATATATATATATATATATATATATATATATATTTATTTTAATTTCCAGGGTGTAATGTGACAAAATATTTTTCTATAGGCACTTATGAAGACTATACTAATCACAATAGGCTCACGTGCAATATTTGTTCTTTTTTAATTAAACAGATTGTGTGGTGAGGCCACCCTTTTGCAATGTGACATCTCAAAATGAAAGTCAGCATCCAAGGAACAAGGACTGTGTTGAGGACACAGCCGAGTCACCATGTGCTTCAGGCAGTCGGATCTTGAAAATGACACAAAGAAAAACTCTCAAGCTATCCAATTATCATCTCCAAAAAATGGTGAGTGACTTGTGTGAATGATCTGATTAACTAAAACACAGTGTTACTGTTCTCTAACAGTATTTGTAGTGAAGAACTGTTTAATTTAAAGGAACTGTTTTGGCAGGTGATTTATTTATGGGTTTGGTTATTGGGTTGTGAGAATGCTAGCAAAACTTTACAAATTTGTCCTGCTTTCAGGTTCAGTAATTTCATTCTCATTTAGGTCGCAAACCAGTCAAGAAACATTATTGGCAGAAGGTGGAGGTTGATGCAGTTGAAAAACACATGATGCACTTCATTGAATACTGTCGTGTTCCAGGAAAGGCTGCCTGCGATTTGTGCCTCAAATCTGAGCCGGAAGCCCTAAAACGGCGGGACTGGCTGGCTATTAAATTTTACATCAAAACCGGATATCTGCTCTGCAAAGAAAAATTTGAGCTATGCTCCTGAGCTGCAAGTGTAAAGTACAAAGTTGTAAATGGCTAAATGTAAAATGGTTAGATTTTAGGAATTTTTAATGTTTTCCCATAGTGAATGCTTTCAACATCTGGGCAAGATGTTGGTTTTGAAATCAGCTTTTTAGTTCTAAAGGATTCAAAGAGACAGGGTCAGTTTTATAGTAGGAGAGGGAGTGAGGTTGAACATTAGTAGCTACAGTATCTTGGACACAAGGGATCACGGAGAACGAGAGACTAGTGACAGCGAGAAAAGAAAGACAGACATGTTTATGGTAACAGCTTTACGGTAAGGGTACATGAATTATCATTAATTAATGTATAAATTCATGCATGAATTAATGTATAAATTCATGCATGAATTATGCATTAATATCTCATGAATCATCAGGAACTAACATGAGTTCAACGTTTTTCATTCATGACTTCATGGATGAACAACACCTTAATTAAAACATTAACTAAGATGAGTACATCATCATGAATTATGTTTTCTTTGTTCAAAGTTATGCCACCATTAATAGCACATTGTTCATCAGTGTTTCTAAGGACCAAGTCACCACTTTAGTTGAGGGGCCACACACATGATGAAGTCATTGATAGATAATGCTTAGCTAATGATGACTACTGTATTGGACAGACCCCAAAATAGACCAATCACAGCTCACAGCACACGAATTCTGTTGACATTCAAATACAGTAGTCATCATTAACTAAGCATTATCTATCAATGACTTCATCATGTGTGTGGCCCTCAACTAAAGTGGTGACTTGGTCCTTAGATCATAAATAAAACACATTGTTCATCAGTGTTTTTAAGGACCAAGTCTGAGGTCTTTGAGTTCAGCTCATGATAAATGGGGGCAAAAGAAAGTGTTGCGTTTATATTTTTGTTCAGTGTACATTATAAATGGTCAGATATTAGTGAATGTTAAATGTTCTCGCTTAGGGCCCCCCTTTGCCGAGTGGTTTAAATCATCTGCCACTGGGTCCCATGAGCCACAGTCACGCCATTGCCGATTGTGGATTACGGGTTTCAGAGTCGCCCTCATTGGCCCAGCGACGTCTGGAGGGATGAGGTAATCAGCTGGGGGGCTTTCTTTGTGACACCATGATTAGCCAGGTCTGTGGTGGGTCAGTCTCTTTCAACCTGTTGGTACCTGTTGGTACATTTAACATGTACCAACATGTTAGGTATCATTCATTTGTGAATGTTCAATGTTTACTGCTCATGAATGCTTTCAAAGTCATGGGCACAATATTGTTTTTAAATCATCCTTTTTGTCAGTTGTATTTGCTTTCATAGCATTAAATAATAACATTGGTTTTAAAACCAGCAGTTTGCGTTTGATTTTAAGTTATTTTTTAGCAATGGCAAAAAAAAATGATTTTGAAATTGAAGAGACTATAGTGATGGTACGAAAGGTGACGGCAACATTTTTTTTGTCTAATGTATTATCTCATGAAAAACGTGTTTAATGTTTAATTGTCTTAACATGGAAATGTAATACATTATTGTTAACTCCACATACTGATCTTGCTTGTGATTTCACAGTCATCGGGTCCTGCAAAGTACTAAAAATCAGATAAGTGGGTCTGTTAAATTACTGATGATTCATTTTATTATGTTGTGCCATTTTATAAAAAATAGATGACTCCGTCCCCACACGACTGTTTCTCTCAGACAGATTTTCAATATTTCACAGGGCAAAGTTACATACTAACTGAGACAATTGTGGTTTATTGGTGTTGGTTGGTAAAAGACAAACCAATCAAAAGGTATTGTGCCACAAACAGCAGGCAGAATGAAGACCGTGTGTCTAAAACAGTTGTCAACTGACTTGTTTTTGTCTGAGACCACTTTTCCATCAGAACTTGTGTCTTGGCACATAATCAAACTGGTAGAGCAAGAATATTACATTAGTGTCTGTTTGTGTACAACAGTGGTTCTCAACCTTCTCCTGCAGGGACCCCCAACAGGAATTAGTCAACTACTTATTAAGCCTTTAAGTAATTGAATCAGGTGTGCCATTTCAGGGTTAAACAGAAAGATGGGGTCCCTGCAGGAGAGGTTGAGAACCACTGTTGTACAGTACAAGATTATTTGGGTACACTAAAATTATTTCTAAATTTAATTCTAGCACTGTGTATTCTCAATAAGTGTTTTTTTAACATGTTCTGATCTTGCCTGATTTTAAACAAAGCATAAAACATCTAGAGAGAAATGTCCCACAAAATAGTGTGTATAAACCTGTAGATATACATTAATATGTATGTGTGTGTGGCGTAGATCCAAACGCATCTTCATATCAACTCGAATGCTGTTTACTCTGTTCAAGTGATACTGTGAAGTAAAGGATATAGATTTTTATTCAACTGAAAGACAATGTGCAAAGGGCCCCACAACTACTGAATAGTAAAGGCATGGCCTCACGAAGTATGTAAAACTTAAAGTGTGTGTAGGTGGCCCCACAAGGAAGGTAAACCAGTTTGGGACCCCACAAGTGACAGCCCAGTCAGGTCTTGTGCAAAAGTTCTTAATTTTCTGAATATCAAGTGAGATATGTGTTTATGAATGTGTTCTGATCTTGCCTGATTTTTTTAAGAAGCGTACCTCTTCTAGAAAGGGTGGACCCCACAAGTGATGTCCCAGTCATGGGGCCTCACAAGGTAACAAAAACAAGGATGTGTGTGTGTGTGTGTGTGTGTGTGTGTGTGTCAGTGGAGGCTGCTGAGGGGTGGATGGCTCATAATAATGTCTGGAACGGAGCGAATGGAATGGCATCAAACCATGTGTTTGATACCTTTCCACCCATTCCGCTCCAGCTGTTACCACGAGCCCATCCTCCCAGATTAAGGTACCACCAGCCTCCTGTGGTGTGTGTGTGTAATGTTTATTGTTAAATGTGTTAGTGTAGATGTGAAATGGAGATTATTATGTACAGTGAGGGAAAAAAGTATTTGATCCCCTGCTGATTTTGTACGTTTGCCCACTGACAAAGAAATGATCAGTCTATAATTGTAATGGTAGGTTTATTTGAACAGTGAGAGACAGAATAACAACAAAAAAATCAAGAAAAACGCATGTGAAAAATGTTATAAATTGATTTGCATTTTAATGAGGGAAATAAGTATTTGACCCCCTCTCAATCAGAAAGATTTCTGGCTCCCAGGTGTCTTTTATGAGCTGAGATTAGGAGCACACTCTTAAAGGGAGTGATCCTAATCTCAGCTTGTTACCTGTATAAAAGACACTTGTCCACAGAAGCAATCAATCAATCAGATTCCAAACTCTGCACCATGGCCAAGACCAAAGAGCTCTCCAAGGATGTCAAGGACAAGATTGTATACCTACACAAGGCTGGAATGGGCTACAAGACCATCGCCAAGCAGCTTGGTGAGAAGGTGACAACAGTTTGTGCGATTATTCACAAATGGAAGAAACACAAAATAACTGTCAATCTCCCTCGGCCTGGGGCTCCATGCAAGATCTCACCTCGTGGAGTTGCAATGATCATGAGAATGGTGAGGAATCAGCCCAGAACTACACGGGAGGATCTTGTCAATGATCTCAAGGCAGCTGGGACCATAGTCACCAAGAAAACAATTGGTAACACACTACGCCGCGCAGGACTGAAATCCTGCAGCGCCCGCAAGGTCCCCCTGCTCAAGAAAGCACATATACATGCCCGTCTGAAGTTTGCCAATGAACATCTGAATGATTCAGAGGACAACTGGGTGAAAGTGTTGTGGTCAGATGAGACCAAAATGGAGCTCTTTGGCATCAACTCAACTCGCCGTGTTTGGAGGAGGAGGAATGCTGCCTATGACCCCAAGAACACCATCCCCACAGTCAAACATGGAGGTGGAAACATTATGCTTTGGGGGTGTTTTTCTGCTAAGGGGACAGGACAACTTCACCGCATCAAAGGGACGATGGACAGGGCCATGTACCGTCAAATCTTGGGTGAGAACCTACTTCCCTCTGCCAGGGCATTGAAAATGGGTCGTGGATGGGTATTCCAGCATGACAATGACCCAAAACACACGGCCAAGGCAACAAAGGAGTGGCTCAAGAAGAAGCACATTAAGGTCCTGGAGTGGCCTAGCCAGTCTCCAGACCTTAATCCTATAGAAAATCTGTGGATGGAGCTGAAGGTTCGAGTTGTCAAACGTCAGGCTCGAAACCTTAATGACTTGGAGAAGTCACAAAATCCCTCCTGAGATGTGTGCAAACCTGGTGGCCAACTACAAGAAACGTCTGACCTCTGTGATTGCCAACAAGGGTTTTTCCACCAAGTACTAAGTCATGTTTTGCAGAAGGGGTCAAATACTTATTTCCCTCAATAAAATGCAAATAAATTTATCCCATGCGTTTTTCTGGATTTTTTTGTTGTTATTCTGTCTCTCACTGTTCAAATAAACCTACCATTAAAATTATAGACTGATCATTTCTTTGTCAGTGGGCAAACGTACAAAATCAGCAGGGGATCAAATACTTTTTTCCCTCACTGTAAGTGGGTTATGTTGGTAAAGGAGAAACTGAGTGAACCGTGCAGTGTGAGGGGGAGTGTGTTCAGATGATAGCCTACCTTCTATACCATATAGGACGTCAGGCAGTGTGCGCTTATTAGAGACATTATAGAGGGGCGTTCGAGTTAGACGGCCACATAACACCACCTACTGTGACTGCCTACATGGATTCTGGAAATAGGACTCATGTCTGAGTGAGATAATTGCAAAAGCATAGAGCGTTTAGGGCCTCCACCCCCAATAATTCTGCTGGTGATGTAGAAAGGGAAACAGACGGGGAGGGGTCTTTGTACTTTAGTCATCATCTAAGTCAAGTCCCTGAGTTCTATCTATGGAAGACATACTGTAGGCACAGATGGGAACATATTTGTCAGTTGAATTCATGGGTGACCATTTCCTGAATGTCCTAGTCTTTTGGTTTTCCTGGCACGCTCCTCTGCCTTCCTGCTCCTAAAGAGGACTAGAGAGGGGCTGACCCTGGCCCTCAGCATCGTCACCATCCTCTGCATTACAATACCTTCTCTCTCTCTCTTACAATACCCTCTCTCTCTCTCTCTCTCTCTCTCTCTCTCTCTCTCTCTCTGTCTCTCTCTCTCTCTCAATTCAATTAAATTTGCTGTATTGGCATGATGTGACAATGTACATATTGCCAAAGCTTACTTTGGAGATTTGCAATATTAACATAATAAAAATAATAATAATCAATGTTGTCAACGGGACAACAGTAACAACAATAATTAAGGGTCAAAATAACCATACATTGAACAATAACAATAAGCAGAGAGGACATGTGCAGGTTGCTCTCTCTCTCTCTCTCTCTCTCTCATATAATTCCATATTTCCATGAAATGCGGGGAGCTTTCCAGTGGCTTAAGGAGAGAAGTGAATTTTTAAATCCCAGGGTGAACGAGGTGAAGGGGAATGGTAAATGTATCCCTGCACTCTTTCCCCCTGCCTATTATCTCACAGCTGTGATGGGCTGTCGTTGTTATGCTGCCTCACACAACCCAGGGAACAGAAACACACACACACACACTGTAGCTGGAACAATACCTTCCCGGCAAGCAGAGGTATATCCGCGACTAACACCTCACATACTACTGTGCATACACAAAACCTCTCTCAAACACAACCACCTTCGCCAATTACCTGGGCAAGCCTACGACAAAACTACAATACCTCTTTCAAGTTCCCTCCCACACTCACCCACACATGGAGCCTTACTAATGAGGTAGAATCTTGCAGCCCCATAATGGAGCACATAGTAACCCTCTCCCTATGACAGGACCTCCTCACTGGGAGGAAATGGCCTAAATCAGAGCCAAAATGGAGCCCACTGTCCTAATGAGCATGAAGCAGCAAGCTCAGCATAGAAGAACCCATTTCCTGGTCTTACGTGATTTGGGGCTGTGAGCCTTTTGTCATGAGACGTGCACTAAGCTGTGTTAATAGGCTAGCTCTGAATGTACGCTGATTGGTCAATAACGGAACTGATTAGCAGTAGAGCGCTAAGTGTACTATTATGAATCGGATGTGTGTGTGTGTGTGGGGGGTTAGGTAATCACTCTACCGTCTAAATTTAGTTCCCCTACAGATTAAAAAACAGCAAAGCAAGAAGTTTCTCAGTAAACAGGCTGATTGTGAGATTGAGGCTAAACTGAGGGAATGTGGGAGAGATGTGTTTTAATATGGGAGAGATGCCCCTCTACACTTCCACTGATACGCCTCTGGGTCTCGTTAAAAGGTCTGTGCAGAGGTAAGCAAGACGTGTGTGTGTGTGTGAGTGTGTGTTTCTCTGTGTATGATAAATGACTGGTCAGCATTGGCAGTCAAGCCTTTGGCAGACCTCATGTCACACACACACATTTAAACATACTCCATTTTGTATTTCTGTAAGGATGCCCAGTCCTAATCTTTCTCTTGGGGATTATATAATTCAGACTTTGACCCTATCTAGCAGGGGGATGAGTGTTGTTGTGGGTACTGCTGCAGTTATCACTGTGCTTCACTGCTCTCAAAGCCCTGCAACCTAATCTTGATTATGACATAATGAACATGGGGGGGAAAACCCTGACCGAATCACATAACGAGTGTGTTTTAACGCAACGGCAACAGAGGAGATTGTTTGGCAGGACATCTCCTGCAGGACTTGAACAAAGGAAACATTCATCATGGATTTAAGAGCTCTCGTATTACTGTCCCCACTTCTCCAATCCCCCTCTCCTCCTCTCTTCCTCCCTTCAGGATAGTCTGCTCTGTCACTGTTCAATGATCCAGCATCCAAACCACACCGCTTTGCTGTAGTTTATCTCTTTCTTGAAGGATAAAAGTGGTCTCTTGGGTGTGTGAGATTGCGTCTGTGTGTATAGGTTTCACACACTCCTTTTCTGCCCTATCACGTTCTGTTCCTGCTTCACTCCAAAGCTATTTTGTAGTGTGTGTGTGTGTGTGTGTGTGTGTGTGTGTGTGTGTGTGTGTGTGTTTTATAGTGTGTGTGTGTTTGTGTACTCCCTGTCCATCTGCCTGTCTTTTTCCTTCTACTCCTTGACAACGTGTTTTGAGGTACACTCCTAAGGTACACTGAGGAATAGGGTTGACTGTCAGGTTAGCAAACACTGGTATGACCATGCCTTACCTCACACCATTGATACAACACCTAACACTGCATGACATTGTCTTTCCTGTCTCCACCAAAACGTATTCTCACCATACGGTACTTCCTTTCCTTCTGTCCAGTTAATAAACCGTGAGCATAAATGAACGCTGTGGGTTGGGCCAGCCCCGCGGGGTGGTTGCCGTAGCACCCAGCCTCTGATCTCCCTTTCTGTTGGAACTCAGCGTTGTACGATAATGAAGCAAAGAACACATCACTTATTCAACACAGAGAAGCAGCAGGAACAGAGATGTAGCATGACTGCTGTACAAATAGCACCTGGTCTGTGTCAGCCAATGCCCCCGGACCAGGGACAATGCTCTTTTTCTGTGTGTGTTAAATAACCATGTGTGTAAAAGCTTCTGTGTGTATGCATCTGTGTGTGTGTGCCTGTCATCTGTCTGTGTGTGTGTGCCTGTCATCTGTCTGTGTGTGTGTGCCTGTCATCTGTCTGTGTATGTGTGCCTGTCATCCGTGTGTGTGTGCCTGTCATCTGTGTGTGTGCCTGTCTGCCGTGTCTGTGTGTGTGTGTGTGCCTGTTATCCGTGTGTGTGTGTGTGTGTGTCTGTCGTGAGTGTGTGTGTGCCTGTCATCCGTGCTGAACAGACACAGGGGGACGGTGTGTTCAGATGTATTACAGAGGCTACTACAGCACTGCGTCCTTTCCTGTAAGCACTGCAGCAGGGTCCAATCAGATGACCTTCTACAGTTTCACTGGACTCCTGTTCTATTGTGTTTGTGTTATGGGATTATTTATTTATTCCCCACTTGAGGAGAATAGTCTGGGAGATGATTGTGTTTCTGTAGACAGTGGAGGGGCCTCTATGGGGGAGAAAGAGGGGGGCAGGAACCACTCTCTGAAGGAATGGGATGGGGCAGGTAGAAGGGGCGTGGGCAGACATTAGGCAGCAGACACAAGAGACACAAGAGATTAACACACACACACGTTGCGTGATGCGTCAAAGGCCTGCCTGTATTGGCCTCTACTCCACTGTAGCTGTGTGAGCAGCCCTTCACATTACATCACCCATCACACCACAGGAGCAGAAGTCCCTACGGCCCTTTTGACCCAGAGGTGACCTGAGGTGTAAGGGAGGGCAGACGCTGGGGATTGCTTTGTCCAGTCGTCCCTGAGAAGGAGAGTGTGCCAAGCAAGCCAACAGAGACTTCATCAACCATGAATGCTGCATCCTTGCACTCTCTTATACGTGCGCACACACACACACACACACACACACACACACACACACACACACACACACCTCCCTCCCTCGTGCAGGGCTGTCATCTAAGATAGTCCTGTGTAGAATGTAATCCATTGTAACATGAGACAGTGTTAAGTGCCAGGGTATCATCACATCTACTGGGGATTAACAGGAATAGGTACACACACACACTTCTCCACAAGTATAGTTAAACATGTCCACACACATGCAGAGAGGCATAACTCATTCCTTTTTGATATGTGTGGAAAGTAGAACTAAGACCTTTGTGTGTGTGTGTGTGTGTGTGTGTGTGTGTGTGTGTGTGTGTATAAGAAGAATATAATTCTTCCCTCTGTACCTTAAACACAGTGTGGGCGGTTTGAAGGTCAGTATGAAGGTAGAGAGGCGCTGTCATTGATCCAGAACTCCTATACAGAACACTTTCACCCCAGGCCCTTTTCCCCACTGAGCTGATAGCAAGGGGAAATACAAAAATGACTGGAAGGGAAAGGGGGGTACTTAGTCAGTAGTACAACTGAATGCATTCAACTGAAATGTGTCTTCCGCATTTTAACCCAACCCCTCTGAATCAGAGAGGTGCGGGGGGGCTGCCTTAATCGAGGTCATCGGCGACCAGGGAACAGTTGTTGGGGGTTAACTGCCTTGTTCAAGGGCAGCTCTGGGTTTCGACCTCTTGGTTACTGGCCCAACGCTCCTGCCGCCTGGAGCATAGTGTGCTGTCAATGAACTGTTATTCACCCAGCAGAGAGTAGCTCCACAGTGACGGTTATTTAAGTTATTCTGTCCTTGGGGTTTTGGAGGGGTTTTCCAGTAAGCCCATGTTGTGTGTATGTGTGTGCTTCATATAGAGATGTGTGTGTTGTCTGTCTACGTTTCCATGGTGTGTAACTGATCCCTGGTGTATAATGTCTTAAGACAGACAATACACGCACACACTCATGCACTCACACACACACACTGCATCACTATTCAGTGTGAGGAAGGTGACTCCTAGCTGCAACTCTACTCTTGAACAATCAACCGCATCTCAATGTCTCTCCCCTCCATCCCCAAACTACAACCTCCCTCCACCTCGTCATTCATCCCTCCCTGAAACCACGGTCACAGTTGTCATGACAAATGAACATCCTGTTGTGTGGATGCGTGGTGATGTCTCAGGCCTTTGGGGAGAGGGAGAGGCCCAGGTCTGAGAACGCAACAATACCTGTCTCTCTCTCTCTGTGTGTGTGTCTGTTTGTTACATCTCATTCCTCTACACAGCGTGAAATCTGTCTTTTCAGCAGAGCTCAAATCCGCAATGTTTCCCAAGGTCGACATGTCTCTTTACATTCCGTGCTCGGAATTCTGTCTGTGTGAGCGTCGCCGTCTCCCTGTATTCCCTTCTCTCTCTCTCTCTCTCTCTCTCTCTCTGTGTGTTGCTGCCTCAGTGACTGTGGGATTTTTAGAATGCACTTCACAACATTGCACAGGCTTACAAACACATTGTGACTAGATAATGACACTCGTTTACAATTGGTTTGTTCTTTTAAACTCTCCTTCTCTCTTTCGAATGTCTCTGCAGCATTAGACAGACACCAGAGTTCCAGTCTCTCTCTCTCTCTCTCTCTCTCTCTCTCTCTCTCTCTCTCTCTCTCTCACTTAATTGACTTGCTCTGGCAGATATTCTCACTTCTGTTTTTCTTTTATCTGTCTCTACTGATTTCTTCTCTTCTTTCTCTCCCCTTGTCTTTCTCTCCCCAGGTCTCTGTATGTGCACCTCTGTTATATAAGACACTTCATACCCCTCTCTTTTCTCCACCTCCCTTCTCCTTTCCTCTCCTCTCATCCTCCTCTATCGCCCATTATGGAGTTTCAATGCCATTAGTGAGTGTACATGTGGAATGGTGAACAACTAAACCGATGAGACTAAACATGCCTCCTGGTGGAGGATTCAACTGTATGTGTCAGTTCTCTGACTCCAAATATTATAGGTCCGTTCTCTGACCTTTCATCTCTCTGTGTTGTTGTGTTCCAGGCACCTCTCCAGCTCCAAGATGGAGGATCTTCTCAGAATGTCCGTCCCTTTCCTCAAACGAGCCTGTGCCGTCTCTCTCTATGTGAGAATCAACCACAATCATACAACTAAGACTATGTCTATATCTCAGTACACATCTGTTTGGTATAGTAATCATGTTGAATGTGTAGGTTAAAGCACAGGTTAGATGTTAGGTGTCGGTACATTTCACTGTTAAGTTGATCTTTGTAAATGTAGGTCTAGTTGAATGGTAATGTCCTGCTGTTCACTCCTCCCTCCTGTAGGTGGCGGTCATCATGTCCTTCAGGCTCTGGCTGATGGGCGGCTCCATGCCTCTCTTCTCAGAGCAGGACAACCCAGCCTCCTTCTCTCCTCACCTGCTCACAAGGTTATTCCTAGCCCTATCACAGACATGTTAAATCAATTTCAATGCTAAAATGCTAAGATACTGTATTTTCTGCTACATGTAACCACCATATTAAAAGTTGTATAAAAGGCTATGAACATACATAGACCCACGAATAGACCCAAACAACAGTCTCCCTCCCTGGGTTAGCCTCCTACCCGCTCCCCAGGCTTCAAGGCCTACCCCATGGTTGTAGGCCTCAGAGTGCGTGAGCAGTAGCATTCTGGTCCCTATCTGCAGTGGCAGGCACTGTAGCTGTCATCTGCCAACAAATTATCTGTCATTAGCTCTTGCAAGGCCACCTGGGAAATGTACTTTCTAAATCTCTTCATACCCTACATCCAATCCTTCTTTCCCTTCTTTCTTCCTGGCAGGATGCTCTTGTCATTGAGAAAGGAGAATGCCAGTCTTAGTGTTAAAAACCTTTCCAACCAGCCAGCTATCTATTTGCTGTCTATCTATTCATCATTCAGTGTGCTCCATTATGTTTTAATGAAGAGATGCGTCTCGTAGTGAATACTGAGGATTGAGACTAACCTTGAAGAGTGTGTTTGTCCTTATGTGTTTGTTATGGATATGTGTGTATGAGAAGTGTGTGTGTGAAGAGTGTGTATGGTCCTTGGCGTGTGTGGTCTGTGTTTATTCATTCCCACTCCATACGTGGTGATGCAGTAGTGATTATCCATCATGTCAGCGGTTCTCTGCCAATCCATTTATAATTCATCACAGCCTCCTTTCTGTCATTAATCTACCCTGTGTGTGTGTGTGTGTGTGTGTGTGTGCGTGCGTGTGTGTGTGTGTGTGTGTCTGTGTGTGTGTGTAGGTATGTCTGTGTGTGTAGGTGCTTGAGGGATTTATTTTAATAAACAAGCGGACTGCGGTTACAGCTTTATATTACTGATTTATCAACCGTGGGGGACTGGAGAAGTACCTGTGTCCTATTTGAATTTGTTAGGTTCTAATTTTCAGAGGAAAAACTCAACGGACACTATGAAAGTTTTAAACCAAGTTTATTCTGCCCAGAGGGTCAATACAGCTGCATTAGACAAAGACATGGTTTCACCCGTGGTAGTATATATACCCCACCTTGGGTGGAGTCTCCTCCTTATCGCTACACATTGCATCCTTATTGCTAGGCAGGGAGCTGAGTGATCTGGGCCTTAAACGGTTCCTCCCCTTATCAGTCCACATGTGACCGTTTTCCCTGCACTCAGCCCCTCCCAAACGTCATTATGGCACCCCTCATGTCTCTTTTAGAACTAATGATTCATAATAGTTAAAGCACAAAAACCAAACCTATGAAATTATATGCAGCAGTCTAGCCCATCCCGGTTAATGGCACTGTGTGTGTGTGTGTGTGCGTGTGTGTGTGCGCTTTGGACTTTTTATCTTCAACTGACCATGTTGCAGACCAGTGACATTTCTGTTGATTTAGCATTTGCTTTTCCTCTCTCGTTTCTCATAAAGGTCAGGTGTGTTTGTGTGTTATTACCTAGTTGTGTGTGTGTGTGTGTGTGTAATTGTCTAGTTGAGTGTGTACATCAAATTTAATGCTGAAAGCTTTTTGAGAATCTTGAGTGTCATACTGCAACTCACATTCTAATCCATTAAACATCAAGTGCCATTGTCTGTGATTGCCTTTTTCTGTGTGTGTGTGTTTGCCCATGTGCTTGCATGTATTTCTTTACCTGTGTGTTTGCCCGTGAGCATACCTGTGTGTGTGACTGTGTGTCTGCCTGTGTGTGTGTGTGAGAGTGTATTTCAAGCGTATTGGGCTACCTGGTGTGTCAGTGTTCTCTGTGCTGAGTGGTGTGAAGTGCTTTCCTCACATCATGACTGTGTGAGCCTTTTAAGGCTGTTAAGCTGGGTGGTTTGACACCTGAATTCAGGACTCTTGATCAGGGAGATAATGCTGGAACACAGGAGACAGAGGAGACACGGCTACACACCTCCCACCACCTACCTGTCAGCAACTGCTATTCATTGTCTCCATTATGCTTTCTCTGTCTCGATGTCTCTCTCTTTTCGATGGCTGTTTCTCTCACTTTCTCTCTCTCTCTTTTTCTTGATTACGCGCCCTCTTTCACTCCCTCTCTCATTTTCATTTTCACTCTCTCTCTCTTCAGTCTCGCTCTCTCTTTCTTGATTACTTTCTCTCTCTTTCACTCCCACATTTTCTCTCTCTCTTTCTTCTGTTTCTGGATTACTCTCTTTCTCCCTCATTTTCTTTCTCTTTCTTTTTCTTTCTCGTTTTCTCAAACATGCATCACTTTCCTCTCTCCCTTTTCCCCCTCCCTCACTTCTCCCTGCCCTGTCTCCTCCTCTCTGTTAGGAAATGCTGTGCATGTTGTGCTTAGTGGGGAGAGAGGGGGGTTGTGGGCGGTGGGGGAATTGAATCTATGTCCCGTTCCAGTCTGATCATGGCAGTTGGTGAGCATACTCCTCCATGTTTAACTCTCTGGTTCTGTCAGTCGCCAAGTCTGGGGGGAGTGTGTGTATGTGTGTGTGTGTGTGTGTGCGCGCGTGTGTGCACTCATGTTTGTTCATGCTTGTGCCTGTCTGTCTGTCTGTGTATATCTGTATGTCTTTCTCTCCAATAGCCAGCCTGACTGGATGGCAAAAACAGGAATAGAAGGTTGATATTCTGTACACCCATTGCACGTATCTAGCCTCCCATTCAACAGGGATTTCCCCTCAATCTACTATAGCACTAGGTTAGGTGAAGCTGGCAATAGATCACTTTATGCCGTCCCCCGGCGTTAGATGTTCCTCCATAAATCGCCGATATACCAGCAGTTCATATTCACTCTGCATTCCCTCTCAAATCAACAGGCAATCTGAACCCGCCTGTCCAAATCAATGGAGCATTGACTTTCCCTATCTATTCTATGGAAAGCTTGTTTTGCTGCAGAGAGAGAATCAATGTGTAATCTATGCATATCTCTGAAGCTGCTGCTCTTCTGAGTGGGAGGAGAATGCTGATAGGGTATCTCAGTGGGGTATCACAGTGTTCTCATGTTCTCATGCACTTCTGACCAGAGATAGGGCTGGGTGCCATTTGGATGCAGAAACACACACATGCAAATTACTTCTAGCATCGCCCTACTGTGTGTGTGTGTGTGTGTGTGCATGGGGGGGGCGTGTTTGTGTGTTTCTGCCCGTGAGCATTTGTGTGGGTGTTAGGATTCAATTTCTTCAGTGCACTGAAGCACACAAATATGCCTTTTCCCGTTTGCAGTCTTGTCTAATCAAAGTTTCACTTCAAGTCACATCGACTGTGTCCATTTGAAGAGTTTTGTCTTACAGTTCACCATCCCAAGTACCGAACTCACTAACTCATCTCCAGCCATAGCTTCAGCTACAGAGCAGTTCATACAGAACCGTTCCTTACAGCTTTGTGTTTGTTGTTCCAGTTAGTCCTTGAGTAGAGGAACGGCCACCCACTCAGACTGGAGCTAAAGCCTTTCCATTTCAATAGAGGAACCAGCTTATCTGTTCTAAATGATAAGGAACAGCCATTGACTGTAATGGAGAGTCATTTAGTGATTTAACAGTGTGTATGTGTCTGTGTGTGTGTGTGTCCTCTATTGCTTCCAGCTCCCCTCTCTCTGTTTTCTTTCATTACTCATTCTCCTCTCAGCTACCAATCCTTTCACTTTCCCCTACTCCCCCACTCCTCCCATCTCCTCTCTCCCTCTCTTCTCTGTCTTCTGCTCAGTCGAGCAGACCTTTCTTTCCTCTCTTTCTGTCCTTGGCAATGTAATGGTCTCAGGTAGCTCCCCCAGTGTGACAGAATCAATAGCACAGCCGCTCGGACGCCTCCGTCCCAAATGGCACCCTATGCCCTTTGTAGTGCACTACTTTTTGACCAGGGCCCATAAAAGCTCTGATCAACAGTAGTGCACCAGAGGGAATAGGGTTCCATTTGGAACACAGCCCGTATCTAAACTCACAGAGGACATGATGAACAACAGAACAGGAACTGGATGTTCTTTCATGACTGTTTGCAGTAAACAACATAGAGTGTGATTGAATACAGTGCGATTCAACTTCCTGTAAATGTAATGTAAGAATGTGACCAATAGTTAACATTTGAACCCTCTCTCTTTCTGTCTCTGTTCTTTCCTCTTCTCTTGTCTTCTCCCTCTAGGTTCCTGACCTACTGTTACCTGTTGGCGTTCAACGCGTGGCTGCTGCTGTCTCACGCGGTGCTGTGTTATGACTGGCAGGTGGGCAGTATACCCCTGGTGGAGTCACTGTGGGACATACGCAACGTCACCGTCCTGCTGCTGGGAGTGGTCATGGTCGCCCTCTGTCTGCACTGTGTCATGTCGCTACAGGTGAGATGGACATGGAGATGAGGTGCCCTCAGAGCAGCCTCAATGCGTCGGGGCATGGACTCTACAAGGTGTTGAAAGCGTTCCACAGGGATGCTGGTCCATGTTGACTCCAATGCTTCCCACAATTGTGTCAAGTTGGCTGGATGTCCTTTGGGTGGTGGACCATTCTTGATACACACGGGAAACTGTTGAGCATGAAAAACCCAGCAGCGTTCTTGACACAAACCGGTGCGCCTGGCACCTACTACCATACCCCGTTCAAAGGCACTTAAATCTTTTGTCTCGCCCATTCACCCTCTGAATGACACACATACACAATCCATGTCTCAATTGTCTATTGGCTTAAAAACCCTTCTTTAACCTGTCTCCTCCCCTTCATCTACACTGACTGAAGTGGATTTAACAAGTGACATCAATACGGGATTTAGCTTTAACCTGGATTCACCTGGTCAGTCTGTCATGGAAAGAGCCTAATGTTCAGAATGTTTTGTACACAGTGTATTGATTATATCTGTCTAGTACGTTGAAGTCTACATTAGAAGCTAGGGGTTTCTGAACTAGGCCTGCTTTTACACACTGATACTCACAGGCTTCTAGACAGACACTATGCTATGAACACTCTCACCTTCTAATCACACCATACTCTGCTAGAGGAGTTGCTCAAACTCTCACACGTTATTTGCTCAGCCCACACCATGAACATACAGTACACACTTTCCCTGCGTTGCCGTGGTGACAGGCAGTGTTTAGAGAAGGAGACGTCCTATGTGTGTTTATGCCTGGTGGGTATTGGGTATGCTTTCACATAACACCTTCCTCTTAGTGCATCCACCCTCCCTCCCTCCCTCTCTCTCTCCTTCTCTCCCTCCTTCTCCCGCCTCCTCTCTTTCTCCCCTGAGATGAACTCATTCTACAAGCCTTATTCAATCAAGCCCGCTTATCAAAAGCATCATTCATCGTTATTGAATATTGACCTTTAGTCTTTGGTCCCCATCCCACTTAGACAGAGTGAGAGATGTCTCGGCTGCTATTGTCAGCTGTCAACACCAAATGGCATTTGTGAAATTGATCTCTTTACCCTGCTTGTCCTTCCCATAGTTTGCGTCATTATGATTGTTTAAAGCTGAATAAATTGTGAAAGCTCTTGTTCTCTTCCTGTAGTTTGGTAGGTTAACGTTAAAATCTGTCTATGTGCCCTTGAGTAGGGCAATTCGCCCTAATTGAGTACTATCTCTAACTTTACCCTTAACATGGCCTCAACACCAGTCATCCAGAACAGCCCACTCAAACAGAGTTCTGTGATCATGTGTAAGTGATGGGAACAGGTAGTGTATTGAAAAGGAGTCAGGTGTGTGTATGTGCGTGCCAGAGCAAGATGAGGAATGACAAATGCAAGTGAGGAAAAGATAGAAGAGGGAGCATGAACACTTTTCCGTTAGCAGTAAGGAAATTAGATGAACATTTAATTGGCCAGCCCCTGCTGGGTGGGTACAGGATTACTGTATGAGAATCTGACTCATACTCTACAATACAGCAATGGTATTCTGCTGTGCACTAATCAGACAGGGGTAAACTCATTAGGCTGGTTAGTGTCATTGGTTGTTAAGACAAGTTATCACTGCTTTGATGGCTTTATTTAGAGAGAGAGAGAGAGAGATGGAAGGTAATGTCCAGCACAGGGTCATTTATCCTCTGATGAGAGGGGAGTTGTACCGTGATGGAGGGTTCATATCACTAGACATTCCATCTTTCTCACACCTGTCTCTTCCTTTACTGCTGTCTTTATCTTTCTCTCCCTATTCCTATCTTCTGTCTTTCTCTGTTTCCCCCTCTCTCCCCTGTCTCTCTCTCTCTGACATCACTTTGCTCTGTCTGAGTCTAAAGGCTCTCTGCCACTCTCTTTCTCTCGCTCTCTCTCTGTCCCTCTCTCCCGCCACACTCCCGACATGCTACAAAGGCCCTTGGGAGTTGTCCCATAGTCACACAGTGTCATCAGTATGACTTGCCTCAGCATCCCCTATGACCTCCCCTAGAGAGATCTGTCTGTATCATCACCCACAACCACCTCAAGCAGAATGCACAGGTGACCCTTGACCCGAGGAAGTAATTGGTGCATCACTCCTGTCCCCTGTCTGTGTTTGTCACTTCCTGGTTCTTGCACTTAACCTTGACCTCAAGAAGTCATTGGAGCATTTAAAGCCCGGTCTGTGGGCACATTCCAGGCCCGGCTACATTGCAGTTTCCTGCTAGATCACACAACGTCTGGGTGAATGCAGCCCATGCTGCCATTGCTTGATGTGGGCATTGTGACTGCAATATACAGTAGTTTGTCTGCAACATGGTCAATGTCATAGAATTAGAATGTCCACTTCCAGGGTCGGTCACTTCCTGATTTATATCCCTGACCATTGACACAGGGGGTGTGGGGGGTCAGTACATCATCAGAAAAGGCATACAGTATAGCAAACTCATGGAACCAACAGATGTCTGAGAGGAACAAGTATGTGAGAGGGCAGGGAACGCCTGAGAGGAACAAGTATGTGAGAGGGCAGGGAACGCCTGAGAGGAACAAGTATGTGAGAGGGCAGGGAAAGCCTAAGAGGAACAAGTATGTGAGAGGGCAGGGAAAGCCTGAGAGGAACAAGTATGTGAGAGGGCAGGGAAAGCCTGAGAGGAAAAAGTATGTGAGATGGCAGGGAAAGCCTGAGAGGAAAAAGTATGTGAGAGGGCAGGGAAAGCCTGAGAGGAACAAGTATGAGAAAGGGCAGGGAAAGCCTGAGAGGAACAAGTATGAGAGAGGGCAGGGAACGCCTGAGAGGAACAAGTATGTGAGATGGCAGGGAAAGCCTGAGAGGAACAAGTATGTGAGAGGGCAGGGAAAGCCTGAGAGGAACAAGTATGAGAGATGGCAGGGAAAGCCTGAGAGGAACAAGTATGTGAGAGGGCAGGGAAAGCCTGAGAGGAACAAGTATGTGAGAGGGCAGGGAAAGCCTGAGAGGAACAAGTATGAGAGAGGGCAAGGAAAGACAACTCCTTACAGTGGAGTGTTTGTTGGTTTATTTGCTTTATTTACTGTTCGAAATGATGGGTCGGATCCCTATCTCTCTGTGTGTGTGTGTGTGTGTGTGTGTGTGTGTGTGTGTGTGTGTGTGTGTGTGTGTGTGTGTGTGTGTCAAATGAAATGTTATTGGTCACATACACATGGTTAGCAGATGTTATTGCAAGTGTTGTTGAAATGCTTATGCTTCTAGATCCGACAGTGTAGCAGTATCTAACAGGTAATATCTAACAAACTCCACAACAAAACCGAATACAAACAATCTAGTAAAGGAATGGGATGAGAATATATAAGTATAAAATATATGGATGAGCAGTGGCAGCGGCTAAGATGCAATAGATTGTAAAGAATAGATAGTGAAGGATACAGTATACATTATATACATATGAGATGAGTAATGCGAGATATGTAAACATTCTTAGTGGCATTATTAAAGTGACTAGTGTTCCATTTATTAAAGTGGCCAATGATATCAAGTCTGTAGGTAGGCAGCCGCCTCTCTGTGCTAGTGGTGGCTGTTTAACAATCTGATGGCCTTGAGATAGAATCTGTTTTTCAATCTCTCTGTCCCAGCTTTGATGCACCTGTGTGACCACACCTTCTGGATGGAAGCGGGGTGAACAGGTAGTGGCTCGGGTGGTTGTTGTCTTTGATTATCTTTTTTGCCTTCCTGTGACATCGGGTGGTGTAGGTGTCCTGAAGGGCAGATGCCCCCAATGATGCGTTGTGCAGACCGCACCACCCTCTGGAGAGCCCTGCGGTTGTGGGCGGTGCAGTTGCCGTACCGGGCGGTGATGCAGCCCGACAGAATGCTCTCAATTCTGCACCTGTAAAAGTTAGTGAGGGTTTTCGGTGACAAGACACATTTCTTTAGCCTCCTGAGGTTGAAGAGGCGCTGTTGCGCCTTCTTCACCACGCTGTCTGTGTGCGTAGACCATTTCAGTTTGTTGGTGATATGTACACAGAGGAACTTAAAACTTTCCACCTTCTCCACTACTGTCCCATCGATGTGGATAGGGGAGTGCTCCCTTTGCTGTTTCCTGAAGTCCACGATCATCTCTTTTGTTTTGCTGATATTGAGTGAGAGGTTATTTTCCTGACACCACACTCCGAGGGCCCTCACCTCCTCCCTGTAGGCCGTCTCATCGTTGTTGGTAATCAAGCCTACCACTGTTGTGTCGTCTGCAAACTTGATGATTGAGTTGGAGGCGTGCATGGTCACGCAGTCGTGGGTGAACAGGGAGTACAGGCGGGGGCTCAGCACGCACCCTTGTGGGGCCCCAGTGTTGAGGATCAGTGGAGTGGAGATGTTGTTTCCTACCTTCACCACCTGGGGGTGGCCCGTCAGGAAGTCCAGGACCCAGTTGCACAGGGCGGGGTCGAGACCCAGGGTCTCAAGCTTAATAACGAGTTTGGAGGGTACTATGGTGTTAAATGCTGAGCTGTAGTCGATGAACAGCATTCTTACAAAGGTATTCCTCTTGTCCAGATGGGATAGAGTAGTGTGATGGCGATTGCATTGTGTGTGCCTGTCTGTGTGTGCGTGTACATATACGCACGTGTATGTGTGTGTCTGTGTGTGTGTACTGCCTAGCCATCTGTTGGCCTGGCAGAGCTGGTGAGTGTGTGTGTGGACTGGGACATATGTCAGTCGGACAGTTCTGAAGGGTTCTACTGGGATGGACTAACGGATGTGAGTCCAGAACCAGAGGGGTCTGATCTGGGAGGGATGCAAAGCTGGAGCACTGGGCTGGAGCACAGACTTTTCCTCTACCAAGGGAGGAGAGAGGAGGAGAGAGGAGGAGAGAGGAGGAGAGAGGAAAGGAGGGATGGTGGAAAGGGAAGAAAACAGGAGAGGAGGAGAAGAGAGAGGAGTAGAGTGAAAAGAGAGAGGAGAAAAAAGAGAGAAGTAGAGTGATAAGAAACTAGAGGACATTTAGAATGGAAAGGAAAGAGTTGACAAGAGAGTAGAGGACTGAGGAGATGAGTGGTAAAGAGATGGAGAGGTTGACAGGGCGGAAGAGAGAGAGGAGATGAACAGATGATAGGGAGGAGGAGGATGGAGGGCGGAAGGTTGTCTGCAAGGTTAAAGCAGTTGTATCACCTCCTGACAAACTGTGACAGACGTTGTACAGGCGCTTGCTGCCATCACCATGGTAACGGAGAAGCAGTTGAGACATTGCTCTCTTCTACACTTCTCAACCCGGGTAAGCAGAGTTAAGACGTACAGGGAGAAGAGGAGGAGGAGGGTTAGAGGACTGAGAGTGGAGGATAGAGAGAAAATTAGCTGACAGAGAAAAGGACAGAGAAGGGGAAGAGAGAGAGAGAGAATGCCAAGAGAGGACATCCCCTGAAGAGGCTGTGTTGGAATGACATACAGGGGACCAATGACACATGGAGAGACACTATCGACAACCCCATCCATTCACTGGTCCACTTCACTGGTCTACTCCTCTGCCTACTGTATGGGATCACACTGCTTAGAGCAGCACGGTTGAATGGGGGAGAGTGTGTGTGCATGTGTTAATTACTGTGTGATCCTATCTATATCTAGTCCCCAGTCTGTGTGCTTCCGTCCATGTGTGTCTGTAGTTGACTAGTGTGTGATCCTATCTATGTTCGCATGCTGTAGAGTATGTCCCTCGGTGTGATTAGGTGGTTGACAAGAGAATGAGGCGTGGATTGGACTGGCGGCTTAATTAAGACGCCGCGGCTTTGTAACTGTAATTTAACGAGGGAATCAACGCCATTACTGAGGGCACAGTCATTAGACCAATTAGCTTCTGTTAGTTCTAATAACTACACCGGCTATGTTCAGAATGGAAAAATACAGAGGGATTTTTTCACTCTTATTAAAAAGGAATCGGTTAGATGCAGAGTAGATTTAAAATGGATTAACTGCTTTAATAATCTACTCAATCGGCGTCGGGCTTCGATAATTTGGAACATCAGTCAGATATGCTTAGTAACTGAGTGTGACATGTATAATGAATGCCATTGATATATTTCCACTGCTGTTTGAAGTGGGCATGCTTACATGCACATCATGTATTCAAACACTGGACAGTATGTGTGCTACTGCATACAACATGAAGGCAACAGGCGAAATGATTAAATGTGGGAATTTCAGGGTTTTCCTACGGATGTGCTAACCTCTCACACTTTCTCCCCCATCTCGCCCCCTCTCCCTGTAGAGGTTGGAGAATAGGGAGGTGTTGCTGGGGGTGCTGTTCCTGGTCTTTCCCTTCATCCCGGCCAGTAACCTCTTCTTCAGGGTGGGCTTCGTGGTGGCAGAGAGGGTCCTCTACATGCCCAGGTGGGTTGTATGTGTGTTATTGTAGGTAGTGTGTGTGTTGTGTGTGTTTTCCCACCTCTAAACCTCTCTGGGTTTGGAGTGTTTGTAATTAGATGGCTGGTGTAATTCTCCTGTGTGCAGTAGTGTGTAGACTAGCTTGGTTGCCCTTACTGCATGTGTGTGTGTTTTAGGGCTGACCAACCAAGAACAGACGACTCTCGGTCGACCAAGATATTTTTTTAGTTGGGGACAGCCCTAGTGTGTTTATCTGTGCGGGAGTTTACAAGAGTGTGTACGAGTGAGTGATTGAACATATGGAGAGAGCATCGCACACACACACACACACACACACACACACACACACACACACGGTTATTTTTTGCTGTGCTTCACACTTCAGTCAAGGGCCTCTCTGGTACGTCCTTGTAGTGGATTCCTATGAAGTGCTCTCTCTCTGCTCCCTCTTTCCTTTACACTGTCTCGTCCCTCTCTCCTTTACTCTCTCTGCTCTCTCCATCTGTCTGTTCTCTCGCTGCCTTGCATCACTCTAAGGGCTCCTTCCTCCTTCAGTGCTTTCAAGGGCTTCTTAGATAATATCGATGTATTTTTCCTGATGCTGACATCGTTCAAGAAAAACTAATTCTGTTTGTCTGTCAATGCTCTCTCTCCCTTCTCTTTCTCTCTCTCTCTCTCGACTTTCCGTTTTCCATTGTCCTGTCTCAAGGCCTACCCCCATCTCTTTCTGCTAATCCGGTCCCTGTGTGTGTATGTATGTATGTGTGTGTGTGTGTGTGTGTGTGTGTGTGTGTGTGTGTGTGTGTAAGAGTATCATGGCCGTAGGGGCCTGGAGCCCTGATCAGGCTCTGCCCTTTAAACACACATGCACGCACGCGCGCACACAGACACACACATTCACTCCTGCAGGTTGAGAGTTTAGAGTGTATAGCCTGGAGGGGGGGAGGGAGGGGGCTGTGGGCTGTGTAAAATCCGTTACTTAATTTCTCTCCACTCACTTAACCTCCTGCATGTATAATGACAGAATAAAATGTCAACAGAGGCTTCTCAAATATGTAAATGATCCCCCTCAAAAGTAGTTCCCATTGCTGTGATAGGAGGAGTAAGAAAATGGAACTCCTCCTCCTCTACTGTGAGAGAGTTGATCAAACAGAAAACATGCAACTCTTTCCTTTGTGTTGCATCATCTCAGGCAGGTATATGTACTGTACAGTACAGTATGTGTGTTATTACAGCCTCAGTGCACTAACCAGCGCAGTGGAATACTTGTCAACAAGGCAGAGGACATGCTGGGATTGATTTAAAGTGAAGGGAACATGAGACGTGCTAAAGAGAGACCCCTCGTCTCTGCCTCTGCCTACAGTGTGTTACCTGTTAGGCTAAATGCAGTCCAGACACATGGCTGTGCACAGGGTTACATCTAAATGTAGTCTTTAGTGGACATAGTTGCTTTAGGGAGGTTTTATGCTCATACAATAGGTTTTCTCCTGCTCTCTATCCCCATTTAACCCCCTTCCTTCCTTTTCCTATCGCAGCCTAACTCAAATTGTTCTAATTCCCCCTCCCTCCTTCTCTCCCTCCATCCCTCGACTCCTCCCTCTCTCCAACTATTAATTCTGCTAATCTTTCCTTGCTCAGGTCTGCAGGGGACTTTCACTAATACTCCCTGAGTCATCTGCGTAGCTGAGCGCAGGATTAGTAGTGATTTCCATGCAGACAGGTTCCTCATCCCAGGGTTTAATATCGCCCACGCACTGCTCCGCACTCGGCCGCTAAATTAATTCCACCCCAGCGTAAGGTATTCGAGATGCCTCACTAACCCGCTGCAAACGGGTACCGAGAATGTGTGTGTGAGACAGAGAGCGATTGCAATTATGTGAGCTTGCGTTTGAGTGTGTGTGTGTTTGCATGAGAGAGAGAGATGTGTGATTGCAATTGTGATTGTGGCTAGAGAGACAGAATGTGGGTGTATGAGAATGTATTTTGAAGAGATTGTAATCTTGTGTAATAGGACATTTCTACTATCCTACCTTTGCCGCGCCTGCAGAGAAAAGCTTTGTTTGCTTTTCAAATTAAACATTTGCCAGGTTCTCGGTTAGCGTTCTGTGTGTTGTTAATTGATTTTCTCCGATGCCGTATACCTTCTTTTTGTCTGACTTTCGTACGAACGCGCTTGCAGAACTTTTAAATAAAGCCCTAAGCGTACAAAGGCGTCTCCGGGGAAACGGGGTTCTGTTCCGTGTGTTTTTTTGAGAGCTTTTCCGCTGCCTGCAATCACACAACCATTTTACTCCACAACAGAGCAAGAGGGAATGCTGGAACGTTATCATGGCAGGCAGGCTTGGTGTGTGTGTGTGTATGTGTCTGCTTGTGTGTTTGTGTCTGGCAGGGCTATACAACTGACAGAGGCGCGGGCGCTTCAGCTGAATCCAGTGGCGGTGCTTTTCAGAGAGAGGACAATTAGCGCAGGGTAATCTCATTCATGGTAATGCTGATTCACTCAGTTTACGATCTGCTGTCTGAGATCAACGTCACAGTGCCTGCTCACACACACACACACACACACACCGTGTCATTCTGAGAGACTGCACTTCTCTCATATGTCAGGCTTATTATGCTTACTCACGCACAACACACACACACACACACACAGTACCCAGATGGGAGTTGTGCAGTGTGTGTGCCTGCATGCAAGTACATGTGTGTGTGTGTGTGTGTGTGTATACGTGTTTTGTGTGTGTGTGTGTGCCCATCCCCGCTGTGTATGATCAGCCAGACCCCTGTAATGAGGATAGTTTTCTGCACAGTAAATTCCAGCGTGTGATATCAAGGTCCCTACTTAGGCTGGCATTCATTCCTGTCCGCCCACCCAGGATTCTGATTGGGCTGTGCCGTGACGTGCGCCAGGGTAAATATTAGCTCTGGCAGCAGAATGTCTAAAGCAGGACTGATGGCTGTCGGGACTGTCTGGGTTCTCTCTCTCTCTCTCTCTCTCTCTCTCTCTCTCACTGTAAATCAGCAGACAGCCTTTAAATAGCTGGCCGCTAGCTCTCTCCCATTTATTCTCCCTCAGTTTCAATCACTCTCTTTGGCTCCTCTCGCTCTTCTCCTCTGTCTGTCTATCGTCGTCTCGTTCTATCACATCTGTATTTTTAACACCGTATTTTTCAACCTGTTCTCACATTCGGTCTCTCTCTCTTAAGCTGATTTTTCCTCTGTGTTACTTTCTCAGAATATCTCCTGGTTTTATTTTGTCCACCCACCTTCCTTCTGTCTGGGTTTGTAGTGGAAACTGCAATGGTGTGGAAGGAATGAGAGAGCCCTGTTTGCCCTGTGCTAATATATACACACACACACATACATACATACATACATACATACATACATACAATACACACACACAGGGGTGTGAGACAGCATTGGGGTGGGAGATGGGGTTTGCTCAGTCTTAAGTGTGTGTTTGGGGAGGTAGGGGATTGTAAGGAAGCAGCCATGTTCTATTTCCTGTGGAAAAACAGGGTACTGTGGGATTGGAGAGGGGGGATTCTTGGATAGACTTCTAGGACTTCTTGAACTCTGCTTTTCTGTGTGTATGTGTGTGTGTGCACATTCATTGGTGTGTGCATGCGTCATGTGTGTGTGTGGACGTGCTGTTAAAGCCATCACACTCCTCCAACTAAGGAAGCGGCTCATCACGCTATGTTTACCTCAAACTGTCAGGACGGCGACCAGGGACGTCTTAACCATAAACAGGAAGTGTATGAGCGGCCAATGAGAGCTTCCTGTTCTAGAGAGGGGCGTTTTCGTAATGAATCCTGTCCAGGGAAAAGATGCACATTGGTCTCAGAGTAGTGAATGGCTTTGAGAGCAGGATGAATAGGAAGTCTTATTCATGTATGTACTTACTCTGCAGCACTGGACTGGAGATGATTGAGTGGGAGATAATTGAAAGACATCTCTCTTTCTCTCTCCCCATCCCCCCTCATTTCTCTCCTTCCTCTTCCTTCTCTCCTTCCATGTACTACGCCTCTCCCTTCCCCCTCTTTACTTCTACCCCCTTTCCCTGCCTCCCTCCTCACTCATACCTTTCTCTACCTTATCTCCTTCCCCACTCCTCTCTCCCTCATCTTCACCCCCCTTCTTCTCTCTGACCTTTAACCCCATCTTTCTTCACTCCCCTCTCCCTCTCTCTCCCCTTTATCCTCTCCCTCCTCCCCCAGTATGGGTTACTGTATCCTGGTGGCCCATGGCCTGGGGAGGTTGTGTTCTGTGGTGGGTCGCTGGGGCACCACGGCCCTGACCGTCTCCACGCTGCTGCTCCTCCTGCTCTTTTCCTGGAAGACCGTTCAGCAGAATGACATCTGGCTGTCCCGGGAGGCCCTCTTCAGGTCAGTGGTATGGGGTCAGGGGTGTGATGGGGTGTGTGTGTGTCTGTCAGGCCCTGTTAATGTAATGGCTTGAGTTATTCATCACAGTAGCACATTAGAGGCTTGCTCTTTCCATACACATTTTCTATTCTTCTCTCTCACTATTTACCCTTCCTCTCTCCTTCCTTCCACACTCTCATTTCCATGTTGTTTTACAAGCTAAATTAATGGCTGTGAATATAAAGCTGTTTATTAGAACATGGCAAGGTCAGATTACATGCTAATCACGCACACACGCACACACCCACACACACACACACACACACACACACAGGTGCATGCAAGCACACCCCCTGACCCCATCTACAGTATATGTCCTCAGCAGACGTTATCTCTCTCCCAGTCTCGGCCGCATGCTGTTTATGGATTAGTTTATCTGTCCATTCCTCTTTCTGTCTGCCTCGCTAACAGATAAGGACAGGCTGCTAAGACACCTCATTTCATCCCCCCATCCCTCCTTACCTCCACCTCTCCATCTCTCATTCTGGGATCTGGCGCTAGTGCCAAACACACATTAGTTTGCAATTTCATAATGTAAAAACTGGCACAATGGTATTTTCCAACCCTAATGCCAGGTTAGGCAATTTTCTTGTCTAACATCAGCTAGCTTTCGCTGAGGTGGGGCGCTGCATTTCATGCAGCGCTAAAGGGAGGTTTTAAGAGCCACCAGAAGCAGGACTTAACAGTAATGCAGCTGGTAATGGCATGGATTTCGAGAGCAGAAGCGCCACCTATCCCACCATGACACAGTACCTTTTGTGCCGGTGAATCTCGTAGTTAGAAACGATTGGTTTCCCTCCAAAACCAAGCACAGCCTACCCTCCTCTTAATCAAGGCTGGTTTAGCAGCATCTCATAGGTGTCTCTTTTTTATCCTGGCCATTAGCCAAATAGCCCATGATTAAAGGGGTTTTAAATGGTCTACTGAGAGTGCTTTGAAATATTTGAGAGGTTTTAGCCTTAATGCTTTTTATTATTCATAATTCACATACCTGCATAATTCATTTAACTTGTTCGAGTAGGCTATCCATCTCCATTTTTAAGGAGCGGTCCTCATCCGATTAGCAAAGACACGCTCATTCAAACTATTCAGTCCTATAATGCCATGTCAACGGCAGATGTCTGGGGGAGAATCTGCCTTGCAAATAGACAACGATAGACAACGATACAATATTCGTATTTTGTATAGATGTGCAAATGTTATGCGTAAAGACATTTAGGCCTACATGTGCAAACAGTGCCCTGGAACAAGAGAAGTGATTTATGATTTCATGCTTCTGACCCCATCCAATGTAGAAATATTGTTGTTGCTGCTGTTTTAGAAACCAGATTGCTTTTTTGGGGTTTATATGATTAAAGAACAAGATCTTCATAGGCTACCCTTACCTTATGTCACGTTCAGGCCTGATATTTATAGGCTGGCGTGTTTAGTTTAGTTTTGGTGTAGGGTGTTGGGGTAATGGTTCCCAATTAGAGGCAGCTGAGTGTCGTTACCTCTAATTGGGAACCATATATATGTTTGTAGTTTTCACTAGGGGTTTGTGGGTTATTGTTTGAGCATAGCTTTGTGTTTCAGTCTATGTTGTTGTTACGATTGTTGTTACGATCTTCGTTTTCGGTTGTTTTGTCCCAGTTACGTGTATTAAATAAAGCATGTATACAGGATACCTCGCTGTGCCTTGGTCTGTCCCTCACGGAGATCGTGACACCTTAGGCTTAGGCTACTAACGAATGCTGGTTCAATGGCAATGTATTGTCTTTTTTATCCTTGCCTTGCAAAGTAGCCTATCCATAAAAGGTGTTTAAGTGGTTGCCTTGAACAAAAAATATACTTCACATCCTAAAACATACAAACAAATGCTTACTTGCTTACTTAATTTCACTTGTTCAGGTATCCATCCCCATCTCCAAACAGCACCTCTCATCCGCTTACCAAAGACGCGCTTCTTCAAACATATTTAAATGATTCAGTCCTATAATGCAGTATCAACAGTAGGCCTAGGCTATATTTTGCTTCTTGAGAACGTGCCCCACACATATACAATTTACAGGAGCCTAGTATTTTTTATTTTAGGAGAAGTGCTTTGAGGAAAGACATGTAGGCTCATTGAAGCCAATTACAACAGTGTTGACTGTCAACACTCCAAACATATTGAGGAAAAAAATGTTTATTTTTAATTTTTTTACTGTTATTATCACTTGTTACTGTAGCCTAAGCTTTTTATTAAACTGTAGTATCAATCCACAATGGACCAGGACGAGCAAATTCAGTGCCCCCAGTTGAATTGCAGTTGATGACAATGCAAAGACCATCAATTACCTATAGAACTTGAGACAAACGCATGCAGTAGAGGGCGACTGCACTTCCTGATTTGGCCTTGTGTTGGAGATTGCTCATTAAAAATGCTAGTGGCCACGACTGAAGCCAAACGAGTGTTGTCTTGGGGGTGTGGTTTGGTGTGGGTGTGTTATGTTCGCATATCGTATCCTGGCAGCTACTGTTTGTCCCTCTTGAGTCACCGTAGCAACAACATAGCCACTTCCTCAAAATAGTAACTTCCTTAAAATAGTCAGAACTAATCTAAGAAAAATTAAGAAATCTGTAATTAATTTAGACGTTTTTGCCAAAGAGGTCTTAGTCGCATAATTTTACATGTAGCTACGTTTTTTACTGCATTATTTCTCAAGTAAAGAAGTGAATAACTAGTCAGTGCACTGCATATAGTCTATCGAGTCAGGAAAGTCTGGCTGCGCACTCAGGACTGATTTCTGAGAACAATATCATGTCTACAACGTCATCATCTGCAAGCTGTCAAAGTTGTGACGAACTCACTTACAAGACTCCATTGGGAAGGAGGATTCTTCTGTAAAGGCTTATTTTTTTTATTTTAGTTTTTCGCCTCTGAAGTTTGAGCGATTGTGTGAGTGCAAGCACACATCTGTTTCACTCCCTCTCCTACTTTTTCCTCATCCTCTCTCTTTACAGGTCTGGCATCCAGACGTTGCCTCACAACGCCAAGGTTCACTACAACTATGCCAACTTCCTGAAAGACAGAGGGCGCCACCAGGAGGCCATCCACCACTACAAAACTGCTCTCAGGTCAGTTATAGTGTCCATAATGACAGAGCTTTTGCTGTTTACATCACTACAAATCTGCTCTAAAGTCAATCTCAGTGTCCAAGAAGGTAAAACTACAGGAATAAGAGGGAGTTTCAGTGTTTTATCCTGATCACCATGTCAATGGGACACAGTTCCGCCAAACCAAGGTCATTCCTCAAACGCAATAACACCATCAGCTTTCAACGTTCAGGGATGCGGCCAAAACCAAAAACAGTCTAGGTTCTCAGGGCATGTTTGGAACCTCAGGTAACCTTTTCAAGTTACAGTCAAAATTACATTTGAGGTCAGAAACCCCACAGACAAACGGTAAGAAACCCCATTGAAGTCTCCAAACCTCAAGCGGTCATGAAACGGTAGGTCTCAATGGAGAACATCTTTCTTAATATGGCATGTCGTCCCTATAATGTCTAGACTGTACCTCCAGGCCTAACTAGAATTCATTCATTTAAAGTAGGGGACACGTTATTGATTATCGTAGGTTGATGGTCCGCCCCCTCAATTCATTACAAAACACTCTTTTATTAAATCAGGAGGAACTCTGTTTGCTGCTCATAAATGCATAAAGGCACACACACGCACACACACGCTCTCTTGCTTGCACAGCCACACACACACTAGATTGCATATTCTCAAGCATGTAATGGCCTTGTCTCAGCTCGATGCTTGCACCCCATTCATCTCAGTAAGACACAAACACAGCACTGTACCTAATGAAAGAGGGGATCCATTTGTTCTGCCTGTCACTGGCCCAGAGGGCTATATATTTATCCCCCAATCCAGCTTTCCCTTTTTCTCTTCCCCCTCTCTTCCCTCCCCACTACCATCCTCCATTCTTCTTGAGTCATAACTAATGATCCTTTCAGTGCTCTGTCATTTTGTTTATGTGTAGTTGTGTGTGCGAGAGTTTTTTTGTCTCAGTCATCAGTGTTTGACTGACAGGAGCAAGGAAATCATGCTGTGTGTGTCTACTACTGCATCTGAGTCTCTCTCCCCTCCTCTCTCTTCTCTCCCCTTCTCCTTCCTTCCCTCCACCGCCCTTCCCTCCTCTCTCTTCTCTCCCCTCCTCTCCCCTTCTCCTTCCTTCCCTCCACCGCCCTTCCCTCCTCCTCTCTTCTCTCCCCTCTGCCTGTCTTCCCTTCTCCCCCCCTTCCCTCCATGTCCTGTCCCTCCTCCTCTCTCTTCTCTCCCCTCTTCCTTTCGCCCATCCTCCTCTCTCTCTCTCCTCCTCCTCTCTTCCAGTGTGCCAGGGGCTGACTAGAGCCTGTTTGACTTATTTGGACAGAACGGTTTAGGTCCAGTGGGATCATTCTTTTCTCTTTCTGCAGTTTGTTCTTTTACCTTTCCATTCCCCCTGGCAGAGATGTAGACGCTCACTGATGGATGCTCCGTGAGCCGGTTTAGCTAGAGTGTTTTGTGTGTTTGTGTGTTTGTGTGTTTGTGTGTGTGTGTGTGTGTGTGTGTGTGTGTGTGTGTAGGGATGCATATCTCAGAACGCGATCAGTTCCATTCCCCGATTCTATATTCCTCATCCCCCTATCCGTTCATCTCTCCATCCTCCGAATACCCCATCATTTCATCCACTTCTCTCCCCCTTCCCCTTTTCCTATCTCTGTCTCATCCCTCCATGTAGTTAAAGACAGACTAGCAGAAGTGTGTTCCTCTCTCTCTCTCTCTCTCTCTCTCTCTCTCTCTCTATCTATCTATCTATCTATCTATCTATCTATCTATCTATCTATCTATCTATCTATCTATCTATCTATCTATCTATCTATCTATCTATCTATCTATCTATCTATCTATCTATCTATCTATCTATCTATCTATCTATCTATCTATCTATCTATCTATCTATCTATCTATCTATTCCTGTTCCCCACTAATGCATTCTCCTGCCTGTATCTACATATAGCAACAGGATCCTGCAGGTGTGCTGTTATAATCCTATCCAGAACCATTTACTGCTTTTATCCCACTCCATACCACATGACTCTCTACACAGAGGCTGCTTTGAAATGGTTCCCATAGGGTTCTGTCAAAGGTAGTGTACTGTATAGGGAATAGGCAGAAATACTTTAAGAAATTAAGAGATGGTAAATTCTATTTGTTTCTTAATGGCTATTGTGTACGTTGCTTGTACATTGTCAATGGGCTGCACGGTGCATTCTGGGTCATTCTGGACAGGTGGGAGTCAACATTACAAATATTAGCAAGATGTGAGATAATAACTTGTTCTCTTTAATACCATATAGCTTTGAAATCGGGACATTACATAGGTAGAAGGGATTGCGTGACGCTTAACTTAGCAACCACGTGGCGCAGCATGACAACGTGAACGCGATTGGTCTAGAGTCTACTGGGCTAGGCATTATATGTTACATTATACAGTCATTGGCCAATGACATTACCATCTCCTCATTTCTTTAAGTATTTCTGGAATAGGGTGCCTTTTTTTCAGACAAAGTTTATCCCTCGGGAAATTTACCTCCACTTCAAATGAGTTTCGTAGCTCATTTTTCTTGTTTTTCATTTGGGCTGGTGATAAAAGAGAGAGGGGATGTTGTTGCCCTGGAGTTGTTGGTTTTATTGCATTCTTTCCAGGTTGTTTTATTAGTTTGTTTTTCAGGTTTCGTGTTCTGGTCCCCTGCTTAGACATTAGAGTGGGTGGTGGTGTGTGTGGGCATCAATAGTGTGCTTACTGCAGAGTGCGTGCCACTAAGTCCACACTGTTGCCTTTCTAGGCAGTTTCACACTGAAAGGAGACGTAAACTGTGACTCGTTAGCCAATGGAAAGGAAATGGACACGGTTGTCATGGCGTTGTTTCACCTCTCGCCCCGGCGTTGTGATGAGTGTGTCTCACTGTTATGGCACTAATAATTCAAATGGATTTGTAATTACATGGCACCTTTGACCCATCCTTTCTAAAAGCACTCACTGCTCCTTATTCAGACACACGATAACTATTATCAGGATAACAACCACTCATCCTAATGACGGTATCATGGGGGTCATGTCGTCTTCTTGTAGCACTTTGGGGGTCATGTAAGGATACATAAGATGGGTAACATGTCCCCAAAGTGCTAAATTGTTTCCTGTCATCGTCACTGATTTCAAGGACCAGACCAATCAGGCACCTTTTCAACCATTAGCGGTCATCACAAAATGTGATGAAGGAAGAATGTTTTCTTACAGATTGGAACTTTTTTTTTCCCTCCTTCTCTCCACAAACTACTTTCCTGCTCTTCTCCTTTCCTCCTCCCTTCCCCCTCCTCTAACCTCTCCAGGTTGTGCCCTCGCCATGCCAGTGCCATGAACAACCTGGGTACTCTGACACGCCACCCAGAGGATGCCGAGCACTACTACAGGACCGCCCTGGACACCAACCCCCAGCACAACAGAGCCCTGTTCAATCTGGGAAACCTGCTCAAGTAGGATGTACACAAACACACCTGCATGCATATACACACACATTGTGCGTGCACTCAGAGGTCTCGGCACAAGGCTCGCACCCCATTCATTCGAACACACACGTGCGCGAACACACACACAGTGTCCCTGCAGCTCACATAACGAGTGACACACAGTGCCCTACCTGAGGATAAATGGCTTACATTAGCAGAATGCTCTGTCTGTTCTTTCTCACACAGTCATAGGAAATAGTTTAGACACGCGGTGGCGAGCTGTTCTGCTTGTTGCTCATTAGGGCTGTGGGTGTGTGTGTGAGTGTGTGTGTCACATCATCGACACTGCTCCGCTCTACTCATCCCTGTCACTCTGGCTGATTGGAAAAACATTTGTTTAACACAGAGATAAACAGAGCACTCATGAAATCACTGGGTTGACACAAAGAGGAGGGGCTTAGGGGGGGCTCGTTAGAACAACAAAACACTTTCACACACACACACACACACACACACAGACAGACACACCAGCGAAGCAGACTTGGCATTAGTCGGGACAGTGGGAGTATTCTGTTACTGTTTGTTTACTGTCTGCATTATAGCCCCCACCTACTCCATTCCAGACAGCCCCCATTATAGCCCCCACTTTATTCTCATTGATGGGAGTGTAAGGTGTTTGTAGTACACACACAGCAGCATTCCTGCTAGCCTGGCTAGCTCTAATGGAGAAACATGGCAGTAATGGCAACACAAATTAACTCCATTATTGCGCTACAGATCCATCAACATTGATGGGAGTGTAAAGTGTTTGTAGTGCACACACACGCACAGCAGCATTCCTGCTAGCCTGGCTAGCTCTAATGTAGAAACAAATTAACTTCATTATTGCGCTACAGATCCATCAGGTCTATATTTTCAATTACGACCTGTGAACATACAGCCTCAGGCCTACAGACCCAACATGGATTCCCATTACTCCTGCTGGACCCGGCACCGTTTCCAGGTCATCTACTGTATGGATACACAGCGGGTGTGTGTGCTTGTGTGTCAGCAGAAAACGGACGCAACATAGCCATGTGATGATGTTGACGATGATGACGATGATGATGTTATTATGATGTTGACGATGATGACGATGATGTTATTATGATGTTGACGATGATGACGATGATGTTATTATGATGTTGACGATGATGACGATGATGATGTTATTATGATGTTGACGATGATGACGATGATGTTATTAATGATGTTGACGATGATGATGCTATTCCAGGTCCCAAGGGAAGAAGGAAGAGGCAGAGGCTCTGTTGAGAGACTCCATTCGGTTCGGTCCACACTTCGCTGACGCCTACTCCAGTCTAGCATCACTTTATGCAGAGCAGGTAACACACGCGCACATGCACACACACACACACACACACACACGTGCTTTGCAGGTAATACACACGCCATTCCAGTGATGGTTCAATCTATGCACTGGTTGCATACACACACAAAAATACACACATTCTCTCAGACACACGCTTGTGATGCACTCACACACACGCTTTTGTAAGAGCATGTTAGGCAATGTGTGTTCTGCTATATCTCCCCTACCCCCCTTTCCATGGATTCAGAATTCAATTATAATTCGCTGTAGATCATTAATCTTGCTGCCGGGATCTCCACTGCGCCATTATTTTGGCTTGTTCAATTAAACACACTTACTGACTCCCTAACCTTCTATTACCACAGGCTCTCTCTAACCTTATCTCAGCATAGCCACAATTTCACACGACATCAGCTCATGCTCAATAATTCAATATAACTATTTTATTGATGCCATATTCTTTTTTATTATAGAAGCGGTTTGCGGAGGCCAATGAAGTTTATCTGCAAGGCATAGAGAGCTGCCCAGACAGCTCAGACCTGCATAATAACTACGGAGTGTTTCTGGTCGATACCGGTGAGTTCCGTCGGGTTGGTCGGAGAGGAGAGTGTTGATCTGTCCGCAAATAAAGTTTTAGCTTACTCACATTTCTTTCTCTCTCACTCTTCTCTCGTTAGGAGAAGGCGATCTGGCGGCAGCCCACTACCAGCATGCCGTGCGTCTCAAACCGGCGCACTACGTCGCCATGGTAAACTTGGGCCGCCTCCTTCGCTCCTCCAGTGAGAACAAGGAGGCGGAGTCTTGGTACAAAAAGTGAGTTAAGAGGTGACAACCAATTTGGGAATATGGGAGAGATTCACAAGTCAAACGAGAGTGGATGGGGTGTCCTGTGTGACCTTGTATGAGCTCTTGTTGACCTTCCATTGACTTCTCCCTAACTTTGACCCCAGGGCCCTGCAGGTGACGAGGAAGGTGGACATCCTGACGCCACTAGGGGCGCTGTACTATAACACAGGACGCTATGAGGAGGCTCTGCAGGTATATCGCGAGGCAGCTACGCTACAGCCAGACAGCACCGACATCTGGCTGGCTCTGGTGAGGCACAACACACACACACACACACATACAGACGCAGGCACACACACATGCAGGCATGTACTCGCCACATGCTGCAGTCATACCAGGACAGCACCAACAGATGTCTGGCCCTGAATTGCCCTCTCCCTTCCTCCTTCTCTCTCTCCCTCTCCCTCCCTCTATACAGGCACAAGTGTTAGCCATGGCAGGCCGCTCTAAAGAGGCAGAGAAGATGACTCTGGGCATCATATCGAAGCAGGGGAGCTGCATTGAGTGTTACCGCCTACTGTCTGCCATCTACAGCAAACGAGGCAACTACACAGAGGTGTGTGTGTTGTTGGGTCTGTGGTGTCTGCCTTTGAAAGAAAGAATGGGACTGAGAAATAATAAGAAGAATAGAGAGATGGGAGAAGGACCGAGACGGTCAAGAAAAACAGAACAATCCATATCACCTCAGGGTCAGCAACAGTGATCGCCGCGGAAACAGTGGTTGCTATGGAAACGCATCACATCTAGATTCTGTCTCCTCCGAGTCTCATCCCCATCTGTTCACACTGATCCTCCATCCTTTACTTCCTTCACTTCATCTCTCCATCCTGATTACATTCTCCTCCTCCTCCGCCGTCCCTGGTTCCATCCCTCTTTCCATCCCTCCGTCTCTGGGGGCTCATCTGTAGACACTCTAACAGAATGGATGTAATCCCTGTGTCCCAAATGGCACCCTAATCCCTGTGTAGTGCACTACTTATACGAAATTGGGTGGCATTTGAGATTTTGCCTCGCTGCTAAAAATAGTATTTCCTTCCTAAAATAACACAGAGGTGGTGTGGGGGGCTGACAAGAGCAGCAAACTTTTTTGTGCCAGAGATCGGCAAGATAAGGCCTTTTTTTCTCTGGGGACCGCTTGGGTATAAAAATATTCACAATAGATTTTTTATTCAGAACATCAATTTTTCTATGCATTTTCTCTATTATATCTACTACCCTAACACCAGCGGAGGCTGCTGAGGGGAGGACGGCTCATAATAATGGCTGGACCGGAGCGAATAGAATGGCATCAAACACGTTTGATGTATTTGATACCATTCTACTGATTCCACTCCAGCCTTTACCACGAGCTGTCCTTCCCCATTAAGGTGCCACCAACCTCCTGGGCTTACACGTATAATTTGTTTAGGAGAGTAATAACATAGTCCATCAAGCTATTTGATTCTCTATTTTAGGACACCTGGTAGTATCATCAACAAAACAAAAAAATATATATTATTTGATGAAAATGTTGAAATTATCTCAATAAACATAGTAACGCACTAAGATATGTCAAATTATAAATGCCACCTTTCAATCTAAAGGATTTATGGTATGTAGTTACTGAAATGCTTGAGAAAGGTATTGGGAGGAAGATCTGCATTGCTTTCAAATGGGATTCTGTCACAGTCCGTTCCAACGTGTCCTGCGCAGCTTGTGAGCACCGTAGAGGGAAACAGCAGGTACGTCCATGTTCCTGAGAGTCACAGCTTTCGGTGATGGGGTCATAATAGCTCCAACCGGTCAGAAGTTAGAGCCAAACTTGTAGGAAGTAAAAAAGAAAGCGCTCTGTTTGTCACAACCGCATTTATCGGAGATCGGAGGTTACTCGCGTAACCATGGTTCTATGAACCAAGCGCCACATTTAGTAGATCGAGACGAATCCAGTGCAATCAGTAGGGCTTATTCAGGCATTTCTCTATGGACTGGCGGCGGTCCATGGACCAGGGTTTGAGAAAGGCTGGACTAGAGGACGTTTATTTTCTCTCAGTCTCTCAGACAGAAGACAGAGTGATTATTACACCATCCTCCCTTTGGATAGTCTTAGTGTGTTTCTGTCTAGTGTCTACGTACTACAGTGAGGGAAAAAAGTATTTGATCCCCTGCTGATTTTGTACGTTTGCTCACTGACAAAGAAATGATCAGTCTATAATTTTAATGGTAGGTTTATTTGAACAGTGAGAGACAGAATAACAACAACAAAAATCCAGAAAAACGCATGTGAAAAATGTCATAAATGGAATTGCATTTTAATGAGGGAAATAAGTATTTGACCCCTCTGCAAAACATGACTTAGTACTTGGTGGCAAAACCCTTGTTGGCAATCACAGAGGTCAGACGTTTCTTGCAGTTGGCCACCAGGTTAGCACACATCTCAGGAGGGATTTTGTCCCACTCCTCTTTGCAGATCTTCTCCAAGTCGTTAAGGTTTCAAGGCTGACGTTTGGCAACTCGAACCTTCAGCTCCCTCCACAGGTTTTCTATGGGATTAAGGTCTGGAGACTGGCTAGGCCACTCCAGGACCTTAATGTGCTTCTTCTTGAGCCACTCCTTTGTTGCCTTGGCCGTGTGTTTTGGGTCATTGTCATGCTGGAATACTCATCCACAACTTATTTTCAATGCCCTGGCTGAGGGAAGGAGGTTCTCACCCAAGATTTGACGGTACATGGCCCGTCCATCGTCCCTTTGATGCGGTGAAGTTGTCCTGTCCCCTTAGCAGAAAAACACCCCCAAAGCATAATGTTTCCACCTCCATGTTTGACGGTGGGCATGGTGTTCTTGGGGTCATCGGCAGCATTCCTCCTCCTCCAAACACGGCGAGTTGAGTTGATGCCAAAGAGCTCCATTTTGGTCTCATCTGACCACAACACTTTCACCCAGATGTCCTCTGAATCATTCAGATGTTCATTGGCAAACTTCAGACACGCATGTATATGTGCTTTCTTGAGCAGGGGGACCTTGTGGGCGCTGCAGGATTTCAGGCGTAGTGTGTTACCAATTGTTTTCTTGGTGACTATTGTCCCAGCTGCCTTGAGATCACTGACAAGATCCTCCCGTGTAGTTCTGGGCTGATTCCTCACCGTTCTCATGATCATTGCAACTCCACGAGGTGAGATTGTGCATGGAGCCCCAGGCCGAGGGAGATTGACAGTTATTTTGTGTTTCTTCCATTTGTGAATAATCGCACCAACTGTTGTCACCTTCTCACCAAGCTGCTTGGCGATGTTCTTGTAGCCCATTCCAGCCTTGTGTAGGTCTACAATCTTGTCCTTGACATCCTTGGAGAGCTCTTTGGTCTTGGCCATAGTGGAGAGTTTGGAATCTGATTGATTGATTGCTTCTGTGGACAGGTGTCTTTTATACATGTAACAAACTGAGATTAGGAGCACTTCCTTTAAGAGTGTGCTCCTAATCTCAGCTCGTTACCGGTATAAAAGACACCTGGGAGCCAGAATTCTTTCTGATTGAGAGGGGGTCAAATACTTATTTGCCTCATTAAAATGCAATTCCATTTATAACATTTTTCACATGTGTTTTTCTGGATTTATTTGTTGTTATTCTGTCTCTCACTGTTCAAATAAACCTACCATTAAAATTATAGACTGATCATTTCTTTGTCAGTGGGCAAACGTACAAAATCAGCAAAGGATCAAATACTTTTTTCCCTCACTGTAACTCACCAGGGATACTGCTACGCTTCCAGATATTGCTACGCTTCCAGATCTGTTAGCTACACTATCTCGATATCCCCTTAATGGGGGTTTTATACTTGCTTTTCTCTCTCTCTCTCTGTCAAAGGGAAGGGAAAATAAAAGCGATTGATGATATTTATGTCATCTCAAGGATGATATTTCTTTTTTCTCCCAGAGGCAATAGTAAGTTACATGAAATTCCCACCTCTCTTCCTCGTTCTTTTCTTTCCCCTTCAAATCTCTCAGCTTTCTCTCTCTCTCTCTCTCTCTCTCTCTCTCTCTCTCTCTCTCTCTCTCTCTCTCTACAGAACACTGTCTACTACTATAATCAGCCTCACTCTCTTTATTCTCTCTTTAAATCTCTCCAATTCAATTCAAGGGGTTTTATTGGCATGGGAAACATATGTTAACATTGCCAAAGCAAGTGAGGTAGATAATATACAAAGTAAAAATGAACAGTAAACATTACACTCACATTACAGGTCCCAAAAAAACAAAGACATTTCAAATGTCATATTATGTCTATATACAGTGTTGTAACGATGTACACATGGTTAAAGTACAAAAGGGAAAATAAATAAGCATAAATATGGGTTATATTCACAATGGTGTTTGTTCTTCACTGGTTGACCTTTCACTGGTTGACCTCTATCCCTAGCCATGGAAGTATATCCCTAGCCATGGAAGTATATCCCTAGCCATGGAAGTATATCCCTAGCCATGGAAGTCTATCCCTAGCCATGGAAGTATATCCCTAGCCATGGAAGTATATCCCTAGCCATGGAAGTATATCCCTAGCCATGGAAGTATATCCCTAGCCATGGAAGTCTATCCCTAGCCATGGAAGTCTATCCCTAGCCATGGAAGTCTACCCCTAGCCATGGAAGTCTACCCCTAGCCATGGAAGTCTACCCTAGCCATGGAAGTCTACCCTAGCCATGGAAGTCTATCCCTAGCCATGGAAGTCTATCCCTAGCCATGGAAGTCTACCCTAGCCATGGAAGTCTATCCCTAGCCATGGAAGTCTATCCCTAGCCATGGAAGTCTACCCCTAGCCATGGAAGTCTACCCCTAGCCATGGAAGTCTACCCCTAGCCATGGAAGTCTACCCCTAGCCATGGAAGTCTATCCCTAGCCATGGAAGTCTATCCCTAGCCATGGAAGTCTACCCCTAGCCATGGAAGTCTACCCCTAGCCATGGAAGTATATCCCTAGCCATGGAAGTATATCCCTAGCCATGGAAGTCTACCCCTAGCCATGGAAGTCTACCCCTAGCCATGGAAGTCTACCCCTAGCCATGGACGTCTACCCCTAGCCATGGAAGTCTACCCTAGCCATGGAAGTCTACCCTAGCCATGGAAGTCTACCCTTAGCCATGGAAGTCTACCCTAGCCATGGAAGTCTATCCCTAGCCATGGAAGTCTATCCCTAGCCATGGAAGTCTATCCCTAGCCATGGAAGTCTATCCCTAGCCATGGAAGTCTATCCCTAGCCATGGAAGTCTATCCCTAGCCATGGAAGTCTACCCCTAGCCATGGAGGTCTATCCCTAGCCATGGAGGTCTATCCCTAGCCATGGAAGTCTACCCCTAGCCATGGAAGTCTACCCCTAGCGATGGAGGTCTATCCCTAGCCATGGAAGTCTACCCCTAGCCATGGAAATCTACCCCTAGCCATGGAAATCTACCCCTAGCCATGGAAGTCTACCCCTAGCCATGGAAGTCTATCCCTAGCCATGGAAGTCTATCCCTAGCCATGGAAGTCTACCCCTAGCCATGGAAGTCTACCCCTAGCCATGGAAGTCTACCCCTAGCCATGGAAGTCTACCCCAAGCCATGGAAGTCTATGCTTAGCCATGGAAGTCTGTGCCTAGCCATGGAAGTCTACCCCTAGCCATGGAAGTCTACGCCTAACTATGGAAGTCTATCCCTAGCCATGGAAGTCTATGCCTAGCCATGGAAGTCTACCCCTAGCCATGGAAGTATATCCCTAGCTATGGAGGGGTGTATACACTAGTGTAACACTGGTGTTACAGTCGAGAAACAGCATTAATGTCGTGGTTGAGCTTCACTCATGAGAACACTCTGAAACTGTCTCGACACACATCTCATCAGGATCCCAGTGTGTGGTGTGTGGTGTGTGGTGTGTGTGTGTGTGTGTGTGTGTGTGTGTGTGTGTGTGTGTGTGTGTGTGTGTGTGTGTGTGTGTGTGTGTGTGTGTGTGTGTGTGTGTGTGTGTGTGTGTGTGTGTGTGTGGTAACCTCTGTATACGTGTACTAATTCTCTCCTCTTCCCTTAGGCTCTGGATGCTCTAGACAAGGCCCTACTGCATAACCCCATAGACATGTCTGTCAGGGCAGAGCTTCACTTCTCCAAGGGCAACCAGCTCAGAGAGATGAACCAGCTGGACAGAGCCTTCGAGGTACAGGAGGCTCCACACACACACACACACCCCTCATTACTCTGCATACTTTTCTCCATCTGCTCTCTCTTCTCCCTCAGACTCCCTCTCTCCTCATCCACTAACGTTTCAACCTCTCCAACTTAATTAACTTTTTCTCCTGCTTGACGCTCTCCTCTCACTCCCTCCTCAACATTATTCCCTCTTCTCTCCCTCCTCACCATCAGACCCCTCTCCCCCTCTCCCTCCTCACCGTCATACACCTCTCTCCCTCCTCACCGTCATACACCTCTCTCCCTCCTCACCGTCATACCCCTCTCTCCCTCCTCACTGTCATACCCCTCTCTCTCTCTCCCTCCTCACTGTCATACCCCTCTCTCTCTCTCCCTCCTCACCGTCATACCCCTCTCTCTCCCTCCTCACCGTCATACCCCTCTCTCTCTCTCCCTCTTCACCGTCATACCACTCTCTCTCTCTCCCTCCTTACCGTCATACCCCTCTCTCTCTCTCCCTCTTCACTGTCATACCCCTCTCCCTCCCTCCTCACCGTCATACCACTCTCTCTCTCTCCCTCCTTACCGTCATACCCCTCTCTCTCCCACCTCACCATCATACCCCTCTCTCTCTCTCTCCCTCCTCACCGTCATACCCCTCTCTCTCTCTCCCTCCTCACCGTCATACCACTCTCTCTCTCCCTCCTCACCGTCATACCCCTCTCTCTCCCTCCTCACCGTCATACACCTCTCTCCCTCCTCACCGTCATACCCTCTCTCTCCCTCCCCTCACCGTCCATACCCTCTCTCTCCCTCCCTCCTCACCGTCATACCCTCTCTCTCTCCCTCATCACCGTCATACCCTCTCTCTCCCTCCTCACCGTCATACCCTCTCTCCCTCCTCACCGTCATACCCCTCTCTCCCTCCTCACCGTCATACCCCTCTCTCTCTCTCCCTCCTCACCGTCATACCCCTCTCTCTCCCTCCCTCCTCACCGTCATACCACTCTCTCTCTCTCCCTCCTTACCGGGCCATACCCTCTCTCTCCCACCTCACCATCATACCCCTCTCTCTCTCTCTCTCCCTCCTCACCGTCATACCCCTCTCTCTCTCTCCCTCCTCACCGTCATACCACTCTCTCTCTCCCTCCTCACCGTCATACCCCTCTCTCTCTCTCCCTCCTCACCGTCATACCACTCTCTCCCTCCTCACCGTCATACCCCTCTCTCTCCCTCCTCACCGTCATACACCTCTCTCCCTCCTCACCGTCATACCCCTCTCTCTCCCTCCTCACCGTCATACCCCTCTCTCTCCCTCCTCACCGTCATACCCCTCTCTCTCCCTCATCACCGTCATACCCCTCTCTCTCCCTCCTCACCGTCATACCCCTCTCTCCCTCCTCACCGTCATACCCCTCTCTCCCTCCTCACCGTCATACCCCTCTCTCTCTCTCCCTCCTCCTCACCGTCATACCCTCTCTCTCTCTCCCTCCTCTCACCGTCATACCCTCTCTCTCTCTCTCCTCCTCACCGTCATACCCCTCTCTCTCTCTACCTCCTCACCGTCATACCACTCTCTCTCTCTCCCTCCTCACCGTCATACCACTCTCTCTCTCTCCCTCCTCACCGTCATACCCCACTCTCTCTCTCCCTCCTCACCGTCATACCACTCTCTCCCTCCTCACCGTCATACCCCTCTCTCTCCCTCCTCACCGTCATAAACCTCTCTCCCTCCTCACCGTCATACCCCTCTCTCTCCCTCCTCACCGTCATACCCTCTCTTTCCCTCCTCACCGTCATACCCCTCTCTCTCCCTCATCACCGTCATACCCCTCTCTCCCTCCTCACCGTCATACCCCTCTCTCCCTCCTCACCGTCATACCCCTCTCTCTCTCTCCCTCCTCACCGTCATACCCCTCTCTCTCTCTCCCTCCTCACCGTCATACCCCTCTCTCTCTCTCCCTCCTCACCGTCATACCCCTCTCTCTCTCTCCCTCCTCACCGTCATACCCCTCTCTCTCTCTACCTCCGCACCGTCATACCCCTCTCTCTCTCTCTCCTCACCGTCATACCACTCTCTCTCCCTCATCACCGTCATACCCCTCTCTCCCTCCTCACCGTCATACACCTCTCTCTCTCCCTCCTCACCGTCATACCCCTCTCTCCCTCCTCACCGTCATACCCCTCTCTCTCCCTCCTCACCGGCGTACCCCTCTCTCTCCCTCCTCACCGGCGTACCCCTCTCTCTCCCTCCTCACCGGCGTACCCCTCTCTCTCGCTCTCCCTCCTCACCGGCATACCCCTCTCTCTCCCTCCCCACCGTCATACCCCTCTCTCGCCCTCATTTTCCACTTTTCCCTTCTCTCTCCTTTTCTCTCCTTTCACCTTGGTGAATAACTTTAGAACCTCCTATAACCTCAAAATGTACCTCTTACAAAACGAAACCACTAATTGCCTCATATATCCTAATCCCCAAAAGTAACTATGAATAAAGAGCATAACATATTTTGAGGCATATTCCGTAAAAACAACACGATTTGCATCTCCTACATGAAGTATATTATCTGCAGGGGTTTCAAGGGCGCCTGTGGATCTTCTAAGCGCCGGGTGCTTTTTTCTCCTGTTCAAGCAGACACACGAGAGAGAAAAGAGATACAAAGTTTGCAAATAAAATCACATCAAAAGGCGTTCCGGGCCTTTCGCTGCCTTTATCTTTTCCCCCCTTCTCACTAAAATAACACAATATCTCCTCCACTCTCTGCATAAACAAATAAGCCCATTTCCCCCCAACCACACTTCTCACAAGAGAGAGTGTGTGGCCTAAGATAAACTTCTTTCTCTTTCTTCCGTCTCTTTCATTTTTTCCTCTTGTGCTGATCTCTCTCTGCTTATACAGCAGGTCTCTCTTTCCACTCATTCACTCACGATCTCTCTCTCTCTCTCTTTACTTAGAGAGAAAGTCTCTTTCTCTTTCCACTCTCTCCCTTTCCACTCTCACTCCCTTTCTCTCCCTCTTTTTTTCAGTTCAGGAAGTCAACAAAGCCCTGCTATGTTGAACAGTTTATTCTCAGGGTTTCTTTTAGAGATAAACTCTACAGTTCTGGCCCTCTCAGTAGGTCTTGGCCGGGCGCCAGGGCTCCAGCTCTTGTTTGGGTGTTGTTCCCCTTCTAAGAAAAGGCACAAAAGGGCCAATTGAGATAATGCAGGCTTCGGGTGTGGTGGTGGACAATGTTGAAACGGATCCAATGTCTGCTTGCTGTATTTTGATAGCATATTCTATTGTTTCAGGGTGTTTGGTGTTCAAAGACACAAAACATGTTGCGTTGATTAAAGTTTCTGTAATCTTACAAGGATACTTCTCTCCCTTCATATTCACTTTATAGACCGAGCATAAGAACCCTACTGCCATCTAGTGATCGTTGGTTGTAAATACTTAATATAATATAAAGTATGCATGGTCTTCATTACAGAGCTACAAGCTGGTAGTTGAACTAAAACCTGACCAATCGCAGGCTTGGATGAACATGGGAGGAATTCAACATATCAAGGTACTATGACTACACAGTAGAGTTAGTTTGCACAAGTCAAAAGCCATTTACAAGCCATCAAGTCTTTGATTATACCGGAATTGCATATCAAGCATATATGGCAAAGGATGAGAGCTGACAAATGTCTGTATTTGATCCACTGCAGGGAGACTATGCAGCAGCCAGGCAGTACTACCAGAGGGCCCTGATCCTAACCCCTGGCTCCAAGCTGCTGAAGGAGAACCTGGCCAAGCTGGACAGGCTGGAGAGGAGGCTGACCGGGGCCTAGACTAACCCAGAGACACAACACTATCCTGTGCATGAGTTGGGGACCAAGGACCCTGGATGCCCCAACAGTACGGTTAAAAAAATACCTTCTTAAGTCAACCTACCTGGTTGACGACGTGAGATTATGGTGAACATGACAGGGTTGCAGGGTATGGAAGCAGACTAGGGGTGATGGAGCTTCCAGGGGAGCATGAGGCTGGTTAATCCTGTGACGGGAGTCACATTCTGGGGGAAGCAGATGGAGAGAGGACCCTAAGGAGTGGAGATGGACATTCAGCCAGCAGCACTTCAAATTGGAGCGGACTGGATCAGCTCTCTTGAAGACAGTACCACAAGCTCCACACATCGCCCAGCCTGAAAAAGCTTCAAACATACTGACCTGCTTTTTAAAATGTTTTATTCAGGTTTATTTGTTTTCGTATTTAATTTCATGTTAAATCCTGTTTTAGGCACTAAATCTGTGATCTCTTCCCTCATCTCTGCTTATGAGCAAAACCATAAGTAAACCCATGTTGAGATTTTGAAATGTATTGGGTGTTCACATTAAATGCTCCAACAATATAATTCTAGATGGAAGACAAATTACATTTTGCCAACATGAAGGATAGTTTTCTGAAGTCACTGTATATCCATGCTTAGGTTTGGGCTTTTCTTGACTCAAATGTGGCCCCTGCAACCCCTTAGCCTGAGCTTGTCTGGGATACATAAGCCCTGTTATAAGACAAGGTATCAGTGTGCTCTGTGAACACATTGACAACATGTGCTTTTAACCTGGCAGAGCCTCTGAGAAGCAAGCAACTTCTGCTCAATGTAGCCTTCCACAAGTACAAGTAAGCTAGTGTCTGTAGACTCCTCCTAAGGCCTAACACTGACCCTCTGATCCGCTCAACATTTCTGACGCTGTGTATTATTTGTTGCTGTTGATGTTGCTATGATGATTGTGAATGAATATTTTATGTGGAATGTACAATAGGATAAAGATGAACTGACTAGTGCAATGACTGAGATTGATTTGCGCCATAAAAATAAATATATGTTTTATTAACTGGCGTCGGTGCGTGCTGTGAGGTCTCTTGAGAAATAGTTGGCCTATTATTGGGAATGGGAGAAAGTTGTATGAAATGGGTCTATACTGCCCTCATCTGGCCTAGTGGTACATTACGTGTTAAGGAATCTAATTAGGTGATGATGGTGGCAGGTGCAGCGTGGGAGAGCTGATGAGTGCTTGAAAGTCGAAAGGCGCATTGTCAAGTGTCATTTACCCGTGTCACTTTTATTCCGATTGGGCTATCAGTCATAAGCAATCAACTTTTTTAATGCACTTTGGATGAAAATGTGTGTTTTTCTAATTGTGTATCTGTCTCTGTTGGGGCTTGGAATCCAGCACGGTAAGGGCAACACATTAATTTTCATTCTCGTTTTGTTGCTGGTGACTTGATTGAGTAAATGGTGATGCTTCTGTGATTTTTCACCATTCTCTTTAGACGTACATAACCAGACTGAAATTGTACAGAATCTTGAAAATGGTGCATTGAACGGAACAGAAGAGGAAAATGCAACCCTCGCCCGTGGATTTCAATTTGAAGGTATGGAAGAACACGTTTAACTGTGAACCATAAAACAATCAAGGTGAGGGCGTTGGCACTGGGTCCCAATCTCTCTAAGGCTCTAGGATCCAGTGGAACAGGGGTGATCTGCCTGTCACTGACTACAACCCAACCTGGGACGGCAGGGGTAGGTTTTAGCGGGTGGAATAGTGGAGAACAATTGGAGGTTTACTTAGTAGCGACGCAAATATCATGGTACAGCTATATGGCCACTCAATTATTGTGGTACTTTTAAATGGTAAGTTTCCAAACATATTATGATAAATGGAATTGAATCTCATTATGGTGAAATACGTATAGCCAGTTATAATTGAAATGGCTTAGCGGACAGTGAGAAAATACGGATCAGTATTTACCCGGCTAAAAGAGAAGGAATATAATAGCTGTTGTTTACAGGACACGCATTCAACCATTTTTGACGAAGTTGTGTGGAAAACGGACTGGTAGTAGGGGGAGGCAAATATACTTCTCCCATGGGCATAGAAACTCAAAGGGGTGATGATATTAATTAACAATTTTGATCTGAATGTGCAAATTGTCCAAACAGATCCGCAAGGTAGATTGATTATTTTAAGTATGTTATTGGACCACAAACTGATTTGGCTCATGAATCTATATGGTCCAAATACTGATGATGCATGCTTCTTTGAAAATATATAATAATTGATCAAGCAATAAAATGCTCTATTATTATGGTGGGAGATTATAATAAGGTTTTAAATAACGCAATGGACCGTAAAATAAATCGCACTACCAACAAACACCGTCATGCAGGAAATCACGAATATCATCGATATATTGAAACTAGTGCATAAATGGAGGCTTAAATATCTAGAGCTATTGAGATCTACATGGCGGAGGCTCAATCAAGGTAGTCGTCTTATATCATTCTCCCTGGAACCAAAAGATAAAGTGCTGACCGAATGCGTTCGGACCATCAAATAATTGGATAATACATTACTCTTACCGATTTCCACGTGGGCGAGGATATTGGAAATTTCATCAAAGCCTATTGGATGACAACTTGTTTTTAACTAGGACAGAATAATTTATAACTAACTTTTTCCGACACTACATACAGTACAGCAGATCCCGTATTTTATGGGACAATTTTGAATGAGGCTTTAGAGGCCGTGCAATTCAATACTCCTCTTTAAAACAAATGCAATGTAGGTCAAAAGAGTTCGTATTAACAAATGAAATGGGACTAACAGCACAGATGGCAATAACTGTATAATAGAGGCACAGAATAAGTTAGAGGAAAAATAAATGGAGGAACTTAAGAAAGATCAAGTGTAATATATTATAAAGTGAATTGGATGGAATATGTGGAAAAATGCACCAAAGTTTTTTAAATCTTTAATCTCCAAAAATAATTTACTATAACTTGTTACAAATGACAGTCACCCACGAGTCACCAAACCAATATTTTGAAAGCAGAAGCAAAGCACTAAGCATATATTTTCGTTTCAATCTCCACTAACCGAATTTAGAGGTATGGATTTTTTTCTATAATAATGTAAAATTAACTTCTGTACAGAGACTCATGTGAAGGACAAATTACTGAGGAGGAACTTGTTGATGCAATTAAAGCCTTTAAGTCCTGAAACTCTAGTTCAGAATCTATTGTCTATATGTAATGGGCACAATGAAATACACAAACACTGTTCGCATCATCCCTACTGGCAAGACCAGACATGCACTGCTATACTAAGCTACTTAAAACTAAGGCCACCCACACCCCCCACATTTCCTGATGCAGTGAGTAACCTGTCACTGTACACTAATAAAGAAACCTGTAACCTCTGAGATTTGTTGCAGATCTGGCAGGGGTTCGGTCCTTCGTGCCAGAGCAGGAGATGGAGGTGAGGATCATTGGTGGTGTGGAGGCCTGGGCCCACTCCTGGCCATGGCAGGTATCCCTACGCTTCACCACCATGCCAGCCTGTGGTGGTGCCATCATCGCCCCTCAGTGGGTTCTGACTGCCACACACTGCTTCAAGCAGTGAGTAGTTCTGGAAGTTTAAGTAACAATAAATCGAATAGATGTATAGTTAGAGAAATCAAAGTAATTATAGATGGTGTTTTACAGGTATAACAAAGTGGATTTCTGGACTGTGATGGCGGGAAAACATGACCTTGAGAATCCTAATGAAGAATGTCAACAGGTGGGATACACACATGGACAGACTACATTCAAGTCATTAAACAGATTTATTTTCCTGTATCACTATGCTGCATTGACATTAACTGTTAAGGCACACATTTACTTTTGTTTCCAGTTGGTTGGAGTCTCAAAAATAGTCACCCACAAGGATTACAACCGCATGACAAAGATGCATGACATTGCCCTGGTGAAGCTCAAGACCCCGCTGATGTTCAACCAGTGTGTGAGACCCATAGAGATATGGATGAGGCCAATCGAACCCAAAAAACAATGCACAGTGACCGGCTGGGGTACCACCAGAGAGAGTCAGTAGATTTCCGACATTTCTTTCTGAAGTTTAGTTGCATTCATCTCTTTATAAGAAAGGTCAGGTGTGGTCTTCTGGGGTCATAACTGACATTTAAATCATAATTGATCATCCACAATGAGGACGGTCCTGTTACTTGTTTTCCCCTCTTCATGTGCTCTTTCTCCCTCTTCCTACTCATCTACTCTCAGATGGGCCTCGTGCCCACAGACTCCAGGAGGTTAATGTGACCTGCCTGTCCCCAGAGGACTGTAACAAGTTCTACCGTGGTGTAGTTCAGCCCACCATGTTCTGTGCTGGAGACCCTGAGGGAGGTGTAGACGCCTGCCAGGTAGTGACCTCGAACTCTGACAATGCTTTAATGTGTTTATCCCTTTCATTGTATTCTACTTTCATGTAAAAAGTCTGTGTGTTCTGTTATCCTCGTCTTGTGATGTGGTTGTTCCTGCAGGGTGACTCAGGTGGACCGCTGTCCTGCTACACAGGGTCCAGGTATGAGTTGGCTGGAGTGGTCAGCTGGGGAGTGGGCTGTGGTAGAGCCCAGAGGCCTGGGGTATATACTAAAGTACAGGTCTACCTAGACTGGATCAATGAATTAATTCAAGGTAAGTACACACTTGGAGCCCAGCCCTTGAATTAATTAACACACTTGGAGAAATACTTCATTTTAAGCACTCAGGAGATTTTTTATTTTTAAGCACTCAGGAGATCTTTTATTTTTAACAGGTGAAAAGTCTATCTCTGGTGGTATTACTGTGACTGAAGGTAGGTTATGTCACTGCTAAATGATTTAACTACATGAAATAAACTTTTACGGGAGAAAAAATGAGTATCTGATTAATTTTAATCTTACTGCCAGCACATCAAATTGTATTTTGGTGATCTAAACAGAAGATCATATTCAGTTTGACCACTAACCCACTTGTACTCTCTTCCTGTCTCCCAGAGAGTTGTGGTCAGAGTAAGATATTGACCTGCCGGCTGGACTCCCGCCCGGCAGGGGTGTATGTGACCTTGGAGGGTGAGGTGCGGGTGGGGAGTGTGACAGAGGCGTGCGCCAACTCCTGGCCCTGGCAGGTCAGTCTGCAGTCCAAAGGGAGACATTACTGCAGCGGGACCCTGATCCACCACCACTGGGTCCTGGCACCGCAACACTGCCACTGCAAGTGAGTCCATCACCAAGTATCCACACAGGACACACACTATCGTCTGTAATCTAACCTCTACATCAGTGGTTCCCAAACTTTTTATAGCCCCGTACAGTCAACCTCCAGCTGCGTACCCCCTCTAGCACCAGGGTCAGCGCACTCTCAAATGTTGTTTTTTGCCATCATTGTAAGCCTGCCACACGCGCTATACAATAAACTCACATTTATTAAACATAAGAATGAGTGTTTGTCACAACCCGGCTCGTGGGGAGTGACAAAGAGCTCTTATAGGACCACGGCACAAATAATATAATAAATAATTTTGCTCTTTATTTAGCCAGCTTACATATAAAATTGTGAATAACTCACCACAGGTTAATGAGAAGGCTGTGCTTGAAAGGATGCACATAACTCTGCAATGTTGTATTGGAGAGAGTCTCAGTCTTAAATCATTTTCGTCACACAGTCTGTTCCTGTATTTAGTTTTCATGCTAGTGAGGGCTGAGAATCCACTCTCACATAGGTACGTGGTTGCAAAGGGCATCAGTGTCTTAACAGCACGATTTGCCAAGGCAGGATACTCTGAGCGCAGCCCAATCCAGAAATCTGGCAGTGGCTTCTGATTTTAAATTTAATTTTCACAGAACCGCTTGTTGCAATTTCAATGAGGCTCTCTTGTTCAGATATCGGTAAGTGGACTGGAGGCAGGGCATGAAAGGGATAACATATCCAGTTGTTTGTCATCCGTTTCGGGAAAGTACTTGCGGAGTTGCGCATCCAACACACGCATGTGCTTCGTTATGTCACATTTGACATTGTCTGTAAGCTTGAGTTAATTTGCACATAAAAAAAAAAAAATCATACAATGATGGAAAGACCTGTGTGTTGTTCTTGTTAATGCAGACAGAGCAGAGTTCCACCTTCTTTATCATAGCCTCAATTTTGTCCCGCACATTGAATATAGTTGCGGAGGGTCCCTGTAATCCTAGATTCAGATCATTCAGTCGAGGAAAAAACATCGCCCAGATAGGCCAGTAGTGTGAGAAACTCGTCATCATGCAAGCGGTCAGACAAGTGAAAGTGATGATCAGAAAAGAGAACTTTAAGCTCGTCTCTCAATTAAAAGAAACGTGTCATTACTTTGCCCCTTGATAACCAGTGCATTTCTGTATGTTGTAAAAGGGTTACATGGTCGCTGCCCATATCATTGCATACTGCAGAAAATACATGAGTTCAGGGGCCTTGCTTTAACAAAGGTAACAATTGTTTTCACTGTAGTGTCCAAAACGTCTTTCAAGCTGTCAGGCATTCCTTTGGCAGCAAGAGCCTCTCGGTGGATGCTGCAGTGTATCCAAGTGGCAACGGTATCAACTGCTTGCATGCGCGTTACCACTCCACTATGTCTCCCTGTCATGGCTTTTGCGCCATCAGTACAGATACCAACACATCTTGACCATCCGTTTGATGTCAAAGCTGTCCAGTACTTTAAAATGATCCTCTCCTGTTGTTTCCAGTGGTTTGCAGAAGAGGATGTCTTCCTTAATTGACCCCCCCGTAAACGTAAGACATATACCAGGAGCTGTACCAGGCCCGCCACGTCTGACTCATCCTGCCGTAATGCATAGAATTCACTGGCTTGTGTGCGAAGCAGTAATTGTTTCAAAATATCTCCTGCCATGTCACTGATCCGTCGTGAAACAGTGTTGTTTGATGAAATCATTATCTGTATAGTTTTTGGGGCCTTTTCCTCCAGCATTGTCCCAGCCATATCCGGGGCAGCAGGAAGAATGAAGTCCTCCACAATAGTATGGGTCTTTCCTTCCTAGCCACTCGGTAGCTCACCATATAAGACACTTCTAGCCCCCGTTCTTATTAACAGTATCTGTTGCTTTTATACATGTCTTACTACTCAAAAGTAGTCTTAATTCTCACAAAAAAAAGTTGCCATGTTTTGTTTCTAAATGTCTGCTCAAGAGTGAAGGTTTCATCGAGTTGTGAGATAGTAGTTTTGCACATATAACACACTGTGGCTGAGGAAAGGCACTACTCCCAGTATAAGTGAAACCCAAATCAATGTAGTTGTCATCATATTTGCGCCACTTCGATGGTCCAACGTCCCTGTCTGTTGGGTGCTTGTCAGGTAAGGGGGCAGTAGCTCTGGCTGCATCAGATTCCTCACCCAAATGTATAGCCCTGTTGGAAAATATAAATGGACTGTTTGAAAATGTGAAAAAATTACTTTAAAGTGAATCTCATTTTTATTTGGCGTACCCCCGACGGCATTGCGTGTACCCCTGGGGTCTATTCTCTCCTCTCTTTCAGAGCTACAGTTGACACAGTGGTGCTGGGAGGTCACGACCTGAGGTTCATGGCTGCCCAGACCATCCCGGTGGACGAGGTGTTCAGCCACCCCCACGATGGAACCTTCCCTCCGACCTCTGACCTCACACTCATCAAGCTCAGTGTTCCAGCTCGATTTGGTATCAAATACTCTTCCAGCATGGGTTATTTTAGCTCAGTGATCTGATTGTATTGCTTGAATGGTTTACAGGACCGTTAACTTGGCTTGCAGGCCAATTAAAGCATGTGACATATCTAGGATGCTTATTCTGGTGGTTTTCTTCTCTGGTATGTCCCTAGATGACACTGTGTCTCCAGTTTGCCTCCCACATGAGGATGTGAAGCTGGATGACAGCTGGTCCTGTGTTACAACAGGCTGGGGATCCGGCAACTCGGCACGTATGTACAGCATCAGAACTCTACATTCATGACCATAAGTTCTCGTGTACTGTTGGTGGCCGGTTTACCACTGAGGAACTGGAGGGACTCATCCTCCTGGATCCACGGTGTTTCATCGGTCTTGCTCTTACACCTTATCGTAAATAGGCAGCATCCTTCGATATGTAAATATATATAATGTGCTCTGTCTCCCCCTAGCGAAGGTTAGCAGAGCCACCCTGCACCAGGCAAGGCTGGGTCTGGTCAACAGGACCGCTTGTAGAGCGAGCTGGGGAGAGGATGTCATCATGGACACTCAGCTGTGTACAGACCCAGCCGGCTCTGTCTCCTGCATGGTATGTATAGTGGGACGGTTAACTCTATGGTGTACTCATGAAGACCTGGGTGACGATTTGGATCAATGAATGGTTGTGAAATGGTTTTCATAAAAATGAGGAATGATTCTAAGTTGACGTTGAATACCCGACTGGATTAGTGCACGCCAACGTTCACAACATTAATGTAATTTATCATATTTTCAAATATCAAGTGTTCTTTCTTGTCTATAGGGGGACTCTGGTGCTCCACTCCTCTGCCAGAAAATAAATGGGGTTTTCTTCCTCTTTGGGGTGGTCACATGGGGCAGCCCGAGCTGTGACATCAGCACACCAGCAGTCTTCTCCCGACTATCAGCTTATCATTCCTGGATCACAAACATAACCAATGACATCTGACTTTGTTTCACATTATAATGGAATAAACAATGACTTTTTTTGATCCAGTGTTCAGACTTGTGTAAGGCAATGACACAGTGTATGATGCAATCACAATTTGATGTTCCAATAGGTTTGAGAAGAATGTGACGCACACACGAAGCTGACTGTTGTCGCGCACTGTATTTCTGTCTTTTGTAGGGTTTGTCAAAGATGTTTACTTTTCTCTTGTAATTTTTTTTGGTAAACTGATTTAAATAAATTGAAGATATGATTTTATATAACATAGGAACATGTTTTAAGGAGGTAGGAATGTCCACAAAACATGAACACTTGCTCATTCCATGACAGACTGACCAGGCGGAAGATATGATCCCTTATGGCACTTGTTAAATCCACCAATCAGTGTAGATAAACTGGAGGAGACAGGTTTAAGAAGGATTTTTTTTTTTTAAAGCCTTGGGACATGGATTGCGTATGTGTGCCATTCACGGGGATATTAATGCTCATAGTATGCTCTGGGGAGGGTTACGGACTGATGTAAACTGACAAGTGTTAGAGGAAATACTGGATGAGAAAGGGCTTGTGAGGCTAAATGACGGCCGGGGAACCAGGATTGACCCAGTAACTGGACATGAATATGCTCTGGATCTTACTTTGATCTCAAGTTCAATGGCAGGCAGATGTAGTTGGGAGGTTTTGGAGGAATCTACAGTGGGTAGTGATCACTATCCTATCATGTGTACTGTAGGATTTGAGGGAGGAAGAATCAGTAGGAAATGGATTGAGGAAATTGATATTTGGTAAAGCAGAGTGGGGTCAGTTTCAGGAGTTGAGTGAACAGGAGCTGTCTCAGGTTGATCTTAATTCAGATATAGAAACAGTCAATGATGGAATAAGAGGAGCAATAGTAGGGGCTACAAGGCAGGTGATTCCTATGTGTACAGAGGGGAGAAAGAGTAACGCAGCCCCCTGGTGGAGTGAAGAGTTTAGAGAAGCAGTGAAGAGTAGGAACAGAGCTTTCAGAATGTTGAAAAGGTCCCAGAATGATCAGCACCTGATTCAGTATAAACAAGCACAAGCAGTAGTAAGGAGGATCAGTAGGACAGCTAAGAGGGAGTATTGGCGCCGGTTCTGTGGAAACAGAACCAGGACCACTTGTGCGGGAGAGGTATGGGGGATGGTTAAGAGGATGAGTGGGGACAGGAGAGATTGGCATCTCCCTGTGCTGAAAAGTGGGGAGATTTCTGCAGTGAGAGGTGTGGAGAAGGCATCCTGAATCAGAGAGGTGGTGGGGATACGTTGAATGGCCCTTTTACGTTGGCTGAGATGAAGAGAGCATTAGCTAAAGCTGGGGTAACATCTCCTGGGAAGGATGAGATGTGTTACATCATGATGGCTCATCTCAGTGACACTGCAGTGGGGAAAGTATTGGGCCTTTACAAGAAGGTGTGGCAGGAACGGAAACTGCTGCCAGGAAGTTGGAAAGAGGCGGAAGTGGTGCCAATATGTAAACCTTGGAAAGACCCTACTAGTCCTTCAAGCTATAGGCCGATATTGTTGACATCTCACGTATGTAAACTTATTGAAAGGATGATAACGGAAAGTCTGACTTACTTTCTGGAGAGTAGAGGACTAATGTCACCAGATCAAAGTGGGTTCATGAAAGGCAAATAAGGTGGTGGTGGTAGCCGTTTTCTTTGATGTAGAGAAGGCTTATGATATGATGTTGAAGAAAGGCCTATTTATCAAGCTGGATAATATGAGGGTTGGAGGAGGGTTTTTTAACTGGATAAAGGATGTTATTTTTGGGCAATCAATACAAGTGAGGATGGGGAGCTCTATGTCAGAAAGCTATGAGGTGGATAATGGTACCCCCCAGGGTAGTGTCATTAGTCCTTTGTTGTACAGACAGAAAAGTTCAAGAAGCGATTAGTGAAGTAGAGCAGTGGTCCCTCAGGTGGGGCTTCAGGTTTTCAGTTGAGAAAACACAGACTGTGTTTTTTTCTAGAAAGAAGGTTGGGGAGGAAATATACTTGAAGCTGTATGGAAAGAAGCTGGAGAGGGTGGGAGGGGTTTAGGTTCCTGGGGGCTGGTTTGACACTCAAATGACACGGGTGGAGCATATTAACACAGTAGTTGTCAAAGGAAAGAAAATATTGAATGTGATGCATTGCTTGTCAGGAATGGAGTGGGAGGCAGATTGAATGGTGTTGAAAAAGATATATATGTACACTACTGTTCAAAAGTTTGGGGTCACTGAGAGGTTTCCTTGTTTTTGAAAGAAAAGCAATTTTTTTCTGTCCAGGAAAATAGCATCAATTTTATCATAAATACAGTGTAGACATGGTTAATGTTGTAAATGACTATTGTAGCTGGAAACTGCTCCTCAACTGGCAGCTTCATTGAATAGTACCCGCAAAACACCAGTCTCAACGTCAACAGTGAAGAGGCGACTCCGGGATGCTGGCCTTCTAGGCAGAGTTCTTCTGTGTTCTTTTGCCCATCTTAATCTGTTATTTTTATTGGCCAGTCTGAGATATTGCTTTTTCTTTGCAACTCTGCCTAGAAGGCCAGCATCCCGGAGTCACTTCTTCACTGTGACGTTGACACTGGTGTTTTGCGGTTGCTATTTAATGAAGCTGCCAGTTGAGGACTTGTGAGGGTTCTGTTTCTCAAACTAGACATGTACTTGTCCTCTTGCTCAGTTGTGCACCGGGGCCTCCCACTCCTCTTTCTATATGCTCCGCCCGTGTCATTTGAGTGTCAAACCAGACCCCAGGAACCTAAACCCCTCCCACCATCTCCAGATTCCTTCCATACAGCTTCAAGTATATTTCCTCCCCAACCTTCTAGAAAAAAACACAGTCTGTGTTTTCTCAACTGAAAACCTGAAGCCCCACCTGAGGGACCACTGCTCTACTTCACTAATCGCTTCTTTCACTTTTCTGGCTGTACAACAAAGGACTAATGACACTACCGTGGCTGAGACAGAAGGGAGGAAAGTGGTCACAAGGCTGAGACTGGGACACACAAGGCTCAATAGTACATTGCAAGTGGTGGGGAAACATCCAACTTGGAGGTGTGATCATTGTCAGGAGGAGATGGAGACAGTGGAACATGTTCTATTTCAGTGCTAGAAATATGTGAGAGAAAGGCAGCGAATGTCATTAGATTTGAAGAGTTAATGGGGTTGAAGGATTAAGGATTAAGTGAACTGCTGGGGAAATCTTCAGGGGATGTAGTATTTAATGATGTGTATTTCCTTTCCATAGGAAAACGAGATTATTGGGTAGGATTTAGAGACATCCACACTCCAGTCCAGTTGGTGGCGGTAATGCAGTTTAAAGTTGGTTGCCAACCGCGATGTAAATTCCACAGAAGAAGAACCACGCCTTCTGCACCATCCACTTATTTTTTTTACCGTACTGGGTGAATTGCTCATCAGCTTTTATTTATTCGTGCTGTGTTGAAAGATATTTATATTTAGCAGAAACGCCAAGCCGTAAACATGGGGGAAACCAGACTACCGCGACATATGTTTTTATTTAGTATGGCAATTATTTACATGTTTGCTTTTGCATCCCTCTATGTTCAGATACCAGGTAAAACAACATTTTACTTGCGCCTATTTGTTAATTGTAATCGAAGGAACCGTATTATTGGTTGACTGTTGATGATAATGGAAAGGCGTTCAGCTCTGCTTTGTTGAGTCGGGCGGTTCCCACTTTTTACAATTGTTTCGCTTGCTTCCTCATTTTCCAACTGTTGCGATTGTGCTGATGAACAGATTTAATGTAGTTGTATCTGGTCGGTTAAGTACACTGGGGATGAAATGACTACTTTCTGAACTAGCCTGTGTTGTTGGACTGATCGGGCGACCCAATGACAACTTCCACGTGCTGAGCTATTTCGCTAGGTTCATTGCCTTTTGCTACAGTGTTACAACTCCTGCACCATCAGTATAGCCCAGGCCTAGAAAAGGAGAATGTCTTGAGTGTATATTCACTAGACTATTCAGTTTGATACTTTTACGTACACAGATCTACATTGATGTGTTCGTATTTATTTATAAACATTTAACTAGCTGTATACGTGAATGACTTGTTACAGAATGGCCCTACTTGTAGTAAGGGGAACCAAACATTAATGTAGTGCGGGCTTAGCCTCGTACGAACCATCCTGAGCTCACAATTTCGTACGAGGCTAGGGCTGGCTGGCTTTATAAAGGAGAGGTAGGCAGGTTGGCAGCTATAGAAGTGCTTGCATGTTATGGCCACGTCCTGACAGCACTGACCATTATTGGACAGATGCCCGTTTAGATATTTGCTTGTGGCAATGGGATGTTTTCTTTACACGGTCGTTGTCGGTGCTTTTTTTTTATGGCAGTTTGTTTTGAGGGTTAGGATTTCCCCCAGAATGTGCACACTGAAGCTTCCTGCAAGCGCTGAGTGCATTGGGAATAACCCATCATCAGTCCAGCACTCGAGCTTGGCTCAGACCCCTAACAGTATACAATAGAACTGACTATCATTTTCAATTTTTCTCAGTCTAAATACAAACTTGTAGTCGTGTTGATTTGCCATCACTGTCAGTACACCACTTTACTGTATCATGCAGCCATCTTATTATGCAAATGTTATGTGAAATGTACCAAGGTAAAATTAGTTTTATATTGAATATTGGGTTGCTATTCGGTTTTGTCTCCTCAATAGCTTTGAACCAAACATTCCATTATTATGAAAATGATATATTCTGAATCGAGGATTGACAAAAATACACTGCTTATTTTTAAAGACATTTTGGTTTTCTTCAATTGGGGGGATTTAAATCTTCAATAGCTGTTACACAAAGCACGCTATGACTATGAAAATGATTTATTCATAATCAGGAGAGGATGGATAAAAATATTTTTTTCTATAGATTTTTGTTTTTCACGTTTAGTCTTCAATATCTCTTTCTGTTAAATACCAGGTTGTTGGGGGAGGAGGGTGATTAATGGAGGCCCCATTACTCAGGCTGCTACACATAGTGATTATTTCCACCTGCTAATCAACTCAGCATTTAGAACCTGTGTGTGTGTTTGTCAATGATATTTCCCCTTGGAATCCTTCACAGCTCGTCATCTATTTGGTGCAGTATTGTCGTCGGCTGTTCATGTGTGGAACATTCCGTGGATTTCACCACTATTGTAAAGAAAGGTGCAAACACTACACCTTGTATTCCAAAACGCCTGAAACCAACATCTTACTGCAGGATTTCTGACTAGACGCCGCCAAATTGTAATCATCATATACTCCCGCTGATGTTGGTTTCAGGCGTTTTGGAATACAAGGTGTAATGTTTGTACTTTTCTTTACACAAACAAACATCGATTTTGTCCATCCTCCCCCCGATTTAAAACAATAAGGCCCTAGGTGTGGCATATGGCCAGTATACCACGGCTAAGGGCTGTTCTTACTCACGACGCAGTGCGGAGTGCCTTGATACAGCCATTTGCTGTGGTACCTTGGCCATATACCACAAACCCCCGAGTTGCCTTATTGCTATTATAAACTGGTTACCAATGTAATTAGAATAATATTTAAAAAAATGCCATACCCGTCGTATACGGTCCGATATACCATGGCCTTTTAGCCAATCAGCATTCGGGGGGGAGGAATTGAATAGAATTGATCATTTTCATAGTCATGGAACGCTTTGTGTAAGAGCTATTGAAGAGTGTAATCTTATTATAAAAAATGAATGTGTGGATTTTTCTCCATCCACCGCTGATTTAGATAGTATTATCTTCATAGTCATGGCATGCTTGGTTCAATAGCTATTGCTGATAGAACCAAATATCCAATACAAAACACATTTTACCAAGTGCAAAATGTGTGTATGTCCATTACTTGCAATCTACTCCATAGTCACTTTACTGACTGGCAGCAGGTGGCCTAACTGAAATAACACATCTCATTTGACAAGTGCTGGCAAGATGAGATGCACTGAACATGAATGAGTCATCATTGCACAATTTAGTGTTTGTGTTTTACTTTATTGCTCTGCTTCTAGTCCCAAATGTAAGCATACTTTCAGTTGGACCACTCTGTGTGCCAGGTATGTCGTAGTGCCACTTCTGGTCTCTCAGCGTCACCTGTCGTCTCAAGTGTACACTAAATACACTAGATTCCAATAAACTGTAGTAAGACTAGCTGTATGCTTTCAGTTTTTTAATTAAAAAGTTATTCCATGCATAATGGTACATTCCAATCAGTTGATCACAATCTTGTCTCAACCCGTAAGCATTGTTATGGTAATGTAATAATTTAATAATATGCTGGAATACCTTTTTTAATGAGATGTTCGAACTTCTAAACTCCACCCTTCTTTCTCATGTCCCCTTTGACTGAATAAGCAGACAGCACAGATAAAACAAGTGTCTTGTTTTCACATACATGACCTTTGATCTATTTAGCGGGGTACCATAAACCCACTTTAAGTAGATGAACATGACCTCTATTCACTAAACCCATTCTCAATAAACACAACCCCCCTACCTCTCTGTTTTGTTTATCCATCCCTGCTCTTTGTCTCTGTGGCCAGGTCTCTATGGCAATGAGGGGGTCCTGCCTGTGCGCATGGTGGAGCCCCGTGTGGACAGCTCCAGGCCAGTGTTGGAGCAGATACATTCGCACCCCTCCCTGCTGTGGCTGGTGCCCCGGCTGGGTCTGGACCTGGACGCCCAGCAGGCAATGGAGCTGCTCTGCCTGGCGGGGGCTCTCTTAGCTCTGGGAGCAGCCCTGCTGGAGCCCCTCCGAGACAGCCTGGTGTTCTTCTGCCTCTGGGCCCTCTACCTCTCCCTCTGTCAGGTCGGTGGATGGGGGTGGTTGTCTGTCTGTCTGCCATTGGTTTGGTTAGATACTGTACCGTAAATAAATGATACAGTAAATTAATCAACATATTTTACTCTTAACAGGTGGGTCAAGACTTTCTGCGTTTTCAGTGGTAAGTGATCTGTTCTCTGACTTCTCGTATGGGCTGAATTGATAGAGCATAACAGGCTGCTGAGCTCAGACTTTGAAACTAAAAGTAGTTTGTTTCCTAAAGTGTTATTGCTGAACACAATGTCTACTGGGTCTGGGTGGCATAATTTTGTTATCGGCCATGGGTTTTACTGCAAGCGCATCAGTGTCAGACAAGAAACTGCTATTGGAACCATTTGCCAGTCAAATTCACTATCCACTCTTCATAATTCTGTGTCGATTACATATTACAAGCTACCTTACAGTGCACCGGTTGTCTATCTTGCGACTAGAACGTGAAAGTGTTTGTGCATATGTATCAGTCTTAGACATCATGCATATTTTATAGGGGTAAGCAGAAGGACATTGAAGGACATCTATCACACATGTAATATGGCTTTAGAGTGTTATTGACTTTTAGCTAAGCTTGGAGATGTGCTAGAATTGCAACACATTGACTGATATCGGGTTGTAGCAAAGCAAGAGGGCATAAGGCCAGGGCCGGGCTGACCGTTAGGCATGATTAGGCGGCTGCCTATGGCGGTAGATTGACAAGGGCTAAACTGACCAAGACGTACCTTAAACAACACATAAAGCCTCACATAATTCTGCCCCAAAACAATGACAATTTATTTTAACCAGTGGCAAATGGGATTTTTAGGTGAGCTCCCTATTGCCAACTTGTGATAAGCAGAGCCCACTTTGTCAAAGGCAGGGGTGAAAAATGTTTTGCTGGTCCATTCCCAGCGTGCCTGTCCAGGGTGCTGTTGGAGAGCTGCATCCACCAACGTTCTGTTGTTTTTGTCTCGCCTAGGGCGTCAGAACGGCCAGGACTGGGCCTGTGTAAGGCATTGGTTTCCACAGCAATTGCATGGAGTGGTAAATAGATAATAAATAGTTGCCTGGTTGTGTTTTTATAAGTAGTAGGCGTGGGTGTGTCTGAACTGTTTATAGTTAGGTGGCTATCCCCCAAGGCATACCATTTGGTTCTGCATGAAGAGAATGCCAACCTACAACCAGTTTTAAGATGCACAGCTACCAGTATGTTTTGCCATCTCAGTGCCTCTGGCTCTAACGGGCTTTGCTTCTACTAGGCTAACTGATTTCCTGAAAGGCAATGTCATTGGATTTGAAGCTCTGTGAATATTTACTGTATTCCACTGTTTTGAGCAGGGATTTCATGTAGCCTTCTGGTGCAGGAATTTCAAGTGAAATGTAATCTATTGATTGTATTTATTGATTTAATACGTTTCAACTTTGTAATTTCTTTGAGACCTGAGATTTTGGGTTGTTGGAGGGATTTCAACACCCTATACATTATAGTTATGATGTGAGGACGAGTTGGGATTTTTCTTCAAGGAGAGTGGTATTTGAATATTTATGTCTCATTTGATTTCCTCCCATAGGGACAGTCTGCTGTTAGAGGCAGGTTTCCTGACCGTGCTCGTCGCGCCGCTCAACCTCCTGCGGTGGCGTTCGGCATTCCGTCAGCATGACGCTGTGACCTTCTGGCTGGTGCGCTGGCTCCTGTTCCGCCTCACCTTTGGCTCCGGTGTCGCCAAGCTGGCCAGCCACTGCCCCAGCTGGTGGGGGCTCACTGGTGAGACGGGGGAACCTCTTATGACACAAAACTGTACTTTTCAATGTATACTGAGCAAAAATATAAATGCAACAATTTCAATTATTTTACGGAGTTAGTTTATATAAGGAAATCAGTCGATTTAAATACATTAATTAGGCCCTAATCTATGGATTTCACATGACTCAGCAATGGGTCAGCCAGTCAGAATGAGTTTTTCCCCACAAAAGGGCTTTATTACAGACCGAAATACCCCTCATTTTCATCAGCTGTCCGGGTGGCTGGTCTCACACAAACCCGCAGGTGATCACGTGGTCTGCGTTTGTTAGGCCGGATGGAGTACTGACAAATTCTCTAAAATGACATTAACATTTTTAATTATATTTTCAATTCTCTGGCAACGGCTCTGGTGGAATTATTTTTTTAGTGGTCGTTTCTTGTCCCCAGCACAAGGTGCACCTGTGTAATGATCATACTGTTTAATCAGCTTGTTGATATGCCACACCTGTCAGGTGGAAGGATGATCTTGGCAAAGGAGAAATGTTCACCAACAGGGATGTTAACAAATTTGTGCACAGAATTTGGTAGAAAAGCATTTTGTCTGTATGGAAAATGAATGTGATCTTTTTATTTCAGCTCATGAAACATGGGACCCACTTTACATTGTGTTTATATTTTTGTTTAGTATAGCTTCGTGACTGCAACTAAATGGGAGTCTGTTGGGACATTGGGCTGAAATTGGGACTCCTGATCCCAATGTCAGGCCAGTGTCCCAACAGACTCCCAATTAGTTGCAGTCCAGAAGCTATGTTCAATGGTACGAGTAATGTGATGTGTAATGTGAAGACTGGTTGAGTTATGATAACATTACTCATGCTGGTAGATTTATTAATAATGATAATGAGGAAGGAATGCATGTGCTTGGCTATGATTGTACAGTGTGCATCATGTAAGAGGTATGTACCTCACCCAGCAGCAGTATTCTCATTAACTTCCATGATGATAATGAGGATGCCTGGAGCCTCACTACACATCAGTCGCAGTTCAGGAAAAGTGTCAGAGATTAAAAACGTGATCTCAAAAAAGGTGAGGTGCTGTGTTATGGGTCAGACTCATCCATGTCTCATACCCTTCCTCCCCTCTGTCACCCCATCAAACCCCTCCCTCTTCCCAGCGGTGAATCACATGTTTGAGGCCCAGGGCATCCCCCTGCCCTGGTCCTGGTTCATCCAGCAGCTGCCAGACTGGTACTTGAAGCTGGGGACTGTCGGTCTGTTGGTGACCGAGATCGCTGTGCCCCCTCTCTACTTCGCCCCCATCCGCCGCCTCAGACTGGCAGCCTTCTACATTCAGGTGTGTGTGTGTGGTTACACCAGCAGCTGCACCCTCCACCTAAATCGCTATCAAGTGTTGAGGTCTGGCTGAGAGAGGAGAGGTTCAGAAAGTCACCTGAATGAACACCTACCTACAGTACAATTTATCTAGTCTGTTATCATCCAGGGAATCGCCAGACTCCGATGCTGCTATAAGGCTCTAGACTGTGTGTGTGTGTGACATTTGTATGCTTGATGGTGAATGAATGACACCTAACTATACACATGTCTAAAGGGATTTTGAATGTTGCAGGATTGCGACCCCACACATGTAATTTGCATGATGCCTTTATCTAACTATACCTACCTACTTCTCTCTGTAACTGATAACCAGGCAGCGTACCAGGTGAAGTTGATGTTCTTGGGGAACTATGGCTTCCTCCCCCTCCTCTCCCTGGCTCTGACTTTCTCTCTGTTGGACGACGACCATATCAGCTACTGGCTGGGCCACGACAAGAAGAAGAGAGCCAAGAGTATGCCCTCACTTCTCTTATGCAACCTTCAACTCTCACATTTAACACCAGAGTAGACATTCAGGCCAGCTCTCTCCCTAATACAGCATTATCCACACCCAGTATGGTATTTAAGCTGGTGGAAGGTACTATAAAACACAAAGGCGGTTACAGTAATGATTAGCTTCCTTTCTTTTCCTATTCTGCCTCTCCAGTTGGCCAACATTGACATTACACAGTGAGGGGTGCATTGCTGAGTGCATGCCAGCAAAACACTGGTTCAGTTCCGATGGGTGTCCTTGAGTCTTGATGGCAGAGAGAGGAAAAAGGGGGGGGTTCATTGTTTTATTCTCGGGTAGAGGGGTCTGATCTGGCAGGATGTCAGGTGTTATCCTGTTTAAGTACTTCTGTGAAGTATTTTGTTTAGCTACAGTTAACATTCCTAATGTCCTAATGGGTAACCCCTTAACGTAAAATACATTTTTAGTAGCTGGACAAAAACAAATGATGGGTTCTGTTTGTGAATCTAAGAGTACCTAATCTAATTTAAGTTGTTTTTTTGCAGCCTGGCCCCAAACCATAATGTCATTGATGGTGTTGCTGGTTGAACTGGCTGTATTTGCGGTCATCATCTATGGAACTAAAGTGCTCTTCACACTGGAGATCGACTGGGAGGCCAAGACTATGACCTCCAAAACCGGTAGGTTAGCATTCGGTATTCAGACGGATCTCTCAGCACTTTGCTCCGTTCATATTTGCCTCTATCCTGACTAGTGAAAACATCCCCACAGCATGATGCAGCCACCACAATTGTTCACCGTAAGGATGGTGCCAGGTTTCCTCCAGACGTGACGCTTTGCATTCAGGCCAAAGAGTTCAATCTTGGTTTCATCAGACCAGAGAATCTTGTTTCTCATGATCTGAGAGTCTTTAGGTGCCTTTTGGCAAACTCCAAGAGGGCTGTCATGTGCCTTTTACTGAGGAGTGGCTTCTGTCTGGCCACTCTACCATAAAGGCCTGATTGGTGGAGTGCTGCAGAGATGTTTGTCCTTCTGGAAGGTTCTCCCATCTCCACAGATGAACTCTGGAGCTCTGTCAGGGTGACCATCGGGTTCTTGGTCTCATCCCCTGACCAAGGCCTTTCTCCCCCCCGATTGCTCAGTTTGGCCGGGCAGCCAGCTCTAGGAAGAGTCTTGGTGGTTCCAAACCTCTTCCATTTAAGAATGATGGAGGCCACTGTGTTCTTGGGGAACTTCAATTCTGTAGACATTTATTGGTGCCCTTCCCAGATCTGTGCCTCGACACAATCCTGTCTCGGAGCTCTACAGACAATTCCTTTGACCTCATGGCTTGGTTTTTGCTCTGACATGCACTGTCAACTGTGGGACCTTTATATAGACAGGTGTGTGTGCTTTTTCAAATCATTTGAATTTACCACAGTTGGACTCCGATAAAGTTGTAGAAACATCTCAAGGATGATCAATGGAAACAGGATGCACCTGAGCTCAATTTCCAGTCTCATAGCAAAGGGTCTGAATACTTACCTAAATAAGGTATTTCTGTTTTTTACTTTTAATACGTCTGCAAAAAAATCTAAAAACCTGTTTTCGCTTGGTCATTATGGGGTATTGTGTGTAGATTGCTGAGGAGTTTTTATTTAATCAATTTTAGAGTAAGGCTGCAATGTAACAAAATAAGGAAAAAGTCAAGGGGTCTGAAGACTTTCCGAAGGCACTGTATACCTAGTGACTCGGTTGGTTAACATCTTTATATTACTGTATACCTAGTGACTCGGTTGGTTAACATCTTTATATTACTGTATACCTAGTGACTCGGTTGGTTAACATCTTTATATTACTGTATACCTAGTGACTCGGTTGGTTAACATCTTTATATTACTATATACCTAGTGACTCGGTTGGTTAACATCTTTATATTACTGTAGGATGTCAATCATTGACAATACATTATGTTAATGGTTAAATGATTTTGTTTGATGTATTTGTCCTGTTTTGTAGCTTTCACCCAGCAGCAGTTTGGCAATTGGTTGAAGCTTGTGACAGGACCCACTATCTGGGTAGGAGTTCTCTCTCTCACCTGGGAGGTGGTGGCAGCCATGCTGGGGTGAGTAGGCCTGTATCATACTGAAACAGTATCTGGAATAAAGTTTGGGATTCAAAGATGGTCATTCTTAGGGCCAGGAGTTTTTCAATAGCGAAATACAGTTGAAGTTGGAAGTTTACATACACTTATGTTGGAGTCATTAAAATTCGTTTTTCAACCACTCCACACATTTCGTGTTAACAAACTATAGTTTTGGCAAGTCGGTTAGGACATCTACTTTGTGTATGACACAAGTCATTTTTATTTATTTTTACAGATTATTTCACTTATAATTCACTGTATCACAATTCCAGTGGGTCAGAAGATTACATACACTAAGTTGACTGTGCCTTTTAAACAGCTTGGAAAATTCCAGAAAATGATGTCATGGCTTTAGAAGCTTCTGATAGGCTAATTGACATCATTTGAGTCAATTGGAGGTGTACCTGTGGATGTATTTCAAGGCCTACCTTCAAACTCGGTGCCTCTTTGCTTGACATCATGGGAAAATCAAAAGAAATCAGCCAAGACCTCAGAAAAAGAATTGTAGACCTCCACAAGTCTGGTTCATCCTTGGGAGCAATTTCCAAACGCCTGAAGGCACCACGTTCATCTGTACAAACAATAGTACGCAAGTATAAGCACCATGGGACCACGCAGCTGTCATACCGCTCAGGAAGGAGACGCGTTCTGTCTCCTAGAGGTGAACGTACTATGGTGCGAAAAGTGCAAATCAATCCCAGAACAACAGCAAAGGACCTTGTGAAGGTGCTGGAGGAAACCGGTACAAAAGTATCTATATCCACAGGAAAACAAGTCCTATATCGACATAAACTGAAAGGCCGCTCAGCAAGGAAGAAGCCACTGCTCCAAAACTGCCATAAAAAAGCCAGACTACGGTTTGCAACTGCACATGGGGACAAAGATTGTACTTCTTGGAGAAATGTCCTCTGGTCTGATGAAACCAAAATAGAACTGTTTGGCCATAATGACCATTGTTATGTTTGGAGGAAAAAGGGCGAGGCTTGCAAGCTGAAGAACACCATCCCAACCGTGAAGCGCGGGGGTGGCAGCATCATGTTGTGGGGGTGCTTTGCTGCGGGAGGGACTGGTGTACTTCACAAAATAGATGGCATCGTGAGGTAGGAAAATTTTTGTGGATATATTGAAGCAACATCTCAAGACATCAGTCAGGAAGTTAAAGCTTGGTCGCAAATAGACAATGACCCCAAGCATACTTTTGTGGCAAAATGGCTTAAGGACAACAAAGTCAAGGTATTGGAGTGGCCATCACAAAGCCCTGACCTCAATCCTATAGAAAATGTGTGGGCAGAACTGAAAAAGCGTGAGGCCTACAAACCTGACTCCGTTACACCAACTCTGTCAGGAGGAATGGGCCAAAATTCACCCAACTTGTGGAAGGCTACCCTAAACGTTTGACCCAAGTTAAACAATTTAAAGGCAATGCTACCAAATACTAATTGAGTGTATGTAAACTTCTGACCCACTGGGAATGTGATGAAAAAAAATAGAAGCTGAAATGAATAATTCTCTACTATTATTCTGACATTTCACATTCTTAAAGTAAAGTGGTGATCCTAACTGACCTAAGACAGGGAATTTTTACTGGTATTAAATGTCAGGAATTGTGAAAAACCTGAATTTTTAAATGTATTTGGCTAAGGTGTGTGTAAACTTCTGACTTCAACTGTAGATCTAGTTCCACTGCATTTAGCTGACTCCAGAACAGTGGTCTGCCCCGGTGCAGCGTGAGTCATCCTTGTTTTGCGTTAATGTCCACTGATCTCAGATCTGTGTTTCCTCCCCCCAGGTGTGTGTGTGTTAGAGGGTGTCCCTGGAAGCTCTGGGGTCTCGTCCAATGGGCTGTCATTGCCTCTGCTGCAGTCGCCGTGTTTGCTATCAGTGTGGTGAGTCACACCTGTCAATCACACAAGGAGCCTTCTGATTGGTTGTTAACTTAAATGTTTCTTTCATACTTGCATTCATCTACTGAGTAAAACCCATCTAATTTCTATAAGTCAGTGTTATGTGTAATAGTGAATCATTTTAATGAAGACAGCATAAATCTACCTAATTGGTCTGTTGGAGTTACTCTTGTTCTATTAGTTACCACTGTTTATAAGATTCTCTCTGATTGGTCATGGTGTTGTCCTCGTCCCCAGGTGCCCTACTCATCCATGGAGCAGGTGTACAGCAGTAAGATCCTCCCGGAGGTGAGACAGGCCCACAGCCTAGTGGAGCGCTATAGACTGGTCAGTGCCTACAGCCTGGACAGCAGGGTGGATGGGAGGTCAGAGGTCATCCTAGAGGGCAGCATGGACAAGAATACCTGGACGGTAAGAGAGCGGGGACCAAAATAATAGTTTTGGATGAAAAGTTTTCGGTTTAGTATTTTCTCAGATTTCACAATATTAGACATGGAATGTCCTCAATCACATTATCTTCCTCAACTACTTGACTTTTATATAGTAAAACAGTCTTATATAGTTCTGCAAAAGGTGTATCGTGTTTCAATGCACCTTTCCCAATTGGCCCTCCTAGGAGATAGAGTTCATGTACAAGCCGGGAAACGTGGGCGTGGCCCCTCCAGTGGTGGCCCCCCACCAGCCACGGTTAGACTGGCAGATGAGCCAGGCAGCCCAGGGACTGGCCAAACAGAGCCCCTGGTTCACAGGCCTAGTGCACTGCATACTGCAGGGCAATAAGGATGGTATGTACTGCACTCTGGGAAAATGACTTCTATTTTTCAATTAAAGTATAGAGCACAGACGTCTTTGTTTTTAATATGAGGAAAACGCAGGTTGCATCTAGCAGACTACTTGTTTTTTTGCTCTTGATGGATGTTTTTAGGCCTGTGGTATTTTCTAGGATCAGGTCCCCTTCCCCTGTCTATTTAATCTTATTGATTATGATCTTAAAGGCAATACTGATCCTAGATCAGCACTCATACTCAGACGCTTTATGAATACGGGCCTAGAACTTCAGTGGTATGCGCCTGACATATAAAACCGCTAGTCAGTGTGAATAGGCATGATTTACTCACACATTGTAGATCAATAACCTTCCAGCAAAGGAGAAATATCAGCAACACTCAGATGACCACATACCTACATGCTGCACTACATTGCTCACACATGACTCAATCTCTCCCTGTGTGCCAGTGGTGAGACTGATCCAGACAGACTCAGCCCAATACCCATTCAGCCAGGCCCCGCCGGTCTACCTCCGAGCCAGCCTCTACCAGTACTGGTTCACCCAGACCGCACAGGACGGGTGAGCAGCCTACAACATCCACTACAGCAGTGGGTGTGCTGGGGGAGAGAGTGCTAATGGTTAACCCATGAATTCCTTAGATTATTCATTCATCAAATCAGTTAAGATATACAAGTGAACTTAAATATTCACTGTATTAAGTAATGTTATTCATAAAATGCCCACAAAATGTACAGCATGCTAATGATCAGAATTCGATAAAGCCACTCGATTCAACCAGACACATTGGTTGTCTTCCCTGTCAGGTCTGGTCCTAAAGAGTGGTGGAGGAGAGACTATTCAGATGAGTTTTGTCCTGCAGTGCAGCTGGGTGACCCTACTCTGGAGGGCATGCTCAGCCAGCACGGACTCAAGGTAGCTAAACCTTTTTTCTCAACTGGGTTACGTTGTAACTTTGTATTGTGCTAATAATATCAGTACTGTGGCTTAGGATGATTGCCCCTCAACTCCAGATGTGGTTCAGTATTGGCCTTATGGAATTCACGCTCCCCTATGCTTTTTCATCTGTCGTGGGTGTTGGTGGGTGGGTGGTGCATACTAGTGTGTGCTGTATGGCCAGGTGTACCAAATCTGATTTCTCAGACACGCATACCAACAACACTCACACTCTTACTTGTCTTTGTTGTGTATGTACATGTGCTTACATATTAACTTGTGTGCAGGAGAAGTTCCCGATCCAGCCCATTCCTGACTCTCCTCTGGCCCAGGCTCTGAGGCAGGTACGGGGCCACGTTCAGACTCTACCCGGCCACCTGGTGCTCTGGTCCCTCCTGGCGACTGTCGCCACCATCTGGCTCCTCAAAACCCTGCTCTCTGGGGTCCTGGGGGGCCAAAAGGCTAAACCCACTCCAGCCGAACCCAAGGCCAAGAAGGCTAAGGACCAGCCAGCAGAGAGAAGTGCCTCAGCATCCAGTCTCAAAGCAGAGAGGGAGAACTCTGAGGAGAGTAGACGGGATGCTGACAAGAGCCCTAAGAAGAGGAAGTGATGCGGGACTGCTGCCATGGGACTTCCTGTTATGTTCTTGTTGTTGCCCCTTGTCTCGGGATGGAGGGTGGAGAGAAGGGGTGTTACCTACATGTAAATCTCAGGTGTTTCTACAGTAACTGCCAATCCGACCAGCTCTGTGACTCGGAGACCACCACTGTGGCCTTGTATTCAGTCAGTTCTCATCTGTCTCACACACACGCATATACTGTACATCCACAAGCAAAAACGTCTATTTTCTCTGTGCCTCCTTCTGTCACCATATTCTCAGGTCCGCCTATGGATAAGTCTTCAGACATGCCTATGGGTGAGTCCCTGACATTACAGTACAGTGGTGCTTTGTTATGAGCTGTTTTTGTGCTTTGCCATCTGTTCTTCAGGGAACACTTTATCTGAATTCTGGGAATGCATTCATACATTTTAACGGTTGTTGTCCAACATTTGTTTAATCTTGTGCTATATCTTTAATATGATATTCAGGGTGGGTGTAGTTTTTGTACCTCAGTGAACCCTTTCATGGACTGCTGAGATCAGTTTGACTGTATCTGACAGACTTATTTAAATGTCAAGTTGTCAACAGTGGTTCCATGTAATGATATCAATACCTGGGTCCTCTATCCCGACCATGAGAAACTGTATAGTGACATTGTCAAGAATACTGTATTCTACGAATCCAAATGGAAAGACATCGAGAATACTTTGACAGAGATACCCATATAGTCCGTTTTGGGAAATAAGGACATGGTAATAGAAAAATACAATAGACAAAATCAGTGGATTAATTTCTCTCTAAAGACATGGTTTAGGGTAGTTAAGCAAAATCATTTAGACAGAGAGGTCAAACTGCTGAATTGGCCCGCATACGACCCCAGCTTCATCCCTGCAATTCAGGATAGCAGATTTAAACAATGGACGCAGAAAGGCATCACACCATTCAGTACAGTTATAAGGAATGGGGACCTAGAGAACTTTCAGGACCTAAGTAAGAAACATGGCTTGGATAAACAAGATTTTTACAGATACCTACAAGTTCGACACTATTTCTTAAGGGAGACAAATTAATCCAAGTATTCACTAACGCGCATAAAACTTGGAGTAACAAAACTATTTCAAATCTCTACTTGGGTATTCAATCCTCAAAGAAACATTCTAGGAACTATATTAAAAAGAAATGGGAGGAGGACCTTAACATTGAAATAACTGATGAAACATGGTTGAACATTAAATTAGAGACTCAACTAAGCTCCACCAACTCAAGGTCATGGAGAGAATTCTGTTGGAAGAATGTTATACGTTTCTTCATAACACCTAAACTGAAATCTAAACAGACTGGCTCCCTACACCCTTGTTGGAGAGAATGCGGTCTATTGAGGGTGGATCACTCATATTTTGGACCTGCCCCGCAATCCCTTACTGGGGAGAAATAACGTTAATTTCTTTGTACTTGGGTGAAATACCTGATAACTTACACAATGGAGAGAAGTACCCGTCGAAGGTCCTACTGGCAGCCAGTAAAAAGGCTATCACTAGGAAATGGCTACAAAAAGACCCTCCCACCGTGACACAATGGATAGACATTGTTAAAGAAATACACCACATGGAACGTATGACCTTTGCTTTAAGAACTCAAGATGAGAGAGGTCAGGAATACTGGGAAAAAATGGGTTTCGTACTTGAAAATTGTCTAATTCAAAGATAATATGATGAAGGTATGATGTGCACTGTAACTGCCAAATCTTTTGTGGTGTTCTTTTACTTTACTTTATTTGTACCTTGTGTTCTTCAATAAAAACAAAGTATATATAAAAAAGAATACTGTATTCTGGAAGCTTTGTCCTGCTGAACCTTTTGCCTGTTCTAACTTCGAAACCCTTTGTCGCATTCTTTTTCACAGATGAAATGCATAACTGCGCCTAAGAAATATTTATATTCCACATCTGTGAACATTTCTTGAGATGTGTAGTATTACTGGGCTCTAAGGAGAAATTCCAAGCCCTAGGGCGCTATTCAGTCTGTATCACTAAAGCGGTACAGATTGTGCAATAAAAATGTAAAGGTACTTTTTACTGGTCAGTGTTTTTATTCTTGGCTGTATGTTGAAACTGAACACTTAGATTTGACAAACTACAGATGGAAAAAGACATTCAGTGCTCATCAGAAACTAGACTTTCTATCTTGTCAAATCTAGTTGAAAAGGTGTGCTTGTGAATACCAGGTAAACTAACAGGTCTGCATGTTATGTTAAAGGTTAAAAAAAAAGTGACGGAGTCTGTGGCTTGGAGCTTCAATCCCCGTTTTACATTTGTCTGTGGGTTCAATCCTTTTAGTGATTCAACCTGGGCTGATAGTTTCTATAGGAACAGACACCTTTTTCAGAGACCAATGACCAATAGGTGGTGCTCTTTGTTTCTGCATTTCTTCATGACAAATGTACAGAGAAGTGTTCAGTGTGAAAGAGCCAGTGGCTCTCTGGTAAGGATCTCACCAATGAAGTATGGGGTTGTAGGGTCAGCTCCTGAGTGTGGCTGTGTTGACACTCCGTAATGGTTGGAAGGCTGGCAGATATCATGGGGGTGAATCCCTGGGGTCCCTACCTAATGAAGAGTAGTAGCAGTTCTGGGGAAAGGTGGGTGCTTCGTTTTAAAATATATTCTTATTTAAAAACAAAGTGCCCACTTACAGGTGTTTCTGCATAACCACTGCTCTTTGCTGTCTGTATCGCAGAGGGAACCCCAAGAATTTGCCCCTTCTCCTTATGCTATCACACCCTTCAGCCAATGCCACCTTTGTGGCAACCATGCCTCAGAGTTCAAACCTATAAACCCATGCTTATGGGGCGAGATCCTAACACCAGAGCCAGACTCCTTCACACCCATGCTTTGCTTCATAATTTGACGTTGAGAGTTTGGTTGATATGTATATTTGGCCGTGGTTAAAAGTTTTCTTGAGTGTTGGTTGGATGAATGGAAAGACTTGCTCAAGCTTTGCTTCAAATGTTTTATCAACATCAAGACGGTTGCATCTGGTTATCGCCGTTTCATATTATTAAAGATTTGAAATTGTGGGTAAACCCTTTTTGACAGACTTAAAATACTTATTTTGTATATGAATTAACCCAACCCCCCAAAAAAAATCGGTATAAGATTTCTTTCACGATTGTGCCACAGGAAGACTGCTAACATTACTAGACAAGGCACTGAGAATGAGTCCATAATGAGGTTGTTTTGTGGGAGACAGCCCTGTTTGTCCTTCCTAGGGCACTGTCCAACTCTCTCTGAGGAGGATAGTCTTCTGGCTCGATTCAAGCTGTGTCGTGGAAGTTTAGCGCTATTTAAATTTAACGGCAATGTTCCCGCATTCACAGAGAATGCATTCATGGTAAATGCTTCATATGTTGGCGCAATCGGAAATTACATTTCTATAGTGCTGAACTTCCGCGATACAGATTGAATTGTGCTCTTAATAGTCCCACCGTGCTGCCCTCCACTGGTCAACATGTGTACAACATGTAGCAGCACTCCTCACAGCTTTATCAGAGGGAGAGTAAGGGCTGTGATGTTTCTCTCTCAGCAGTCCTGGAGCAGGTCGTTCGGGCCACCCTCTACCACCTGGTGTTTGTCCTCCTCCTGTTAAAACACATTCATATGTTATCTGGAGTTATGGTATCAACCCAAGAGCAAAGGTGCTACTTCACCACGTATAGTTCAATGGCATTCATATTCATGCACATATATTTTCTCAACAGTGGTTGGTATACCAATAAAATAGGGTGGGGTCACTTACAGGAAGCTCAGATGGAACTGGTTCACTTGTGGCAGGGGCAGAGTCATAAATGGGGTTAACTATGCTGGGGTTGCAGATGGCAGGGTTGCAGTCTGGAGCTGTCTCATCCTCTTCCTGCAAAAGAGGGCAAAGGTCAATTAAGTTTGAGGTTCCCCATGTTTTTTTGTACATTTTAGAATATCCGTAAACAGCTGATTGCGTTCAATGAGACAAAAAGTCATTGTTGCACAACATTCAGACATCATTCAACCAACACACGCACCTTAAAGTAGTGGAACTGGAATGGTTTGGTCTTGTGGCTGTAGAAGTGGTAGCCTACGAACCCAGCCCCAGCCATCAGCATGATCAGCAGCACAACTCCAATCCCCATCCCTGCCTTGTGACCCGCGTGGAGCTGCGGGACCAGTTACAGATAGGGTGAGACACAGGAGTCCACCAATACCTGACCTTACCAACTGATTTAGGATCAGTTCTCACAATTTGAATCAGTCCTAATCTTAACCATAAACTATACATCTGATCAAGGACCAGTAGTTTAGCAACATCTCGTCAGAGATCAAGGAGATAAACTAACCCGAAATAGTGTAATAATCTCACCACTATCCAAGGGGGTGGGGCTTTGAGGGGTCCCTGCAGCACATGGATGATCCCATTGGATGCCAGGATGTCGGAGTCAATGATGAAGCGGTCATTGATATAACGGGAGGAACTCTACAGAGAGAGATCAGGATGGGACAAGTTTGAGCTCACAGACTACAATCATGAAGTCAAACTTTATTTTCAGTGGTAAACTCTTTTCTATAAAATACGCATGTGGTCTATGAGGCTGGTTCAGTAGCTAATTTTCACATTTTCTCAAACATCTTAGTCCAATCTAGGAGACCTGGGCAACATACAGTGGGGCAAAAAAGTATTTAGTCAGCCACCAATTGTGCAAGTTCTCCAACTTAAAAAGATGAGAGAGGCCTGTAATTTTCATCATAGGTACACTTCAACTATGACAGACGAAATGAGAAAAAGAAATCCAGAAAATCACATTGTAGGATTTTTAATTAATTTATTTGCAAATTATGGTGGAAAATAAGTATTTGGTCAATAACAAAAGTTTATCTCAATACTTTGTTATATACCCTTTGTTGGCAATGACAGAGGTCAAACGTTTTCTGTAAGTCTTCACAAGGTTTTCACACACTGTTGCTGGTATTTTGGCCCATTCCTCCATGCAGATCTCCTCTAGAGCAGTGATGTTTTGGGGCTGTCGCTGGGCAACACGGACTTTCAACTCCCTCCAAAGATTTTCTATGGGGTTGAGATCTGGAGACTGGCTAGGCCACTCCAGGACCTTGAAATGCTTCTTACGAAGCCACTCCTTCGTTGCCCGGGCGGTGTGTTTGGGATCATTGTCATGCTGAAAGACCCAGCCACGTTTCATCTTCAATGCCCTTGCTGATGGAAGGAGGTTTTCACTCAAAATCTCACGATACATGGCCCCATTCATTCTTTCCTTTACACGGATCAGTCGTCCTGGTCCCTTTGCAGAAAAACAGCCCCAAAGCATGATGTTTCCACCCCCATGCTTCACAGTAGGTAATGGTGTTCTTTGGATGCAACTCAGCATTCTTTGTCCTCCAAACACGACGAGTTGAGTTTTTACCAAAAAGTTATATTTTGGTTTCATCTGACCATATGACATTCTCCCAATCCTCATCTGGATCATCCAAATGCTCTCTAGCAAACTTCAGATGGGCCTGAACATGTACTGGCTTAAGCAGGGGACACGTCTGGCACTGCAGGATTTGAGTCCCTGGCGGCGTAGTGTGTTACTGATGGTAGGCTTTGTTACTTTGGTCCCAGCTCTCTGCAGGTCATTCACTAGGTCCCCCCGTGTGGTTCTGGGATTTTTGCTCACCATTCTTGTGATCATTTTGACCCCACGGGTGAGATCTTGCGTGGAGCCCCAGATCGAGGAAGATTATCAGTGGTCTTGTATGTCTTCCATTTCCTAATAATTGCTCCCACAGTTGATTTCTTCAAACCAAGCTGCTTACCTATTGCAGATTCAGTCTTCCCAACCTGGTGCAGGTCTACAATTTTGTTTCTGGTGTCCTTTGACAGCTCTTTGGTCTTGGCCATAGTGAACTTTGGAGTGTGACTGTTTGAGGTTGTGGACAGGTGTCTTTTATACTGATAACAAGTTCAAACAGGTGCCATTAATACAGGTAACGAGTGGAGGACAGAGGAGCCTCTTAAAGAAGAAGTTACAGGTCTGTGAGAGCCAGAAATCTTGCTTGTTTGTATGTGACCAAATACTTATTTTCCACCATAATTTGCAAATAAATTCATTAAAAATCCTACAATGTGATTTTCTGGATTTTTTTTTCTCATTTTGTCTGTCATAGTTGAAGTGTACCTATGATGAAAATTACAGGCCTCTCTCATCTTTTTAAGTGAGAGAACTTGCACAATTGGTGGCTGACTAAATACTTTTTTGCCCCACTGTATAATACATTCATATAACGGGGACTAAAAAACAACAGAAAACCTGAGTGTGGTACAGTGAGTGAATGAACAAAGTATAGTAAGAACAGGGTTGATGTGTACAGTACTGTAGCTCCATGTCTCACCAGGGCCTTGGGGTTGAGGAAGTCAGCGATACCCAGGACAATGAGGCTTTGGCCCAGCCGGGTGCGGATACGGCTGCCATTGGTCAGGTCTTTCAGGGCCAAGGCCCGGCCCTCCGAGAGATGGTACTCCATGTCCCTGTGGGTCAGTGTCTGGACAATACAACACAGGAGAGTGAGTATGAGTACACATTCATACATATACATGTTCATATAAGTCTGAGCAAGGGCAATACAGCACTACAGATTGCGCGATAGACATTTAAAGGTAATTTCCGATTGGGCCGACATACATGTATGCAGCGTTTTACCGTTAATGCAGTCTCCGCTAACGTGGGAAACCATGTGTTTGATGTATTTGACAGCATTATTCACCTCCAGCCATTACCCCGAGCTGGTCCTCCCCAATGAAGGTGCCACCAACCTCCTGTGGTTATATTTCTAACAAAAAAAACGAAATATGCTTCTCTGCATCTCTGCTAAAATCTATGTAAAATATTTAAAGGAGTCTTATTCAGTACATTTAGTAATTGCTTGCTTTTCTAAAGTTTACCAACTTAGCCAGCAGGCATGCCAACTAAAATAGTTAGACAAGCTAGCTACTCAGATTTGCTGGATATTGGCGGGAACTGGAACACGCTGTCGTACACGTTGATTCAGAGCATCCCAAACATGCTCAGTGGGTGACATGTCTGGTGAGTATGCAGACCATGGAAGAACTGGGACATTTTCAGATTCCAGCAATTGTGTACAGATCCTTGCGACATGGGGCTGTGCATTATCATGCTGAAACGTGAGGCGATGGCGGTGGATGAATGGCACGACAATGGACCTCAGGATCTCATCACGGTATCTGTGTATTCAGATTGCCATCTATGAAATGCAATTGTGTTCATTGTCTGTAGCTTATGCCTGCCCATACCATAATCCCACCGCCAACATGGGGCACTCTGTTCACAACGCCTACATCAGCAAACCGCTCGCCCACACGACGCCATGTCGGCCATCTGCCTGGTACAATTGAAACCGGGATTCATCCCTGAAGAGCACACTTCTCCAGCATGCCAGTGGCCATCGAAAGCTGAGCATTTTCCCACTGAAGTCGGTTACAACGCCGAGCTGCAATCATGTCAAGACCCTGGTGAGGACAACGAGCACTTAGATGAGCTTCCCCGAGACGGTTTCTGACAATTCTTTGGTTGTGCAAACCCCCAGTTTCATCAGCTGTCCGGGTCGCTGGTCTCAGACCATCCCGCAGGTGAAGAAGCCGGATGTGGAGGTCCTAGGCTGGCGTGGTTACGTGTTCTGCGCTTGTGAGGCCGGTTGGACATCCTGCCAAATTCTAAAGTTTTTATTTTATTATTTGTATTTTGTATATTTAAACAAATCTGACAAATCTCTATGGGAATGACGCCTCTGGTGATAATGTACAGGGCTGTGTGTGAGTAGCTGTGTGAGACAGTGCCTGCATATGTCTGTTGGTAATGTACAGGGCTGTGTGTGAGTAGCTGTGTGAGACAATGCATGCATATGTCCGGGTGTGCATAACGCATGCCAGTGTGTCTGACAGGGTGTTCTTGTACCTGGTTCTGGTACAGTCCGGTATTATCAGGTACAAACAGAGTGGACTGGATGGTCAGGTTACTGAGGCGCTTCATAAACTGTTTTCCTGACACGGACATCTGGGAGTAGTTCAGGATTTGCTGCAGATAAAAACAACACTGGATCAGTAACAAACCACAGTAAATCAGAACCTGAATAGAATGATACCGTTTAGATACTCACAGAGAGGAAGTTAGAGAAGGTGGGCTTCTCAGTGAGGACTTGCAGGAGGTTTCCAGTGCAGGAGTATCCGTCTCCTATATAACCTGCTTTACATTCACATTTCACCTCTGGCGGGGGACACACACACACCTTATGAAACTCCTTATAAAACACATTTTTCACACATAAAGAGGGCTGTCTCTCTCTCCTTCTTTCCCTCCCCTCTCAATTATTCCCTCCTCTCCTTTTCCCCTCTTACCCTTGACCCTGTAGCAGAAGGTGTCCCAGGTCTCACTGAGGTTGTTGCGTAAGCCGTAGTCTACGATGCCCACGTGACCAAAGCCACACTTGGGGTTGGAGTAGGTGGTGGGGTAGGCCACTCTGGCCTGGTCCAGCCAGCTAGCTGCACACAGGTTGAGCCCAGCCTGGAGACAGGGGCATCAGAGGGGTAGCATAGTGTGTGTGTGTGTGTGTGTGTGTGTGTGTGTGTGTGTGTGTGTGTGTGTGTGTGTGTGTGTGTGTGTGTGTGTGTGTGTGTGTGTGTGTGTGTGTGTGTGTGTGTGTGTGTGTGTGTGTGTGTGTGTGTGTGTGTGTGTGTGTGTGTGTGTGTGTATTTTCTGGTGTGTGCTAATGTGTGTGTGCTCACCTGCTGTGCGTAGGAGAGCTGTGTGTACGTGGCGATGGTTCCCCCCTCTCCTGTGCAGGCCTCCTGGGCCGATGTATAGTTCAGCTTGTACTGTCCCTTGTTGGACCGGAAGTGGAACACACCAACTGTGCTGTCTGGTGGGAGATAGAAGACGTAAATATCACAGCATATCACACACCACATGTGTGCGTTTGGGTTTTGGAAAAGAGCTATACTGTATATATATATCCTATGTATTCTTATGCATGCGGACTTTAAATGAAACTCCTATACAAGGAGTGTACAGTATGTGTATGCGTGCATGTGTGTGTGTGTGGCGTACCCTCGTAGTGAAGGTCGGTACACTGAGCGTCAGAGTGGCACTGCCCGTTCTCCTGGAGACAACGGTTCACAAGAAGCTCCTTCACCTCACACGTCACACCGTCCCCTATGTAGTTATCCTTACACAAACACTTCTTCTTTCCCTGTAGAGAGAGAGAGACACACACACACACACACACACAGATGAATTCATATTTAAAGCAGACAAATAGCTGACATGCTAGGACTATTGGCGGTACGCTAATTAGTTACCATAGCAACCCCTGTAGTACCCATGGCACCCCGTGGCTGTCCCCTTACCGGCCCAGTCATGGTGCAGGTGGCGTGCTCGTGGCAACCCCCGTTGTCATCGACGGAGCAAGGGTCTATGGCCCGACAGATGATGCCGTCTCCAGAGTGTCCCTGAGGGCAGGCACAGCTCATCTTCTCCCCCTTCTGACTGCACTTAGCTCCCTGGGCACAGCCACCATTCCCAAACTTACACAGGTCGGCCACTAGAGGGTGATGGAGAGGAGGAGGAAGGAACAGCAAAAGTAGCAATTCATGACCATTCATGACACCGAAGAGAAGCAGTGATCAACATAATTTGTTTCATGTGTGTATACACAGTATGTGTCTGCATGTGGGATGTGTGTGTGTTGTAGTACTCCAGTGTTGTCTCTGCAGGCCATTACCTATGCAGCTGATGCCATCTCCCTCGTAGAAAGGTTTACATACACAGGTGTTGTTCTCTTTACATATGCCATTCTGAGAGCAGGTAGGGGAGCAGACTGGACCCTCCGCTATAGGGAGAGGGGGTGAAGGGTGACAGGAACAGTTAACATCAACGTTTAAATGATAAATATCAGTGTTTTAAATGTAGTAGAAACTGCCATTTCAAGATGATGGCTCTTCCTTTGTGTGGTGGACATTTTGGTAACTTGTGGTTCTTTACCTAGTTGTGTCTCACAGCGCTGCCCGGTCCATCCCTGTTCACAGAAACAGGAGCCTGTCCCTTTAAGGCCGTCTTCACATAACCCATGCTCTGTGCAGTTACATGCTGAGGAAAAAATGACATCATATCACAAATCAGGTTCAAGATTCAGTAAGTAGAATGATTCAAGATGATAACAAATGAAGCCATACAAGTTCACAATTAAATTCTTCACACAAGGTAGCACAACTAAATCTTGAGATGAAGGTATCCACAATAGAGTGCTACACACCTGTGCAGTCCGGTCCATGGTGGCCTTCTTTACACAACTCACAGGCGTCGCCATGGAAACCAGTGTCACACGTGCAGTTACCGTTGCCTAGGTTACCGTCATCACACTTTCCATGGTTAAAACAGGGAGATGACTTCCCGCCAGGACAAACTTGAGGTATACACAAACAGGAAGTCAAAGGCATGATTGGAAACAACTCAGATCTGTAGACTTTCACTTCAAACACCTCAAATCAAATCAATTTTTTATTGTCACATACACATGGTTAGCAGATGTTAATGCGAGTGTAGCGAAATGCTTGTGCTTCTAGTTCCGACCATGCAGTAGTATCTAACAAGTAATCTAACAATTTCACAACAACTACCTTATACACACAAGTGTAAAGGAATGAAGAAGAGTATGTACATATACATATATGGATGAGCGATGGCCAAACGGCATAGATGGTATAGAGTACAGTATATACATATGAGATGAGTAATGTAGCATATGTAAACATTATATAAAGTGGCATCGTTTAAAGTGGCTAATGCCAATCACATTTCTGAGACTGCATGAGACTTTAGGAGCTAGTCTTTGAGAATTACATTCTTTATGGGGTTTTCACCACCAACTGTCATTGTTGTCCTATTTATTAGGTTACATTCCAAATAGTACCCTGTTCCCTAGTACATTTGACAAGTAGTGCACTATAAAGGGAATAAGATGCCATTTGAGATGCAGTCTTGGTATGATCAGGGAGATCTGAGGCAAATTTGGGGAGTTCTTACCCAGACAGTCACGTCCATAGAAGCCAGCACAGCACTTGGGTTGCCAGAGGACAAAAGTACATATGGCCTGGCAGCCTTTATTCATATCCACTATCATGTGCAGGTCACATTTCTTCACTTCCTGCAGAATACATATATACGGGCAGTATTTAGTAGGGGACAGATGCAAATGTTATATTCACATAACGGTTATGACGGGTGGATGGATGAACAGATACCTTTAATCTGGACCCAGCGGGGCAGCGTAATGATGATGTGCAGAACAGACAGCGTAGCTATCACACAGGAGAAACACAGGAAAAAACATTTTAAGACAATTCTAATCACCTTAATTCCATGGTAGCAAAATACTATCTACTGTATGATATGGTCACACTCACCGGGAAATCTACAGTTTCATTTTTGTCACAGCGACCCCCGAGACTCGGCGGGTTCAGCAGACAGTCGATCCCATAGGCTATTCCACCGATGAAGGGGAGGTGCCTCTGGATGATTCGGCAGTTCCCGTCATTGAGGAAGATTTCACCCTGTGGAGAAAAGTACATCTCTCAGAAAATGTTGGGTTCTGGGTCAATTCAAATACCTTCCTTTTTGCCTCGAAATTGATTTTATTCCGCTTGTTAGTGTTGTAAAAACACAACTCTACTTCATTTTACTCACTATGTTGTCCAGCCCTCCACAGTTGGCTTTGAGTTCGGATCCCTGGAGCGTCCGTATAGGATCCACGTGGACCAGCTCTGCTGCATACACCTTGGTGTCTCGGAGAATGTGGTATTTGAGGTACTCCAGCAGGTGTCCTCTGTTCTGTGTGTTGTAAAGGAAGTCTTTCTGCTCCTGGGGCAGTGCGGCCATGGCTCGGTCCGACGGCAGGAACAAAGTCACGGGCTGGTGGAGGGGGTCGTTCACCATTGCCATCACATCTGTGTCCTGCAGGGAGAAACAGAGAAGAACACCTTCTTTAACACTTTTCAGGGGAGAAGTTTTAGATTGATATTCTCAGAATCCATAAAGGAAATAGGAACTTCACTGGGACAATACTAACCAACAGCAGTTTGTAGAAGGTCTTGTAACCATTACGATCAGCCACATCAGTGAGGTTCAACTGTGAAGGGAGAGATGGAGAGAGGGACAGGGAGCTGATGATGAGTTATGATGGAGTGTTTGACAGCTTTAAACAGGTGTATTGATTACAAATAGTCTTTATTTTTGTACATACTGGCCCCTCTATCACATCAGCCTTCTTCAGGCTCTCTGGTATCATAAAGGTGTCAATCTCATGGATGATCCCGTTGATGCTCGGGTCATCACTGTGCACCACTTTCACCATGTTGTTGATGAGAATGGTACCCTGGAAACAAGGATAGGAGACCTCAGCTCTCTCACCACAACCATGGAATCTCTTCCTCAAACATAGCAGAGGAACCAGATGTGACATACATCCATACTATACTTCTACACTTCTCAAAGTTTACAGTGAATTCGGAAAGAATTCAGACCCCTTGACTTTTTCCATATTTTGTTACGTTACAGCCTTATAAAAAATATATATATAATCCACATCAATCTACACACAATACCCCATAATGTCAAAGGGAAAACAGGTTTTTAGACATTTTGACAAATGTATAAAAAAAAAAAAAAAACAGCGTTTAGATCCTTTACTCTGAGACTCGAAATTGAGGTCAGGTGCATCCTGTTTCCATTGATCATCCTTGAGATGTTTCTACAACTTGATTGGAGTCCACCTGTGGTTAATTTTATTGATTGGACATGATTTGGAAAGCCACACACCTGTTTATGTAAGGTCACACAGTTGACAGTGCATATCAGAGCAAAAACCAAGCCATAAGGTCGAAGGAATTGTCTGTAGAGCTCCAAGACAGGACTGTGTCGAGGCACAGATCTGGGGATAGCATTAAAGGTCTCCAAGAACACAGTGGCCTCCATAATTCTTAAATGGAAGAAGTTTGGAACCATTAAGACTCGTCCTAGAGCTGGCCGCCCGACCAAACTGAGCAAGGAACTGGGAGACTAGTCAGGATCGAGGGAAAGATGAACGGAGCAAAGTACAGAGAGATCCTTGATGAAAATATGCTCCAGAGTGCTCAGGACCTCAGACTGGGGAGAAAGTTGACCTTCCAACAGGACAATGACCCTAAGCACACAGCCAAGACAACGCAGGAGTGGCTTCGGGACAAGTTTCTGAATTTCCTTGAGGGCCCAGCTAGAGCCCGGACTGGAACCCGATCGAACATCTTCTGGAAAGACCTGAAAATTGCTGTGCAGCGACACTCCCCATCCAACCTGACAGAGCTTGACGGGATCTCCAGAGAAGAAAGGGAGAAACTCCCCAAATACAGGTCTGTCAAGCTTGTAGCGTCATACCCAAGAAGACTCGAGACTGTAATCACTGCCAAATGTGCTTCAACAAAGTACTGAGTAAAGGGTCTGAATACTTATGTAAATGGTAATATTTATGTTTTTTTTTTTTTTTTTTTTATACATTTGCAAATATTTAGAAAAGCCTGTTTTTTCTTTGCCATTATGGGGTATTGTGTGTAGATTGATGGGGTCTGAATACTTTCCGAATGCACTGTATAAATAATGTCCAATCCATCATGATAATAAGTGGAATCTTGGATAATTATCCAGACATTGAAGCAACCAATAGAATCCACTGGGAGTGTTGTAATCTCATTGGTTACCTCAGAGTAGGTAATGGTCAAGACGTCTCCCATGAGAGTGGTCAGGTTTCTGGGCGTGGTCAGGTCGCTGGCCAATAGGGTGTGACATGACACGATGTGGTAGCGAAGAATTTTGGCCCTCTTCTCTCTCTTCGAGGGATGCCTCAACTCTTTTGCCTAAGAGCAAGTCATGAGACAAGATAAGATCAGTACACACACAGATATATAAACACAGGTGCATACACACACACACACACACTTTCCTACCATCTCCCCCCGGGCGAAGGCCTCAGCTGTTGGAGCAAAGACTGTGAATGGACCCCGGCCCTTCAGAGAGATATCTGCCATCTGAAAACAAACAACGTTCAACCAACAATAACTTTAGTTAATTTGCTATTATTTTAATCAACAGTGATTGTGTTGTGCCTTTCTCACTAGGATGTGTAACTTAATACAGAACATAAATAAAAGTGTGCTACTGGTCAGTGAGAGACTCACCGTCAACCCAATATAGAAATCCCTCAGTTTCCTGGTGAGAAGCTCCTGTAGATGAAAAAGATAAACACTGATCAATGGTCAACTGAAGAGTTTGAGAGAGAGAGAGAGAGAGAGAGAGAGAGAGAGAGAGAGAGAGAGAAAGAAAGAAAGAAAGTGGGAAAAGAGGTGTGGGCTTATCAAATGTAACTTTTACTTGATCATGCTATGTGTAGTCTCCTCTCCTTCTCACCTTGCCCACAGTGCCTTTGCAGCTGATGCCGTCACCCACGTATCCGTCCATACAGGTGCAGCTGCGTTCCCCTGGACCAGTCATATTACACCTGGCGTACCTGTGGCAGTCCCTATGTTTCTGCCAAGAGGACCACCACACTATTACATGATCCACCACGCTGATACACTGTTCACCACACTGTTAAACTGTACACCACACTGTTACACTGTTCATCACACTGTTACACTATTCACGCCACTGTTATACTGTTCACCACACTGTTACACAGTACAACACACTGTTACACTGTTCACCAAACTGTTACACTGTTCACCATACTGTTACACTGTACATCACACTGTTAAACTATTCACGCCACTGTTATACTGTTCACCACACTGTTACACAGTACACCACACTGTTACACTGTTCACCACACTGTTACACTGTTCACCACACTGTTACACTGTTCACCACACTGTTACACTGTTCACCACTCTGTTACACATTTCACCACACTGTTACACTGTCCACCACACTGTTACACTGTTCACCACACTTTAACACTGTTCACCACACTGTTACACTGTTCACCACACTATTATACTGTTCACCACTCTGTGACATTGTTCACCACTCTTTTACACTGTTTACCACTCTGTTACACTGTTCACCACTCTGTTACCCTGTTCACCACACTGTTACACTGTTCACCACACTGTTACACTGTTCACCACACTGTTACACTGCTCACCACATTAATATACTGTTAACCACTCTGTTACACTGTTCACCATACTGTTACACTGTTCACCACACTGTTACACTGTTCACCACACTGTTACACTGTTCACCACACTGTTACAATGTTCACCACACTGTTACACTGTTCACCACACTGTTACACTGTTCACCACACTGTTACAATGTTCACCATACTGTTAAACTGTTCACCACTCTGATACACTGTTCACCACTCTGTTACACTGTTCACTACTCTGTTACACTGTTCAACACACTGTTACACTGTTCACTACATTTACACTGTTCACTACATTTACACTGTTCACCAATCTGATACACTGTTCACTACTCTGTTACACTGTTCACCACACTGTTACACTGTTCACCACACTGTTACACTGTTCACTACATTTACACTGTTCACCACACTGTTACACTGTTCACCACTCTGATACACTGTTCACCACTCTGTTACACTGTTCACTACTCTGTTACACTGTTCAACACACTGTTACACTGTTCACTACATTTACACTGTTCACCACTCTGTTACCCTGTTCACCACACTGTTACACTGTTCACCACACTTTAACACTGTTCACCACACTGTTACACTGTTCACCACACTTTAACACTGTTCACCACACTGTTACACTGTTCACCACACTGTAACACTGTTTACCACTCTGTTACACTGTTCACCACACTTTAACACTGTTCACCACACTGTTACACTGTTCACCACACTTTAACACTGTTCACCACACTGTTACACTGTTCACCACACTGTTACACTGTTCACCACTCTGTTACCCTGTTCACCACACTGTTACACTGTTCACCACTCTGTTACACATTTCACCACACTGTTACACTGTCCACCACACTGTTACACTGTTCACCACACTTTAACACTGTTCACCACACTGTTACACTGTTCACCACACTATTATCCTGTTCACCACTCTGTGACATTGTTCACTCCTCTTTTACACTGTTTACCACTCTGTTACACTGTTCACCACACTGTTACACTGTTCACTACATTTACACTGTTCACCACACTGTTACACTGTTCACCACACTGTTACACTGTTCACCACTCTGATACACTGTTCACCACTCTGATACACTGTTCATTACTCTGTTACACTGTTCACCACACTGTTACACTGTTAACCACACTGTTACACTGTTCACTACATTTACACTGTTCACCACACTGTTACACTGTTCACCACTCTGATACACTGTTCACCACTCTGTTACACTGTTCACTACTCTGTTACACTGTTCAACACACTGTTACAATGTTCACTACATTTACACTGTTCACCACTCTGTTACCCTGTTCACCACACTATTACACTGTTTACCACTCTTACACTGTTCACCAGTCTGTTACCCTGTTCACCACACTGTTACACTGTTCACCACACTGTAACACTGTTTACCACTCTGTTACACTGTTCACCAGTCTGTTACCCTGTTCACCACACTGTTACACTGTTCACCACACTTTAACACTGTTCACCACACTGTTACACTGTTCACCACACTTTAACACTGTTCACCACACTGTTACACTGTTCACCACACTGTTACACTGTTCACCACTCTGTTACCCTGTTCACCACACTGTTACACTGTTCACCACTCTGTTACACATTTCACCACACTGTTACACTGTCCACCACACTGTTACACTGTTCACCACACTTTAACACTGTTCACCACACTGTTACACTGTTCACCACACTATTATACTGTTCACCACTCTGTGACATTGTTCACCACTCTGTTACACTGTTCACCACTCTGTTACCCTGTTCACCACACTGTTACACTGTTCACCACACTGTTACACTGTTCACCACACTGTTACACTGCTCACCACATTATTATACTGTTAACCACTCTGTTACACTGTTCACCATACTGTTACACTGTTCACCACACTGTTACACTGTTCACCACACTGTTACACTGTTCACCACACTGTTACAATGTTCACCACACTGTTACACTGTTCACCACACTGTTACACTGTTCACCACACTGTTACAATGTTCACCATACTGTTAAACTGTTCACCACTCTGATACACTGTTCACCACTCTGTTACACTGTTCACTACTCTGTTACACTTTTCACCACACTGTTACACAGTACAACACACTGTTACACTGTTCACCAAACTGTTACACTGTACATCACACTGTTACACTGTTCACCATACTGTTACACTGTACATCACACTGTTAAACTATTCACGCCACTGTTATACTGTTCACCACACTGTTACACAGTACACCACACTGTTACACTGTTCACCACACTGTTACACTGTTCACCACACTGTTACACTGTTCACCACACTGTTACACTGTTCACCACTCTGTTACACATTTCACCACACTGTTACACTGTCCACCACACTGTTACACTGTTCACCACACTTTAACACTGTTCACCACACTGTTACACTGTTCACCACACTATTATACTGTTCACCACTCTGTGACATTGTTCACCACTCTTTTACACTGTTTACCACTCTGTTACACTGTTCACCACTCTGTTACCCTGTTCACCACACTGTTACACTGTTCACCACACTGTTACACTGTTCACCACACTGTTACACTGCTCACCACATTAATATACTGTTAACCACTCTGTTACACTGTTCACCATACTGTTACACTGTTCACCACACTCATACACTGTTCACCACACTGTTACACTGTTCACCACACTGTTACAATGTTCACCACACTGTTACACTGTTCACCACACTGTTACACTGTTCACCACACTGTTACAATGTTCACCATACTGTTAAACTGTTCACCACTCTGATACACTGTTCACCACTCTGTTACACTGTTCACTACTCTGTTACACTGTTCAACACACTGTTACACTGTTCACTACATTTACACTGTTCACCACTCTGATACACTGTTCACTACTCTGTTACACTGTTCACCACACTGTTACACTGTTCACCACACTGTTACACTGTTCACTACATTTACACTGTTCACCACACTGTTACACTGTTCACCACTCTGATACACTGTTCACCACTCTGTTACACTGTTCACTACTCTGTTACACTGTTCAACACACTGTTACACTGTTCACTACATTTACACTGTTCACCACTCTGTTACCCTGTTCACCACACTGTTACACTGTTCACCACTCTGTTACCCTGTTCACCACACTGTTACACTGTTCACCACACTGTTACACTGTTCACCACACTGTTACACTGCTCACCACATTATTATACTGTTAACCACTCTGTTACACTGTTCACCATACTGTTACACTGTTCACCACACTGTTACACTGTTCACCACACTGTTACACTGTTCACCACACTGTTACAATGTTCACCACACTGTTACACTGTTCACCACACTGTTACACTGTTCACCACACTGTTACAATGTTCACCATACTGTTAAACTGTTCACCACTCTGATACACTGTTCACCACTCTGTTACACTGTTCACTACTCTGTTACACTTTTCACCACACTGTTACACAGTACAACACACTGTTACACTGTTCACCAAACTGTTACACTGTACATCACACTGTTACACTGTTCACCATACTGTTACACTGTACATCACACTGTTAAACTATTCACGCCACTGTTATACTGTTCACCACACTGTTACACAGTACACCACACTGTTACACTGTTCACCACACTGTTACACTGTTCACCACACTGTTACACTGTTCACCACACTGTTACACTGTTCACCACTCTGTTACACATTTCACCACACTGTTACACTGTCCACCACACTGTTACACTGTTCACCACACTTTAACACTGTTCACCACACTGTTACACTGTTCACCACACTATTATACTGTTCACCACTCTGTGACATTGTTCACCACTCTTTTACACTGTTTACCACTCTGTTACACTGTTCACCACTCTGTTACCCTGTTCACCACACTGTTACACTGTTCACCACACTGTTACACTGTTCACCACACTGTTACACTGCTCACCACATTAATATACTGTTAACCACTCTGTTACACTGTTCACCATACTGTTACACTGTTCACCACACTCATACACTGTTCACCACACTGTTACACTGTTCACCACACTGTTACAATGTTCACCACACTGTTACACTGTTCACCACACTGTTACACTGTTCACCACACTGTTACAATGTTCACCATACTGTTAAACTGTTCACCACTCTGATACACTGTTCACCACTCTGTTACACTGTTCACTACTCTGTTACACTGTTCAACACACTGTTACACTGTTCACTACATTTACACTGTTCACCACTCTGATACACTGTTCACTACTCTGTTACACTGTTCACCACACTGTTACACTGTTCACCACACTGTTACACTGTTCACTACATTTACACTGTTCACCACACTGTTACACTGTTCACCACTCTGATACACTGTTCACCACTCTGTTACACTGTTCACTACTCTGTTACACTGTTCAACACACTGTTACACTGTTCACTACATTTACACTGTTCACCACTCTGTTACCCTGTTCACCACACTGTTACACTGTTCACCACACTTTAACACTGTTCACCACACTGTTACTCTGTTCACCACACTTTAACACTGTTCACCACACTGTTACACTGTTCACCACACTGTAACACTGTTTACCACTCTGTTACACTGTTCACCACACTTTAACACTGTTCACCACACTGTTACACTGTTCACCACACTTTAACACTGTTCACCACACTGTTACACTGTTCACCACACTGTTACACTGTTCACCACTCTGTTACCCTGTTCACCACACTGTTACACTGTTCACCACTCTGTTACACATTTCACCACACTGTTACACTGTCCACCACACTGTTACACTGTTCACCACACTTTAACACTGTTCACCACACTGTTACACTGTTCACCACACTATTATCCTGTTCACCACTCTGTGACATTGTTCACTCCTCTTTTACACTGTTTACCACTCTGTTACACTGTTCACTACACTGTTACACTGTTCACTACATTTACACTGTTCACCACACTGTTACACTGTTCACCACACTGTTACACTGTTCACCACTCTGATACACTGTTCACCACTCTGATACACTGTTCACTACTCTGTTACACTGTTCACCACACTGTTACACTGTTAACCACACTGTTACACTGTTCACTACATTTACACTGTTCACCACACTGTTACACTGTTCACCACTCTGATACACTGTTCACCACTCTGTTACACTGTTCACTACTCTGTTACACTGTTCAACACACTGTTACAATGTTCACTACATTTACACTGTTCACCACTCTGTTACCCTGTTCACCACACTATTACACTGTTTACCACTCTTACACTGTTCACCAGTCTGTTACCCTGTTCACCACACTGTTACACTGTTCACCACACTGTTACACTGTTCACCACACTGTAACACTGTTTACCACTCTGTTACACTGTTCACCAGTCTGTTACCCTGTTCACCACACTGTTACACTGTTCACCACACTTTAACACTGTTCACCACACTGTTACACTGTTCACCACACTTTAACACTGTTCACCACACTGTTACACTGTTCACCACACTGTTACACTGTTCACCACTCTGTTACCCTGTTCACCACACTGTTACACTGTTCACCACTCTGTTACACATTTCACCACACTGTTACACTGTCCACCACACTGTTACACTGTTCACCACACTTTAACACTGTTCACCACACTGTTACACTGTTCACCACACTATTATACTGTTCACCACTCTGTGACATTGTTCACCACTCTTTTACACTGTTTACCACTCTGTTACACTGTTCACCACTCTGTTACCCTGTTCACCACACTGTTACACTGTTCACCACACTGTTACACTGTTCACCACACTGTTACACTGCTCACCACATTATTATACTGTTAACCACTCTGTTACACTGTTCACCATACTGTTACACTGTTCACCACACTGTTACACTGTTCAACACACTGTTACACTGTTCACCACACTGTTACAATGTTCACCACACTGTTACACTGTTCACCACACTGTTACACTGTTCACCACACTGTTACAATGTTCACCATACTGTTAAACTGTTCACCACTCTGATACACTGTTCACCACTCTGTTACACTGTTCACTACTCTGTTACACTTTTCAACACACTGTTACACTGTTCACTACATTTACACTGTTCACCACTCTGTTACACTGTTTACCATTCTGTTACACTGTTCACCAGTCTGTTACCCTGTTCACCACACTGTTACACTGTTCACCAAACTTTAACACTGTTCACCACACTGTTACACTGTTCACCACACTTTAACACTGTTCACCACACTGTTACACTGTTCACCACACTGTAACACTGTTTACCACTCTGTTACACTTTTCACCACACTTTAACACTGTTCACCACACTGTTACACTGTTCACCACACTTTAACACTGTTCACCACACTGTTACACTGTTCACCACACTGTTACACTGTTCACCACTCTGTTACCCTGTTCACCACACTGTTACACTGTTCACCACTCTGTTACACATTTCACCACACTGTTACACTGTCCACCACACTGTTACACTGTTCACCACACTTTAACACTGTTCACCACACTGTTACACTGTTCACCACACTATTATACTGTTCACCACTCTGTGACATTGTTCACCACTCTTTTACACTGTTTACCACTCTGTTACACTGTTCACCACACTGTTACACTGTTCACTAAATTTACACTGTTCACCACACTGTTACACTGTTCACCACACTGTTACACTGTTCACCACTCTGATACACTGTTCACTACTCTGTTACACTGTTCACCACACTGTTACACTGTTCACCACACTGTTACACTGTTCACTACATTTACACTGTTCACCACACTGTTACACTGTTCACCACTCTGATACACTGTTCATCACTCTGTTACACTGTTCACTACTCTGTTACACTGTTCAACACACAGTTACACTGTTCACTACATTTACACTGCTCACCACTCTGTTACCCTGTTCACCACACTATTACACTGTTTACCACTCTGTTACACTGTTCACCAGTCTGTTACCCTGTTCACCACACTGTTACACTGTTCACCACACTTTAACACTGTTCACCACACTGTTACACTGTTCACCACACTTTAACACTGTTCACCACACTGTTACACTGTTCACCACACTGTAACACTGTTTACCACTCTGTTACACTGTTCACAAGTCTGTTACCCTGTTCACCACACTGTTACACTGTTCACCACACTTTAACACTGTTCACCACACTGTTACACTGTTCACCACACTTTAACACTGTTCACCACACTGTTACACTGTTCACCACACTGTTACACTGTTCACCACTCTGTTACCCTGTTCACCACACTGTTACACTGTTCACCACTCTGTTACACATTTCACCACACTGTTACACTGTCCACCACACTGTTACACTGTTCACCACACTTTAACACTGTTCACCACACTGTTACACTGTTCACCACACTATTATCCTGTTCACCACTCTGTGACATTGTTCACTCCTCTTTTACACTGTTTACCACTCTGTTACACTGTTCACCACACTGTTACACTGTTCACTACATTTACACTGTTCACCACACTGTTACACTGTTCACCACACTGTTACACTGTTCACCACTCTGATACACTGTTCACCACTCTGATACACTGTTCACTACTCTGTTACACTGTTCACCACACTGTTACACTGTTAACCACACTGTTACACTGTTCACTACATTTACACTGTTCACCACACTGTTACACTGTTCACCACTCTGATACACTGTTCACCACTCTGTTACACTGTTCACTACTCTGTTACACTGTTCAACACACTGTTACAATGTTCACTACATTTACACTGTTCACCACTCTGTTACCCTGTTCACCACACTATTACACTGTTTACCACTCTTACACTGTTCACCAGTCTGTTACCCTGTTCACCACACTGTTACACTGTTCACCACACTGTTACACTGTTCACCACACTGTAACACTGTTTACCACTCTGTTACACTGTTCACCAGTCTGTTACCCTGTTCACCACACTGTTACACTGTTCACCACACTTTAACACTGTTCACCACACTGTTACACTGTTCACCACACTTTAACACTGTTCACCACACTGTTACACTGTTCACCACACTGTTACACTGTTCACCACTCTGTTACCCTGTTCACCACACTGTTACACTGTTCACCACTCTGTTACACATTTCACCACACTGTTACACTGTCCACCACACTGTTACACTGTTCACCACACTTTAACACTGTTCACCACACTGTTACACTGTTCACCACACTATTATACTGTTCACCACTCTGTGACATTGTTCACCACTCTTTTACACTGTTTACCACTCTGTTACACTGTTCACCACTCTGTTACCCTGTTCACCACACTGTTACACTGTTCACCACACTGTTACACTGTTCACCACACTGTTACACTGCTCACCACATTATTATACTGTTAACCACTCTGTTACACTGTTCACCATACTGTTACACTGTTCACCACACTGTTACACTGTTCAACACACTGTTACACTGTTCACCACACTGTTACAATGTTCACCACACTGTTACACTGTTCACCACACTGTTACACTGTTCACCACACTGTTACAATGTTCACCATACTGTTAAACTGTTCACCACTCTGATACACTGTTCACCACTCTGTTACACTGTTCACTACTCTGTTACACTTTTCAACACACTGTTACACTGTTCACTACATTTACACTGTTCACCACTCTGTTACACTGTTTACCATTCTGTTACACTGTTCACCAGTCTGTTACCCTGTTCACCACACTGTTACACTGTTCACCAAACTTTAACACTGTTCACCACACTGTTACACTGTTCACCACACTTTAACACTGTTCACCACACTGTTACACTGTTCACCACACTGTAACACTGTTTACCACTCTGTTACACTTTTCACCACACTTTAACACTGTTCACCACACTGTTACACTGTTCACCACACTTTAACACTGTTCACCACACTGTTACACTGTTCACCACACTGTTACACTGTTCACCACTCTGTTACCCTGTTCACCACACTGTTACACTGTTCACCACTCTGTTACACATTTCACCACACTGTTACACTGTCCACCACACTGTTACACTGTTCACCACACTTTAACACTGTTCACCACACTGTTACACTGTTCACCACACTATTATACTGTTCACCACTCTGTGACATTGTTCACCACTCTTTTACACTGTTTACCACTCTGTTACACTGTTCACCACACTGTTACACTGTTCACTAAATTTACACTGTTCACCACACTGTTACACTGTTCACCACACTGTTACACTGTTCACCACTCTGATACACTGTTCACTACTCTGTTACACTGTTCACCACACTGTTACACTGTTCACCACACTGTTACACTGTTCACTACATTTACACTGTTCACCACACTGTTACACTGTTCACCACTCTGATACACTGTTCATCACTCTGTTACACTGTTCACTACTCTGTTACACTGTTCAACACACAGTTACACTGTTCACTACATTTACACTGCTCACCACTCTGTTACCCTGTTCACCACACTATTACACTGTTTACCACTCTGTTACACTGTTCACCAGTCTGTTACCCTGTTCACCACACTGTTACACTGTTCACCACACTTTAACACTGTTCACCACACTGTTACACTGTTCACCACACTTTAACACTGTTCACCACACTGTTACACTGTTCACCACACTGTAACACTGTTTACCACTCTGTTACACTGTTCACAAGTCTGTTACCCTGTTCACCACACTGTTACACTGTTCACCACACTTTAACACTGTTCACCACACTGTTACACTGTTCACCACACTTTAACACTGTTCACCACACTGTTACACTGTTCACCACACTGTTACACTGTTCACCACTCTGTTACCCTGTTCACCACACTGTTACACTGTTCACCACTCTGTTACACATTTCACCACACTGTTACACTGTCCACCACACTGTTACACTGTTCACCACACTTTAACACTGTTCACCACACTGTTACACTGTTCACCACACTATTATACTGTTCACCACTCTGTGACATTGTTCACCACTCTTTTACACTGTTTACCACTCTGTTACACTGTTCACCACTCTGTTACCCTGTTCACCACACTGTTACACTGTTCACCACACTGTTACACTGTTCACCACACTGTTACACTGCTCACCACATTATTATACTGTTAACCACTCTGTTACACTGTTCACCATACTGTTACACTGTTCACCACACTGTTACACTGTTCACCACACTGTTACACTGTTCACCACACTGTTACAATGTTCACCACACTGTTACACTGTTCACCACACTGTTACACTGTTCACCACACTGTTACAATGTTCACCATACTGTTAAACTGTTCACCACTCTGATACACTGTTCACCACTCTGTTACACTGTTCACTACTCTGTTACACTTTTCACCACACTGTTACACAGTACAACACACTGTTACACTGTTCACCAAACTGTTACACTGTACATCACACTGTTACACTGTTCACCATACTGTTACACTGTACATCACACTGTTAAACTATTCACGCCACTGTTATACTGTTCACCACACTGTTACACAGTACACCACACTGTTACACTGTTCACCACACTGTTACACTGTTCACCACACTGTTACACTGTTCACCACACTGTTACACTGTTCACCACTCTGTTACACATTTCACCACACTGTTACACTGTCCACCACACTGTTACACTGTTCACCACACTTTAACACTGTTCACCACACTGTTACACTGTTCACCACACTATTATACTGTTCACCACTCTGTGACATTGTTCACCACTCTTTTACACTGTTTACCACTCTGTTACACTGTTCACCACTCTGTTACCCTGTTCACCACACTGTTACACTGTTCACCACACTGTTACACTGTTCACCACACTGTTACACTGCTCACCACATTAATATACTGTTAACCACTCTGTTACACTGTTCACCATACTGTTACACTGTTCACCACACTCATACACTGTTCACCACACTGTTACACTGTTCACCACACTGTTACAATGTTCACCACACTGTTACACTGTTCACCACACTGTTACACTGTTCACCACACTGTTACAATGTTCACCATACTGTTAAACTGTTCACCACTCTGATACACTGTTCACCACTCTGTTACACTGTTCACTACTCTGTTACACTGTTCAACACACTGTTACACTGTTCACTACATTTACACTGTTCACCACTCTGATACACTGTTCACTACTCTGTTACACTGTTCACCACACTGTTACACTGTTCACCACACTGTTACACTGTTCACTACATTTACACTGTTCACCACACTGTTACACTGTTCACCACTCTGATACACTGTTCATCACTCTGTTACACTGTTCACTACTCTGTTACACTGTTCAACACACAGTTACACTGTTCACTACATTTACACTGCTCACCACTCTGTTACCCTGTTCACCACACTATTACACTGTTTACCACTCTGTTACACTGTTCACCAGTCTGTTACCCTGTTCACCACACTGTTACACTGTTCACCACACTTTAACACAGTTCACCACACTGTTACACTGTTCACCACACTTTAACACTGTTCACCACACTGTTACACTGTTCACCACACTGTAACACTGTTTACCACTCTGTTACACTGTTCACAAGTCTGTTACCCTGTTCACCACACTGTTACACTGTTCACCACACTTTAACACTGTTCACCACACTGTTACACTGTTCACCACTCTGGTACACTGTTCACCACTCTGTTACCCATTTTACCACACTGTTACACTGTTCACCACACTGTTACACTGTTCACCACACTGTTACACTGCTCACCACATTATTATACTGTTCACCACACTGTTACACTGTTCACCACACTGTAACACTGTTTACCACTCTGTTACACTGTTCACAAGTCTGTTACCCTGTTCACCACACTGTTACACTGTTCACCACACTTTAACACTGTTCACCACACTGTTACAATGTTCACCACACTGTTACACTGTTCACCACACTGTTACACTGTTCACCACACTGTTACAATGTTCAACACACTGTTACAATGTTCACCACACTGTTACACTGTTCACCACTCTTTTACACTGTTTACCACTCTGTTACACTGTTCACCACTCTGTTACCCTGTTCACCACACTGTTACACTGTTCACCACACTGTTACACTGTTCACCACACTGCTACACTGCTCACCACATTATTATACTGTTCACCACACTGTTACACTGTTCACCACACTATTATACTGTTCATCACTCTGTTACACTGTTCACCACTCTTTTACACTGTTTACCACTCTGGTACACTGTTCACCACTCTGTTACCCTGTTCACCACACTGTTACACTGTTCACCACACTGTTACACTGTTCACCACACTGTTACACTGCTCACCACATTATTATACTGTTAACCACTCTGTTACACTGTTCACCATACTGTTACACTGTTCACCACTCTGTTTCACTGTTTACAACTCTGTTACACTGTTCACTACATTTACAATGTTCACCACACTGTTCACCACTCTGTTACAATGTTCACCACACTGTTACAATGTTCACAACACTGTTACACTGTTCACCACAATGTTACACTGTTCACCACACTGTTACACTGTTCCCCACACTATTATACTGTTCATCACTCTGTTACACTGTTCACCACTCTTTTACACTGTTTACCACTCTGGTACACTGTTCACCACACTGTTACACTGTTCACCACACTGTTACAATGTTCACCACACTGTTACACTGTTCACCACACTGTTACACTGTTCACCACACTTTTACACTGTTCACCAAACTGTTACACTGTCCACCACACTGTTACACTGTTCACCACACAGTTACACTGTTCACCACACTGTGACACTGTTCAACACACTGTTACAATGTTCACCACACTGTTACACTGTTCACCACACTGTTACACTGTTCACCACACTGTTACACTGTTCACCACACTGGTACACTGTTCACCACACTGTTACAATGTTCACCACACTTTAACACTGTTCACCACACTGTTACACTGTTCCCCACACTATTATACTGTTCATCACTCTGTTACACTGTTCACCACTCTGTTACACTGTTTACCACTCTGGTACACTGTTCACCACTCTGTTACCCATTTTACCACACTGTTACACTGTTCACCACACTGTTACACTGTTCACCACACTGTTACACTGCTCACCACATTATTATACTGTTCACCACACTGTTACACTGTTCACCACACTGTAACACTGTTTACCACTCTGTTACACTGTTCACAAGTCTGTTACCCTGTTCACCACACTGTTACACTGTTCACCACACTTTAACACTGTTCACCACACTGTTACACTGTTCACCACACTTTAACACTGTTCACCACACTGTTACACTGTTCACCACACTGTTACACTGTTCACCACTCTGTTACCCTGTTCACCACACTGTTACACTGTTCACCACTCTGTTACACATTTTACCACACTGTTACACTGTCCACCACACTGTTACACTGTTCACCAAACTTTAACACTGTTCACCACACTGTTACACTGTTCACCACACTATTATACTGTTCACCACTCTGTGACATTGTTCACCACTCTTTTACACTGTTTACCACTCTGTTACACTGTTCACCACTCTGTTACCCTGTTCACCACACTGTTACACTGTTCACCACACTGTTACACTGCTCACCACATTTTTATACTGTTAACCACTCTGTTACACTGTTCACCATACTGTTACACTGTTCACCACACTGTTACACTGTTCACCACACTGTTACAATGTTCAGCACACTGTTACACTGTTCACCACACTGTTACAATTTTCACCATACTGTTACACTGTCCACCACACTGTTACACTGTTCACCACACAGTTACACTGTTCACCACACTGTGACACTGTTCAACACACTGTTACAATGTTCACCACACTGTTACACTGTTCACCACTCTTTTACACTGTTTACCACTCTGTTACACTGTTCACCACTCTGTTACCCTGTTCACCACACTGTTACACTGTTCACCACACTGTTACACTGTTCACCACACTGCTACACTGCTCACCACATTATTATACTGTTCACCACACTGTTACACTGTTCACCACACTATTATACTGTTCATCACTCTGTTACACTGTTCACCAATCTTTTACACTGTTTACCACTCTGGTACACTGTTCACCACTCTGTTACCCTGTTCACCACACTGTTACACTGTTCACCACACTGTTACACTGTTCACCACACTGTTACACTGCTCACCACATTATTATACTGTTAACCACTCTGTTACACTGTTCACCATACTGTTACACTGTTCACCACTCTGTTTCACTGTTCACAACTCTGTTACACTGTTCACTACATTTACAATGTTCACCACACTGTTCACCACTCTGTTACAATGTTCACCACACTGTTACAATGTTCACAACACTGTTACACTGTTCACCACAATGTTACACTCTTCACCACACTGTTACACTGTTCCCCACACTATTATACTGTTCATCACTACTCTGTTACACTGTTCACCACTCTTTTACACTGTTTACCACTCTGTTACACTGTTCACCACACTGTTACACTGTTCACCACACTGTTACACTGTTCACCAAACTGTTACACTGTCCACCACACTGTTACACTGTTCACCACACAGTTACACTGTTCACCACACTGTGACACTGTTCAACACACTGTTACAATGTTCACCACACTGTTACACTGTTCACCACACTGTTACACTGTTCACCACACTGTTACACTGTTCACCACACTGTTACACTGTTCACCACACTGGTACACTGTTCACCACACTGTTACAATGTTGACCACACTTTAACACTGTTCACCACACTGTTACACTGTTCCCCACACTATTATACTGTTCATCACTCTGTTACACTGTTCACCACTCTGTTACACTGTTTACCACTCTGGTACACTGTTCACCACTCTGTTACCCATTTTACCACACTGTTACACTGTTCACCACACTGTTACACTGTTCACCACACTGTTACACTGCTCACCACATTATTATACTGTTAACCACTCTGTTACACTGTTCACCACACTGTTACACTGCTCACCACATTATTATACTGTTAACCACTCTGTTAAACTGTTCACCATACTGTTACACTGTTCACCACTCTGTTACCCTGTTCACCACACTGTTACACTTTTCACCACACTGTTACACTGTTCACCACACTGTTACACTGCTCACCACATTATTATACTGTTAACCACTCTGTTACACTGTTCCCCACACTATTATACTGTTCATCACACTGTTACACTGTTCACCACACTGTTACACTGTTCACTACATTTACACTGTTCACCACTCTGTTACAATGTTCACCACACTGTTCACCACTCTGTTACAATGTTCACCACACTGTTACAATGTTCACCACACTGTTACACTGTTCACCACACTGTTACACTGTTCACTACATTTACACTGTTCACCACTCTGTTACACTGTTCACCACTCTGTTACACTGTACACCACTCTGTTACACTGTACACCACTCTGTTACACTGTTCACCACACTGTTACACTGTTCACCACACTTTAACACTGTTCACCACACTGTTACACTGTTCACCACACTTTAACACTGTTCACCACACTGTTACACTGTTCACCACACTGTAACACTGTTTACCACTCTGTTACACTGTTCACCACACTGTTACACTGTTCACCACACTTTAACACTGTTCACCACACTGTTACACATTTCACCACACTGTTACACTGTTCACCACACTTTAACACTGTTCACCACACTGTTACACTGTTCACCACACTATTATACTGTTCACCACTCTGTGACACTGTTCACCACTCTTTTACACTGTTTACCACTCTGTGTCACTGTTCACCACTCTTTTACACTGTTCACCACACTGTTACACTGTTCACCACACTGTTACAATGTTCACCACACTGTTACACTGTTCACCACACTGTTACACTGTTCACCATACTGTTACACTGTCCACCACACTGTTACACTGTTCACCACACAGTTCACCACTCTGTTACAATGTTCACCACACTGTTACAATGTTCACAACACTGTTACACTGTTCACCACAATGTTACACTGTTCACCACAATGTTACACTGTTCACCACACTGTTACACTGTTCCCCACACTATTATACTGTTCATCACTCTGTTACACTGTTCACCACTCTTTTACACTGTTTACCACTCTGGTACACTTTTCACCACACTGTTACACTGTTCACCACACTGTTACAATGTTCACCACACTGTTACACTGTTCACCACACTGTTACACTGTTCACCACACTGTTACACTGTTCACCATACTGTTACACTGTCCACCACACTGTTACACTGTTCACCACACAGTTACACTGTTCACCACACTGTGACACTGTTCAACACACTGTTACAATGTTCACCACACTGTTACAATGTTCACCACACTGTTACAATGTTCACCACACTGTTACACTGTTCACCACACTGTTACACTGTTCACTACATTTACACTGTTCACCACTCTGTTACACTGTTCACCACTCTGTTACACTGTACACCACTCTGTTACACTGTACACCACTCTGTTACACTGTTCACCACACTGTTACACTGTTCACCACACTTTAACACTGTTCACCACACTGTTACACTGTTCACCACACTTTAACACTGTTCACCACACTGTTACACTGTTCACCACACTGTAACACTGTTTACCACTCTGTTACACTGTTCACCACACTGTTACACTGTTCACCACACTTTAACACTGTTCACCACACTGTTACACATTTCACCACACTGTTACACTGTTCACCACACTTTAACACTGTTCACCACACTGTTACACTGTTCACCACACTATTATACTGTTCACCACTCTGTGACACTGTTCACCACTCTTTACACTGTTTACCACTCTGTGTCACTGTTCACCACTCTTTTACACTGTTCACCACACTGTTACACTGTTCACCACACTGTTACAATGTTCACCACACTGTTACACTGTTCACCACACTGTTACACTGTTCACCATACTGTTACACTGTCCACCACACTGTTACACTGTTCACCACACAGTTCACCACTCTGTTACAATGTTCACCACACTGTTACAATGTTCACAACACTGTTACACTGTTCACCACAATGTTACACTGTTCACCACAATGTTACACTGTTCACCACACTGTTACACTGTTCCCCACACTATTATACTGTTCATCACTCTGTTACACTGTTCACCACTCTTTTACACTGTTTACCACTCTGGTACACTTTTCACCACACTGTTACACTGTTCACCACACTGTTACAATGTTCACCACACTGTTACACTGTTCACCACACTGTTACACTGTTCACCACACTGTTACACTGTTCACCATACTGTTACACTGTCCACCACACTGTTACACTGTTCACCACACAGTTACACTGTTCACCACACTGTGACACTGTTCAACACACTGTTACAATGTTCACCACACTGTTACACTGTTCACCACACTGTTACACTGTTCACCACACTGTTACACTGTTCACCACACTGTTACACTGTTCACCACACTGTTACACTGTTCACCACACTGGTACACTGTTCACCACACTGTTACAATGTTCACCACACTTTAACACTGTTCACCACACTGTTACACTGTTCACCACACTATTATACTGTTCATCACTCTGTTACACTGTTCACCACTCTGTTACACTGTTTACCACTCTGGTACACTGTTCACCACTCTGTTACCCATTTTACCACACTGTTACACTGTTCACCACACTGTTACACTGTTCACCACACTTTTACACTGCTCACCACATTATTATACTGTTAACCACTCTGTTACACTGTTCACCACACTGTTACACTGCTCACCACATTATTATACTGTTAACCACTCTGTTAAACTGTTCACCATACTGTTACACTGTTCACCACTCTGTTACCCTGTTCACCACACTGTTACACTTTTCACCACACTGTTACACTGTTCACCACACTGTTACACTGCTCACCACATTATTATACTGTTAACCACTCTGTTACACTGTTCCCCACACTATTATACTGTTCATCACTCTGTTACACTGTTCACCACTCTTTTACACTGTTTACCACTCTGTTACACTGTTCACCACTCTGTTACCCTGTTCACCACACTGTTACACTGTTCACCACACTGTTACACTGTTCACCACACTGTTACACTGCTCACCACATTATTATACTGTTTACCACTCTGTTACACTGTTCACCATACTGTTACACTGTTCACCACTCTGTTTAACTGTTCACCACTCTGTTACACTGTTCAATACATTCACAATGTTCACCACACTGTTCACCACTCTGTTACAATGTTCACCACACTGTTACAATGTTCACCACACTGTTACACTGTTCACCACACTGTTACACTGTTCACTACATTTACACTGTTCACCACTCTGTTACACTGTTCACCACTCTGTTACACTGTACACCACTCTGTTACACTGTACACCACTCTGTTACACTGTTCACCACACTGTTACACTGTTCACCACACTTTAACACTGTTCACCACACTGTTACACTGTTCACCACACTTTAACACTGTTCACCACACTGTTACACTGTTTACCACACTGTAACACTGTTTACCACTCTGTTACACTGTTCACCACTCTGTTACCCTGTTCACCACACTGTTACACTGTTCACCACACTTTAACACTGTTCACCACACTGTTACACATTTCACCACACTGTTACACTGTTCACCACACTTTAACACTGTTCACCACACTGTTACACTGTTCACCACACTATTATACTGTTCACCACTCTGTGACACTGTTCACAACTCTTTTACACTGTTTACCACTCTGTGTCACTGTTCACCACTCTTTTACACTGTTCACCACACTGTTACACTGTTCACCACACTGTTACAATGTTCACCACACTGTTACACTGTTCACCACACTGTTACACTGTTCACCACACTGTTACACTGTTAACCACTCTGTTACACTGTTCACCATACTGTTACACTGTTCACCACTCTGTTTCACTGTTCACCACTCTGTTACACTGTTCACTACATTTACAATGTTCACCACACTGTTCACCACTCTGTTACAATGTTCACCACACTGTTACAAAGTTCACAACACTGTTACACTGTTCACCACACTGTTACACTGTTCACCATACTGTTACACTGTTCACCACTCTGTTTAACTGTTCACCACTCTGTTACACTGTTCAATACATTCACAATGTTCACCACACTGTTCACCACTCTGTTACAATGTTCACCACACTGTTACAATGTTCACCACACTGTTACACTGTTCACCACACTGTTACACTGTTCACTACATTTACACTGTTCACCACTCTGTTACACTGTTCACCACTCTGTTACACTGTACACCACTCTGTTACACTGTACACCACTCTGTTACACTGTTCACCACACTGTTACACTGTTCACCACACTTTAACACTGTTCACCACACTGTTACACTGTTCACCACACTTTAACACTGTTCACCACACTGTTACACTGTTTACCACACTGTAACACTGTTTACCACTCTGTTACACTGTTCACCACTCTGTTACCCTGTTCACCACACTGTTACACTGTTCACCACACTTTAACACTGTTCACCACACTGTTACACATTTCACCACACTGTTACACTGTTCACCACACTTTAACACTGTTCACCACACTGTTACACTGTTCACCACACTATTATACTGTTCACCACTCTGTGACACTGTTCACAACTCTTTTACACTGTTTACCACTCTGTGTCACTGTTCACCACTCTTTTACACTGTTCACCACACTGTTACACTGTTCACCACACTGTTACAATGTTCACCACACTGTTACACTGTTCACCACACTGTTACACTGTTCACCACACTGTTACACTGTTCACCATACTGTTACACTGTCCACAACACTGTTACACTGTTCACCACACAGTTACACTGTTCACCACACTGTGACACTGTTCAACACACTGTTACAATGTTCACCACACTGTTACACTGTTCACCACACTGTTACACTGTTCACCACACTGTTACACTGTTCACCACTCTGTTACACTGTTCACCACACTGTTACACTGTTCACCACACTGGTACACTGTTCACCACACTGTTACAATGTTCACCACACTTTAACACTGTTCACCACACTGTTACACTGTTCCCCACACTATTATACTGTTCATCACTCTGTTACACTGTTCACCACTCTGTTACACTGTTTACCACTCTGGTACACTGTTCACCACTCTGTTACCCTTTTCACCACACTGTTACACTGTTCACCACACTGTTACACTGCTCACCACATTATTATACTGTTAACCACTCTGTTACACTGTTCACCACACTGTTACACTGCTCACCACATTATTATACTGTTAACCACTCTGTTAAACTGTTCACCATACTGTTACACTGTTCACCACTCTGTTACCCTGTTCACCACACTGTTACACTTTTCACCAAACTGTTACACTGTTCACCACACTGTTACACTGCTCACCACATTATTATACTGTTAACCACTCTGTTACACTGTTCCCCACACTATTATACTGTTCATCACTCTGTTACACTGTTCACCACTCTTTTACACTGTTTACCACTCTGTTACACTGTTCACCACTCTGTTACCCTGTTCACCACACTGTTACACTGTTCACCACACTGTTACACTGTTCACCACACTGTTACACTGCTCACCACATTATTATACTGTTAACCACTCTGTTACGTTGTTCACCATACTGTTACACTGTTCACCACTCTGTTTAACTGTTCACCACTCTGTTACACTGTTCAATACATTTACAATGTTCACAACACTGTTCACCACTCTGTTACAATGTTCACCACACTGTTACAATGTTCACCACACTGTTACACTGTTCACCACACTGTTACACTGTTCACTACATTTACACTGTACACCACTCTGTTACACTGTTCACCACACTGTTACACTGTTCACCACACTTTAACACTGTTCACCACACTGTTACACTGTTCACCACACTTTAACACCGTTCACCACACTGTTACACTGTTCACCACACTGTAACACTGTTTACCACTCTGTTACACTGTTCACCACTCTGTTTCCAGGTTCACCACACTTTTACACTGTTCACCACACTTTAACAGTGTTCACCACACTGTTACACTGTTCACCACACTTTAACACTGTTCACCACACTGTTACACTGTTCACCACACTGTAACACTGTTCACCACTCTGTTCCCCCGTTCACCACACTGTTACCCTGTTCACCACTCTTTAAACACTGTTTACCACTCTGTTACACTGTTCACCACACTATTATACTGTTCACCACTCTGTTACACTGTTCACCACTCTTTTCCACTGTTTACCACAATGTTATACTGTTCACCACTCTGTTACCCTGTTCACCACACTGTTACACTGTTCACCACACTGTTACCCTGTTCACCACACTGTTACACTGTTCACCACACTGTTACACTGTTCACCACACTTTAACACTGTTCACCACACTGTTACACTGTTCACCACACTGTTACACTGTTCACCACACTGTTACACTGCTCACCACATTATTATACTGTTAACCACTCTGTTACACTGTTCACCATACTGTTACACTGTTCACCACACTGTTACACTGTTCACCACACTGTTACACTGTTCACCACACTGTTACACTGTTCACCACACTTTAACACTGTTCACCACACTGTTACACTGTTCACCACACTGTTACACTGTTCACCACACTGTTACACTGTTCACCACTCTGTTACCCTGTTCACCACACTGTTACACTGTTCACCACACTGTTACACTGTTCACCACACTGTTACACTGCTCACCACATTATTATACTGTTAACCACTCTGTTACGTTGTTCACCATACTGTTACACTGTTCACCACTCTGTTTAACTGTTCACCACTCTGTTACACTGTTCAATACATTTACAATGTTCACAACACTGTTCACCACTCTGTTACAATGTTCACCACACTGTTACAATGTTCACCACACTGTTACACTGTTCACCACACTGTTACACTGTTCACTACATTTACACTGTACACCACTCTGTTACACTGTTCACCACACTGTTACACTGTTCACCACACTTTAACACTGTTCACCACACTGTTACACTGTTCACCACACTTTAACACCGTTCACCACACTGTTACACTGTTCACCACACTGTAACACTGTTTACCACTCTGTTACACTGTTCACCACTCTGTTTCCAGGTTCACCACACTTTTACACTGTTCACCACACTTTAACAGTGTTCACCACACTGTTACACTGTTCACCACACTTTAACACTGTTCACCACACTGTTACACTGTTCACCACACTGTAACACTGTTCACCACTCTGTTCCCCGTTCACCACACTGTTACCCTGTTCACCACTCTTTAAACACTGTTTACCACTCTGTTACACTGTTCACCACACTATTATACTGTTCACCACTCTGTTACACTGTTCACCACTCTTTTCCACTGTTTACCACAATGTTATACTGTTCACCACTCTGTTACCCTGTTCACCACACTGTTACACTGTTCACCACACTGTTACCCTGTTCACCACACTGTTACACTGTTCACCACACTGTTACACTGTTCACCACACTTTAACACTGTTCACCACACTGTTACACTGTTCACCACACTGTTACACTGTTCACCACACTGTTACACTGCTCACCACATTATTATACTGTTAACCACTCTGTTACACTGTTCACCATACTGTTACACTGTTCACCACACTGTTACACTGTTCACCACACTGTTACACTGTTCACCACACTGTTACACTGTTCACCACACTGTTACACTGTTCACCACACTGTTACAATGTTCACCACACTTTAACACTGTTCACCACACTGTTACACTGTTCACCACACTGTTACACTGTTCCCCACACTATTATACTGTTCATCACTCTGTTACACTGTTCACCACTCTTTTACACTGTTTACCACTCTGGTACACTGTTCACCACTCTGTTACCCTGTTCACCACACTGTTACACTGTTCACCACACTGTTACACTGTTCACCACACTGTTACACTGCTCACCACATTATTATACTGTTAACCACTCTGTTACACTGTTCACCATACTGTTACACTGTTCACCACTCTGTTTCACTGTTCACCACTCTGTTACACTGTTCACTACATTTACAATGTTCACCACACTGTTCACCACTCTGTTACAATGTTCACCACACTGTTACAAAGTTCACAACACTGTTACACTGTTCACCACACTGTTACACTGTTCACCACACTGTTACACTGTTCCCCACACCATTATACTGTTCATCACTCTGTTACACTGTTCACCACTCTTTTACACTGTTTACCACTCTGGTACACTGTTCACCACACTGTTACACTGTTCACCACACTGTTACACTGTTCACCACACTGTTACAATGTTCACCACACTGTTACACTGTTCACCACACTGTTACACTGTTCACCATACTGTTACACAGTCCACCACTCTGTTACACTGTTCACCACACAGTTACACTGTTCACCACACTGTGACACTGTTCAAAACACTGTTACAATGTTCACCACACTGTTACACTGTTCACCACTCTTTTACACTGTTTACCACTCTGTTACACTGTTCACCACTCTGTTACCCTGTTCACCACACTGTTACACTGTTCACCACACTGTTACACTGTTCACCACACTGTTACACAGCTCACCACATTATTATACTGTTAACCACTCTGTTACACTGTTCACCATACTGTTACACTGTTCACCACTCTGTTACACTGTTCACCACACTGTTACACTGTTCACCACTCTGTTACACATTTCACCACACTGTTACACTGTCCACCACACTGTTACACTGTTCACCCCTCTGTTACACTGTTCACCACTCTGTTACACTGTTCACTACATTTACAATGTTCACCACACTGTTACATTGTTCACCACTCTGTTACACTGTTCACCACCCTTTTACACGGTTCATCACACTGTTACACTGTTCACAGCACTGTTACACTGTCCACCACACTGTTACACTGTTCACTAGATTTACACTGTTCACCACACTGTTACACTGTTCACCACACTGTTACACTGTTCACAGCACTGTTACACTTTTCACCACTCTGTTACACTGTTCACCACTCTGTTACACTGTTCACCACACTGTTACACTGTTCACCACACTGTTACACTGTTCACCACACTGTTACACTGCTCACCACATTATTATACTGTTAACCACTCTGTTACACTGTTCACCACTCTGTTTCACTGTTCACCACTCTGTTACACTGTTCACTACATTTACAATGTTCACCACACTGTTCACCACTCTGTTACAATGTTCACCACACTGTTACAAAGTTCACAACACTGTTACACTGTTCACCACACTGTTACACTGTTCACCACACTGTTACACTGTTCCCCACACCATTATACTGTTCATCACTCTGTTACACTGTTCACCACTCTTTTACACTGTTTACCACTCTGGTACACTGTTCACCACACTGTTACACTGTTCACCACACTGTTACAATGTTCACCACACTGTTACACTGTTCACCACACTGTTACACTGTTCACCATACTGTTACACAGTCCACCACTCTGTTACACTGTTCACCACACAGTTACACTGTTCACCACACTGTGACACTGTTCAACACACTGTTACAATGTTCACCACACTGTTACACTGTTCACCACTCTTTTACACTGTTTACCACTCTGTTACACTGTTCACCACTCTGTTACCCTGTTCACCACACTGTTACACTGTTCACCACACTGTTACACTGTTCACCACTCTTTTACACTGTTTACCACTCTGGTACACTGTTCACCACTCTGTTACCCTGTTCACCACACTGTTACACTGTTCACCACACTGTTACACTGCTCACCACATTATTATACTGTTAACCACTCTGTTACACTGTTCACCATACTGTTACACTGTTCACCACTCTGTTACACTGTTCACTACATTTACAATGTTCACCACACTGTTCACCACTCTGTTACAATGTTCACCACACTGTTACAAAGTTCACAACACTGTTACACTGTTCACCACACTGTTACACTGTTCACCACACTGTTACACTGTTCCCCACACCATTATACTGTTCATCACTCTGTTACACTGTTCACCACTCTTTTACACTGTTTACCACTCTGGTACACTGTTCACCACACTGTTACACTGTTCACCACACTGTTACAATGTTCACCACACTGTTACACTGTTCACCACACTGTTACACTGTTCACCATACTGTTACACAGTCCACCACTCTGTTACACTGTTCACCACACAGTTACACTGTTCACCACACTGTGACACTGTTCAACACACTGTTACAATGTTCACCACACTGTTACACTGTTCACCACTCTTTTACACTGTTTACCACTCTGTTACACTGTTCACCACTCTGTTACCCTGTTCACCACACTGTTACACTGTTCACCACACTGTTACACTGTTCACCACACTGTTACACTGCTCACCACATTATTATACTGTTAACCACTCTGTTACACTGTTCACCATACTGTTACACTGTTCACCACTCTGTTACACTGTTCACCACACTGTTACACTGTTCACCACTCTGTTACACATTTCACCACACTGTTACACTGCTCACCACATTATTATACTGTTAACCACTCTGTTACACTGTTCACCATACTGTTACACTGTTCACCACTCTGTTACACTGTTCACCACTCTGTTACACTGTTCACTACATTTACAATGTTCACCACACTGTTACATTGTTCACCACTCTGTTACACTGTTCACCACCCTTTTACACGGTTCATCACACTGTTACACTGTTCACCACACTGTTACACTGTTCACTAGATTTACACTGTTCACCACACTGTTACACTGTTCACCACACTGTTACACTGTTCACAGCACTGTTACACTTTTCACCACTCTGTTACACTGTTCACCACTCTGTTACACTGTTCACCACACTGTTACACTGTTCACCACACTGTTACACTGTTCACCACACTGTTACACTGCTCACCACATTATTATACTGTTAACCACTCTGTTACACTGTTCACCATACTGTTACACTGTTCACCACTCTGTTTCACTGTTCACCACTCTGTTACACTGTTCACTACATTTACAATGTTCACCACACTGTTCACCACTCTGTTACAATGTTCACCACACTGTTACAAAGTTCACAACACTGTTACACTGTTCACCACACTGTTACACTGTTCACCACACTGTTACACTGTTCACAGCACTGTTACACTTTTCACCACTCTGTTACACTGTTCACCACTCTGTTACACTGTTCACCACACTGTTACACTGTTCACCACACTGTTACACTGTTCACCACACTGTTACACTGCTCACCACATTATTATACTGTTAACCACTCTGTTACACTGTTCACCACTCTGTTTCACTGTTCACCACTCTGTTACACTGTTCACTACATTTACAATGTTCACCACACTGTTCACCACTCTGTTACAATGTTCACCACACTGTTACAAAGTTCACAACACTGTTACACTGTTCACCACACTGTTACACTGTTCACCACACTGTTACACTGTTCCCCACACCATTATACTGTTCATCACTCTGTTACACTGTTCACCACTCTTTTACACTGTTTACCACTCTGGTACACTGTTCACCACACTGTTACACTGTTCACCACACTGTTACAATGTTCACCACACTGTTACACTGTTCACCACACTGTTACACTGTTCACCATACTGTTACACAGTCCACCACTCTGTTACACTGTTCACCACACAGTTACACTGTTCACCACACTGTGACACTGTTCAACACACTGTTACAATGTTCACCACACTGTTACACTGTTCACCACTCTTTTACACTGTTTACCACTCTGTTACACTGTTCACCACTCTGTTACCCTGTTCACCACACTGTTACACTGTTCACCACACTGTTACACTGTTCACCACTCTTTTACACTGTTTACCACTCTGGTACACTGTTCACCACTCTGTTACCCTGTTCACCACACTGTTACACTGTTCACCACACTGTTACACTGTTCACCACACTGTTACACTGCTCACCACATTATTATACTGTTAACCACTCTGTTACACTGTTCACCATACTGTTACACTGTTCACCACTCTGTTTCACTGTTCACCACTCTGTTACACTGTTCACTACATTTACAATGTTCACCACACTGTTCACCACTCTGTTACAATGTTCACCACACTGTTACAAAGTTCACAACACTGTTACACTGTTCACCACACTGTTACACTGTTCACCACACTGTTACACTGTTCCCCACACCATTATACTGTTCATCACTCTGTTACACTGTTCACCACACTGTTACAATGTTCACCACACTGTTACACTGTTCACCACACTGTTACACTGTTCACCATACTGTTACACAGTCCACCACTCTGTTACACTGTTCACCACACAGTTACACTGTTCACCACACTGTGACACTGTTCAACACACTGTTACAATGTTCACCACACTGTTACACTGTTCACCACTCTTTTACACTGTTTACCACTCTGTTACACTGTTCACCACTCTGTTACCCTGTTCACCACACTGTTACACTGTTCACCACACTGTTACACTGTTCACCACACTGTTACACTGCTCACCACATTATTATACTGTTAACCACTCTGTTACACTGTTCACCATACTGTTACACTGTTCACCACTCTGTTACACTGTTCACCACACTGTTACACTGTTCACCACTCTGTTACACATTTCACCACACTGTTACACTGCTCACCACATTATTATACTGTTAACCACTCTGTTACACTGTTCACCATACTGTTACACTGTTCACCACTCTGTTACACTGTTCACCACTCTGTTACACTGTTCACTACATTTACAATGTTCACCACACTGTTACATTGTTCACCACTCTGTTACACTGTTCACCACCCTTTTACACGGTTCATCACACTGTTACACTGTTCACCACACTGTTACACTGTTCACTAGATTTACACTGTTCACCACACTGTTACACTGTTCACCACACTGTTACACTGTTCACAGCACTGTTACACTTTTCACCACTCTGTTACACTGTTCACCACTCTGTTACACTGTTCACCACACTGTTACACTGTTCACCACACTGTTACACTGTTCACCACACTGTTACACTGCTCACCACATTATTATACTGTTAACCACTCTGTTACACTGTTCACCATACTGTTACACTGTTCACCACTCTGTTTCACTGTTCACCACTCTGTTACACTGTTCACTACATTTTACAATGTTCACCACACTGTTCACCACTCTGTTACAATGTTCACCACACTGTTACAAAGTTCACAACACTGTTACACTGTTCACCACACTGTTACACTGTTCACCACACTGTTACACTGTTCCCCACACCATTATACTGTTCATCACTCTGTTACACTGTTCACCACTCTTTTACACTGTTTACCACTCTGGTACACTGTTCACCACACTGTTACACTGTTCACCACACTGTTACAATGTTCACCACACTGTTACACTGTTCACCACACTGTTACACTGTTCACCATACGGTTACACTGTCCACCACTCTGTTACACTGTTCACCACACAGTTACACTGTTCACCACACTGTGACACTGTTCAACACACTGTTACAATGTTCACCACACTGTTACACTGTTCACCACTCTTTTACACTGTTTACCACTCTGTTACACTGTTCACCACTCTGTAACCCTGTTCACCACACTGTTACACTGTTCACCACACTGTTACACTGTTCACCACACTGTTACACTGCTCACCACATTATTATACTGTTAACCACTCTGTTACACTGTTCACCATACTGTTACACTGTTCACCACTCTGTTACACTGTTCACCACACTGTTACACTGTTCACCACACTGTTACACTGTTCACCACACTGTTACACTGTTCACCACACTGTTACACTGTTCCCCACACTATTATACTGTTCATCACTCTGTTACACTGTTCACCACTCTGTTTACACTGTTTACCACTCTGGTACACTGTTCACCACTCTGTTACCCTGTTCACCACACTGTTACACTGTTCACCACACTGTTACACTGCTCACCACATTATTATACTGTTAACCACTCTGTTTGACTGTTCACCATACTGTTACACTGTTCACCACTCTGTTACACTTTTCACCACACTGTTACACTGTTCACCACACTGTTACAATGTTCACCACACTGTTACACTGTTCACCACACTGTTACACTGTTCACCACACTGTTACACTGTTCACTAGATTTACACTGTTCACCACACTGTTACACTGTTCACCACTCTGTTACACATTTCACCACACTGTTACACTGTCCACCACACTGTTACACTGTTCACCACACTTTAACACTGTTCACCACACTGTTACACTGTTCACCACACTGTTACACTGTTCACCACACTATTATACTGTTCACAACTCTGTGACACTGTTCACCACTCTTTTACACTGTTTACCACTCTGTTACACTGTTCACCACACTATTATACTGTTCACAGCACTGTTACACTGTTAACCACTCTTTTACACTGTTCACCACTCTGTTACACTGTTCACCACACTGCTACACTGTTCACCACACTTTAACACTGTTCACCACACTGTTACACTGTTCCCCACACTATTATACTGTTCACCCCTCTGTTACACTGTTCACCACTCTGTTACACTGTTCACTACATTTACAATGTTCACCACACTGTTACATTGTTCACCACTCTGTTACACTGTTCACCACCCTTTTACACGGTTCATCACACTGTTACACTGTTCACAGCACTGTTACACTGTTCACCACACTGTTACACTGTTCACTAGATTTACACTGTTCACCACACTGTTACACTGTTCACCACACTGTTACACTGTTCACAGCACTGTTACACTTTTCACCACTCTGTTACACTGTTCACCACTCTGTTACACTGTTCACCACACTGTTACACTGTTCACCACACTGTTACACTGTTCACCACACTGTTACACTGCTCACCACATTATTATACTGTTAACCACTCTGTTACACTGTTCACCATACTGTTACACTGTTCACCACTCTGTTTCACTGTTCACAACTCTGTTACACTGTTCACTACATTTACAATGTTCACCACACTGTTCACCACTCTGTTACAATGTTCACCACAAAGTTACAAAGTTCACAACACTGTTACACTGTTCACCACACTGTTACACTGTTCACCACACTGTTACACTGTTCCCCACACCATTATACTGTTCATCACTCTGTTACACTGTTCACCACTCTTTTACACTGTTTACCACTCTAGTACACTGTTCACCACACTGTTACACTGTTCACCACACTGTTACAATGTTCACCACACTTTAACACTGTTCACCACACTGTTACACTGTTCACCATACAGTTACACTGTCCACCACTCTGTTACACTGTTCACCACACAGTTACACTGTTCACCACACTGTGACACTGTTCAACACACTGTTACAATGTTCACCACACTGTTACACTGTTCACCACTCTTTACACTGTTTACCACTCTGTTACACTGTTCACCACTCTGTTACCCTGTTCACCACACTGTTACACTGTTCACCACACTGTTACACTGTTCACCACACTGTTACACTGCTCACCACATTATTATACTGTTAACCACTCTGTTACACTGTTCACCATACTGTTACACTGTTCACCACTCTGTTACACTGTTCACCACACTGTTACACTGTTCACCACACTGTTACACTGTTCACCACACTGTTACACTGTTCACCACACTGTTACACTGTTCCCCACACTATTATACTGTTCATCACTCTGTTACACTGTTCACCACTCTGTTTACACTGTTTACCACTCTGGTACACTGTTCACCACTCTGTTACCCTGTTCACCACACTGTTACACTGTTCACCACACTGTTACACTGTTCACCACACTGTTACACTGCTCACCACATTATTATACTGTTAACCACTCTGTTTGACTGTTCACCATACTGTTACACTGTTCACCACTCTGTTACACTTTTCACCACACTGTTAAACTGTTCACCACACTGTTACACTGTTCACCACACTGTTACACTGTTCACTAGATTTACACTGTTCACCACACTGTTACACTGTTCACCACTCTGTTACACATTTCACCACACTGTTACACTGTCCACCACACTGTTACACTGTTCACCACACTTTAACACTGTTCACCACACTGTTACACTGTTCACCACACTGTTACACTGTTCACCACACTATTATACTGTTCACAACTCTGTGACACTGTTCACCACTCTTTTACACTGTTTACCACTCTGTTACACTGTTCACCACACTATTATACTGTTCACCACTCTGTTACACTGTTCACCACTCTTTTACACTGTTTACCACACTGTTACACTGTTCACCACACTGTTACACTGTTCACAGCACTGTTACACTGTTAACCACTCTTACACTGTTCACTGTTCACCACTCTGTTACACTGTTCACCACACTGCTACACTGTTCACCACACTTTAACAATGTTCACCACACTGTTACACTGTTCACCACACTATTATACTGTTCACCACTATGTTACACTGTTAACCACTCTTTACACTGTTTACCACTCTTTTACACTGTTCACCACTCTGTTACCCTGTTCACCCCTCTGTTATACTGTTCACTACTCTGTTACACTGTTCACTACATTTACAATGTTCACCACACTGTTACATTGTTCACCACTCTGTTACACTGTTCACCACCCTTTTACACGGTTCATCACACTGTTACACTGTTCACAGCACTGTTACACTGTTCACCACACTGTTACACTGTTCACTAGATTTACACTGTTCACCACACTGTTACACTGTTCACCACACTGTTACACTGTTCACAGCACTGTTAAACTGTTCACCACACGGTTACACTGTTCACTAGATTTACACTGTTCACCACACTGTTACACTGTTCACCACAATGTTACACTGCTCACCACACTACTATACTGTTCACCACTCTGTTACACTGTTCACCATACTGTTACACTGTTCACTACATTTACACTGTTCACCACACTGTTACTCTGTTCACCACACTGTTACACTGTTCCCCACACTATTATACTGTTCATCACTCTGTTACACTGTTCACCACTCTGTTTACACTGTTTACCACTCTGGTACACTGTTCACCACTCTGTTACCCTGTTCACCACACTGTTACACTGTTCACCACACTGTTACACTGTTCACCACACTGTTACACTGCTCACCACATTATTATACTGTTAACCACTCTGTTTGACTGTTCACCATACTGTTACACTGTTCACCACACTGTTACACTGTTCACCACACTGTTACAATGTTCACCACACTGTTACACTGTTCACCACACTGTTACACTGTTCACCACACTGTTACACTGTTCACCACACTGTTACACTGTTCACCACTCTGTTACACATTTCACCACACTGTTACACTGTCCACCACACTGTTACACTGTTCACCACACTTTAACACTGTTCACCACACTGTTACACTGTTCACCACACTGTTACACTGTTCACCACACTGTTACACTGTTCACCACACTGTTACACTGCTCACCACATTATTATACTGTTAACCACTCTGTTACACTGTTCACCATACTGTTACACTGTTCACCACTCTGTTTCACTGTTCACAACTCTGTTACACTGTTCACTACATTTACAATGTTCACCACACTGTTCACCACTCTGTTACAATGTTCACCACAAAGTTACAAAGTTCACAACACTGTTACACTGTTCACCACACTGTTACACTGTTCACCACACTGTTACACTGTTCCCCACACCATTATACTGTTCATCACTCTGTTACACTGTTCACCACTCTTTTACACTGTTTACCACTCTAGTACACTGTTCACCACACTGTTACACTGTTCACCACACTGTTACAATGTTCACCACACTTTAACACTGTTCACCACACTGTTACACTGTTCACCATACGGTTACACTGTCCACCACTCTGTTACACTGTTCACCACACAGTTACACTGTTCACCACACTGTGACACTGTTCAACACACTGTTACAATGTTCACCACACTGTTACACTGTTCACCACTCTTTTACACTGTTTACCACTCTGTTACACTGTTCACCACTCTGTTACCCTGTTCACCACACTGTTACACTGTTCACCACACTGTTACACTGTTCACCACACTGTTACACTGCTCACCACATTATTTTACTGTTAACCACTCTGTTACACTGTTCACCATACTGTTACACTGTTCACCACTCTGTTACACTGTTCACCACACTGTTACACTGTTCACCACACTGTTACACTGTTCACCACACTGTTACACTGTTCACCACACTGTTACACTGTTCCCCACACTATTATACTGTTCATCACTCTGTTACACTGTTCACCACTCTGTTTACACTGTTTACCACTCTGGTACACTGTTCACCACTCTGTTACCCTGTTCACCACACTGTTACACTGTTCACCACACTGTTACACTGTTCACCACACTGTTACACTGCTCACCACATTATTATACTGTTAACCACTCTGTTTGACTGTTCACCATACTGTTACACTGTTCACCACTCTGTTACACTTTTCACCACACTGTTAAACTGTTCACCACACTGTTACACTGTTCACCACACTGTTACACTGTTCACCACACTGTTACACTGTTCACTAGATTTACACTGTTCACCACACTGTTACACTGTTCACCACTCTGTTACACATTTCACCACACTGTTACACTGTCCACCACACTGTTACACTGTTCACCACACTTTAACACTGTTCACCACACTGTTACACTGTTCACCACACTGTTACACTGTTCACCACACTATTATACTGTTCACAACTCTGTGACACTGTTCACCACTCTTTTACACTGTTTACCACTCTGTTACACTGTTCACCACACTATTATACTGTTCACCACTCTGTTACACTGTTCACCACTCTTTTACACTGTTTACCACACTGTTACACTGTTCACCACACTGTTACACTGTTCACAGCACTGTTACACTGTTAACCACTCTTTTACACTGTTCACCACTCTGTTACACTGTTCACCACACTGCTACACTGTTCACCACACTTTAACAATGTTCACCACACTGTTACACTGTTCACCACACTATTATACTGTTCACCACTATGTTACACTGTTAACCACTCTTTTACACTGTTTACCACTCTTTTACACTGTTCACCACTCTGTTACCCTGTTCACCCCTCTGTTATACTGTTCACTACTCTGTTACACTGTTCACTACATTTACAATGTTCACCACACTGTTACATTGTTCACCACTCTGTTACACTGTTCACCACCCTTTTACACGGTTCACCACACTGTTACACTGTTCACAGCACTGTTACACTGTTCACCACACTGTTACACTGTTCACTAGATTTACACTGTTCACCACACTGTTACACTGTTCACCACACTGTTACACTGTTCACAGCACTGTTACACTGTTCACCACACGGTTACACTGTTCACTAGATTTACACTGTTCACCACACTGTTACACTGTTCACCACAATGTTACACTGCTCACCACACTACTATACTGTTCACCACTCTGTTACACTGTTCACCATACTGTTACACTGTTCACTACATTTACACTGTTCACCACACTGTTACTCTGTTCACCACACTGTTACACTGTTCCCCACACTATTATACTGTTCATCACTCTGTTACACTGTTCACCACTCTGTTTACACTGTTTACCACTCTGGTACACTGTTCACCACTCTGTTACCCTGTTCACCACACTGTTACACTGTTCACCACACTGTTACACTGTTCACCACACTGTTACACTGCTCACCACATTATTATACTGTTAACCACTCTGTTTGACTGTTCACCATACTGTTACACTGTTCACCACACTGTTACACTGTTCACCACACTGTTACAATGTTCACCACACTGTTACACTGTTCACCACACTGTTACACTGTTCACCACACTGTTACACTGTTCACCACACTGTTACACTGTTCACCACTCTGTTACACATTTCACCACACTGTTACACTGTCCACCACACTGTTACACTGTTCACCACACTTTAACACTGTTCACCACACTGTTACACTGTTCACCACACTGTTACACTGTTCACCACACTATTATACTGTTCACAACTCTGTGACACTGTTCACCACTCTTTTACACTGTTTACCACTCTGTTACACTGTTCACCACACTATTATACTGTTCACCACTCTGTTACACTGTTCACCACTCTTTTACACTGTTTACCACACTGTTACACTGTTCACCACACTGTTACACTGTTCACAGCACTGTTACACTGTTAACCACTATTTTACAATGTTCACCACTCTGTTACACTGTTCACCACACTGTTACACTGTTCACCACACTTTAACACTGTTCACCACACTGTTACACTGTTCACCACACTATTATACTGTTCACCACTATGTTACACTGTTAACCACTCTTTTACACTGTTTACCACTCTTTTACACTGTTCACCACTCTGTTACCCTGTTCACCCCTCTTTTATACTGTTCACTACTCTGTTACACTGTTCACTACATTTACAATGTTCACCACACTGTTACATTGTTCACCACTCTGTTACACTGTTCACCACCCTTTTACACGTTTCATCACACTGTTACACTGTTCACAGCACTGTTACACTGTTCACCACACTGTTACACTGTTCACTAGATTTACACTGTTCACCACACTGTTACACTGTTCACCAAACTGTTACACTGTTCACAGCACTGTTACACTGTTCACCACACGGTTACACTGTTCACTAGATTTACACTGTTCACCACACTGTTACACTATTCACCACACTGTTACACTGCTCACCACACTATTATACTGTTCACCACTCTGTTACACTGTTCACCATACTGTTACACTGTTCACTACATTTACACTGTTCACCACACTGTTACTCTGTTCACCACACTGTTACAATGTTCCCCACACTATTATACTGTTCATCACTCTGTTACACTGTACACCACTCTGTTACACTGTTTACCACTCTGGTACACTGTTCACCACTCTGTTACCCTGTTCACCACACTGTTACACTGTTCACCACACTGTTACACTGTTCACCACACTGTTACACTGCTCACCACATTATTATACTGTTAACCACTCTGTTTGACTGTTCACTATACTGTTACACTGTTCACCACTCTGTTACACTGTTCACCACACTGTTACACTGTTCACCACACTGTTACAATGTTCACCACACTGTTACACTGTTCACCACACTGTTACACTGTTCACTAGATTTACACTGTTCACCACACTGTTACACTGTTCACCACTCTGTTACACATTTCACCACACTGTTACACTGTCCACCACACTGTTACACTGTTCACCACACTTTAACACTGTTCACCACACTGTTACACTGTTCACCACACTGTTACACTGTTCACCACACTATTACACTGTTCACCACACTATTATACTGTTCACCACTATGTTACACTGTTAACCACTCTTTTACACTGTTTACCACTCTTTTAAACTGTTCACCACTCTGTTACCCTGTTCACCCCTCTGTTATACTGTTCACTACTTTGTTACACTGTTCACTACATTTACAATGTTCACCACACTGTTACATTGTTCACCACTCTGTTACACTGTTCACCACCCTTTTATACGGTTCATCACACTGTTACACTGTTCACCACACTGTTACACTGTTCACTAGATTTACACTGTTCACCACACTGTTACACTGTTCACCACACTGTTACACTGTTCACCACACTGTTACACTGCTCACCACACTATTATACTGTTCACCACTCTGTTACACTGTTCACCATACTGTTACACTGTTCACTACATGTACACTGTTCACCACACTGTTACTCTGTTCACCACTCTGTTACAATGTTCATCACACTGTGACACTGTTCAACACACTGTTACACTGTTCACTACATTTACACTGTTCACCACACTTTAACACTGTTCACCACACTGTTACACTGTTCACCACACTGTTACACTGTTCACCACACTGTTACACTGTTCCCCACAGTATTATACTGTTCATCACTCTGTTACACTGTTCACCACTCTTTTACACTGTTTACCACTCTGTTACACTGTTCACCACTCTGTTACCCTGTTCACCACACTGTTACACTGTTCACCACACTGTTACACTGGTCAACACACTGTTACACTGCTCACCACATTATTATACTGTTAACAACTCTGTTACACTGTTCACCATACTGTTACACTGTTCACCACTCTGTTACACTGTTCACCACACTGTTACACATTTCACCACACTGTTACACTGTTCACCATACTGTTACACTGTCCACCACACTGTTACACTGTTCACCACACAGTTACACTGTTCACCACACTGTGACACTGTTCAACACCCTGTTACAATGTTCACCACACTGTTACACTGTTCACCACTCTTTACACTGTTTACCACTCTGTTACACTGTTCACCACTCTGTTACCCTGTTCACCACACTGTTACACTGTTCACCACACTGTTACACTGTTCACCACACTGTTACACTGCTCACCACATTATTATACTGTTAACCACTCTGTTACACTGTTCACCACTCTGTTACACTGTTCACCACTCTGTTACACTGTTCACCACACTGTTACACTGTTCACCACACTGTTACACTGTTCACCACACTTTAACACTGTTCACCACACTGTTACACTGTTCACCACACTGTTACACTGTTCCCCACAGTATTATACTGTTCATCACTCTGTTACACTGTTCACCACACTTTTACACTGTTTACCACTCTGTTACACTGTTCACCACTCTGTTACCCTGTTCACCACACTGTTACACTGTTCACCACACTGTTACACTGTTCACCACACTGTTACACTGCTCACAACATTATTATACTGTTCATCACTCTGTTACACTGTTCACCACTCTTTACACTGTTTACCACTCTGTTACACTGTTCACCACTCTGTTACCCTGTTCACCGCACTGTTACACTGTTCACCACACTGTTACACTGGTCACCACACTGTTACACTGCTCACCACATTATTATACTGTTAACCACTCTGTTACCCTGTTCACCACACTGTTACACTGTTCCCCACAGTATTATACTGTTCATCACTCTGTTACACTGTTCACCACTCTTTACACTGTTTACCACTCTGTTACACTGTTCACCACTCTGTTACCCTGTTCACCACACTGTTACACTGTTCACCACACTGTTATACTGTTCACTTCACTGTTACACTGCTCACCACATTATTATACTGTTAACCACTCTGTTACACTGTTCACCACTCTGTTACACTGTTCACCACTCTGTTACACTGTTCACCACACTGTTACACTGTTCACCACACTTTAACACTGTTCACCACACTGTTACACTGTTCACCACACTGTTACACTGTTCACCACACTGTTACACTGTTCACCACACTGTTACACTGTTCACCACACTTTAACACTGTTCACCACACTGTTACACTGCTCACCACATTATTATACTGTTAACCACTCTGTTACACTGTTCACCATACTGTTACAATGTTCACCACTCTGTTTCACTGTTCACCACTCTGTTACACTGTTCACTACATTTACAATGTTCACCACACTGTTACAATGTTCACAACACTGTTACACTGTTCACCACACTGTTACACTGTTCACCACACTGTTACACTGTTCCCACACTATTATACTGTTCATCACTCTGTTACACTGTTCACCACTCTTTACACTGTTTACCACTCTGGTACACTGTTCACCACACTGTTACACTGTTCACCACTCTTTACACTGTTTACCACTCTGTTACACTGTTCACCACTCTGTTACCCTGTTCACCACTCTGTTACAATGTTCATCACACTGTGACACTGTTCAACACACTGTTACACTGTTCACTACATGTACACTGTTCACCACACTGTTACTCTGTTCACCACTCTGTTACAATGTTCATCACACTGTGACACTGTTCAACACACTGTTACACTGTTCACTACATTTACACTGTTCACCACACTTTAACACTGTTCACCACACTGTTACACTGTTCACCACACTGTTACACTGTTCACCACACTGTTACACTGTTCCCCACAGTATTATACTGTTCATCACTCTGTTACACTGTTCACCACTCTTTTACACTGTTTACCACTCTGTTACACTGTTCACCACTCTGTTACCCTGTTCACCACACTGTTACACTGTTCACCACACTGTTACACTGGTCAACACACTGTTACACTGCTCACCACATTATTATACTGTTAACAACTCTGTTACACTGTTCACCATACTGTTACACTGTTCACCACTCTGTTACACTGTTCACCACACTGTTACACATTTCACCACACTGTTACACTGTTCACCATACTGTTACACTGTCCACCACACTGTTACACTGTTCACCACACAGTTACACTGTTCACCACACTGTGACACTGTTCAACACCCTGTTACAATGTTCACCACACTGTTACACTGTTCACCACTCTTTACACTGTTTACCACTCTGTTACACTGTTCACCACTCTGTTACCCTGTTCACCACACTGTTACACTGTTCACCACACTGTTACACTGTTCACCACACTGTTACACTGCTCACCACATTATTATACTGTTAACCACTCTGTTACACTGTTCACCACTCTGTTACACTGTTCACCACTCTGTTACACTGTTCACCACACTGTTACACTGTTCACCACACTGTTACACTGTTCACCACACTTTAACACTGTTCACCACACTGTTACACTGTTCACCACACTGTTACACTGTTCCCCACAGTATTATACTGTTCATCACTCTGTTACACTGTTCACCACACTTTTACACTGTTTACCACTCTGTTACACTGTTCACCACTCTGTTACCCTGTTCACCACACTGTTACACTGTTCACCACACTGTTACACTGTTCACCACACTGTTACACTGCTCACAACATTATTATACTGTTCATCACTCTGTTACACTGTTCACCACTCTTTTACACTGTTTACCACTCTGTTACACTGTTCACCACTCTGTTACCCTGTTCACCGCACTGTTACACTGTTCACCACACTGTTACACTGGTCACCACACTGTTACACTGCTCACCACATTATTATACTGTTAACCACTCTGTTACCCTGTTCACCACACTGTTACACTGTTCCCCACAGTATTATACTGTTCATCACTCTGTTACACTGTTCACCACTCTTTTACACTGTTTACCACTCTGTTACACTGTTCACCACTCTGTTACCCTGTTCACCACACTGTTACACTGTTCACCACACTGTTATACTGTTCACTTCACTGTTACACTGCTCACCACATTATTATACTGTTAACCACTCTGTTACACTGTTCACCACTCTGTTACACTGTTCACCACTCTGTTACACTGTTCACCACACTGTTACACTGTTCACCACACTGTTACACTGTTCACCACACTTTAACACTGTTCACCACACTGTTACACTGTTCACCACACTGTTACACTGTTCACCACACTGTTACACTGTTCACCACACTGTTACACTGTTCACCACACTTTAACACTGTTCACCACACTGTTACACTGCTCACCACATTATTATACTGTTAACCACTCTGTTACACTGTTCACCATACTGTTACAATGTTCACCACTCTGTTTCACTGTTCACCACTCTGTTACACTGTTCACTACATTTACAATGTTCACCACACTGTTACAATGTTCACAACACTGTTACACTGTTCACCACACTGTTACACTGTTCACCACACTGTTACACTGTTCCCCACACTATTATACTGTTCATCACTCTGTTACACTGTTCACCACTCTTTTACACTGTTTACCACTCTGGTACACTGTTCACCACACTGTTACACTGTTCACCACTCTTTACACTGTTTACCACTCTGTTACACTGTTCACCACTCTGTTACCCTGTTCACCACACTGTTACACTGCTCACCACATTATTTTACTGTTAACCACTCTGTTACACTGTTCACCATACTGTTACACTGTTCACCACTCTGTTACACTGTTCACCACACTGTTACACTGTTCACCACACTGTTACACTGTTCACCACACTGTTACACTGTTCACCACACTGTTACAATATTCACCACACTTTAACACTGTTCACCACACTGTTACACTGTTCACCACACTGTTACACTGTTCCCCACAGTATTGTACTGTTCATCACTCTGTTACACTGTTCACCACTCTTTACACTGTTTACCACTCTGGTACACTGTTCACCACTCTGTTACCCTGTTCACCACACTGTTACACTGTTCACCACACTGTTACACTGTTCACCACACTGTTACACTGCTCACCACATTATTATACTGTTAACCACTCTGTTACACTGTTCACCATACTGTTACACTGTTCACCACTCTGTTTCACTGTTCACCACTCTGTTACACTGTTCACTACATTTACAATGTTCACCACACTTTTCACCACTCCGTTACAATGTTCACCACACTGTTACAATGTTCACAACACTGTTACACTGTTCACCACACTGTTACACTGTTCACCACACTGTTACACTGTTCCCCACACTACTATACTGTTCATCACTCTGTTACACTGTTCACCACTCTTTTACACTGTTTACCACTCTGGTACACTGTTCACCACTCTTTACTCCTGTTCACCACACTGTTACACTGTTCCCCACAGTTTTATACTGTTCATCACTCTGTTACACTGTTCACCACTCTTTTACACTGTTTACCACTCTGTTACACTGTTCACCACTCTGTTACCCTGTTCACCACACTGTTACACTGTTCACCACACTGTTACACTGTTCACCACACTGTTACACTGCTCACCACATTATTATACTGTTAACCACTCTGTTACACTGTTCACCATACTGTTACACTGTTCACCACTCTGTTTCACTGTTCACCACTCTGTTACACTGTTCACTACATTTACAATGTTCACCACACTTTTCACCACTCTGTTACAATGTTCACCACACTGTTACAATGTTCACAACACTGTTACACTGTTCACCACACTGTTACACTGTTCACCACACTGTTACACTGTTCCCACACTACTATACTGTTCATCACTCTGTTACACTGTTCACCACTCTTTTACACTGTTTACCACTCTGGTACACTGTTCACCACTCTTTTACACTGTTTACCACTCTGGTACAATGTTCACCACTCTGTTTCACTGTTCACCACTCTGTTACACTGTTCACTACATTTACAATGTTCACCACACTGTTCACCACTCTGTTACCCTGTTCACCACACTGTTACAATGTTCACAACACTGTTACACTGTTCACCACACTGTTACACTGTTCACTACATTTACACTGTTCACCGCTCTGTTACACTGTTCACCACTCTGTTACACTGTACACCACTCTGTTACACTGTACACCACTCTGTTACACTGTTCACCACACTGTTACACTGTTCACCACACTTTAACACTGTTCACCACACTGTTACACTGTTCACCACACTGTAACACTGTTCACCACACTGTTACACTGTTCACCACACTGTAACACTGTTTACCACTCTGTTACACTGTTCACCAGTCTGTTACCCTGTTCACCACACTGTTACACTGTTCACCACACTTTAACACTGTTCACCACACTGCTACACTGTTCACCACACTGTTACACATTTCACCACACTGTTACACTGTTCACCATACTGTTACACTGTCCACCACACTGTTACACTGTTCACCACACAGTTACACTGTTCACCACACTGTGACACTGTTCAACACCCTGTTACAATGTTCACCACACTGTTACACTGTTCACCACACTGTAACACTGTTCACCACACTGTTACACTGTTCACCACACTGTAACACTGTTTACCACTCTGTTACACTGTTCACCAGTCTGTTACCCTGTTCACCACACTGTTACACTGTTCACCACACTTTAACACTGTTCACCACACTGCTACACTGTTCACCACACTGCTACACTGTTCACCACACTGTTACACTGTTCACCACACTGTAACACTGTTCACCACTCTGTTACCCTGTTCACCACTCTTTTACAATGTTCACCACACTGTTACACTGTTCACAGCACTGTTACACTGTTCACCACACTGTTACACTGTTCAGTAGATTTACACTGTTCACCACACTGTTACACTGTTCACCACTCTTTTACACTGTTCAACACTCTGTTACCCTGTTCACCCCTCTGTTACACTGTTCACCACTCTGTTACACTGTTCACTACATTTACAATGTTCACCACACTGTTACATTGTTCACCACTCTGTTACACTGTTCACCACCCTTTTACACGGTTCATCACACTGTTACACTGTTCACAGCACTGTTACACTGTTCACCACACTGTTACACTGTTCACTAGATTTACACTGTTCACCACACTGTTACACTGTTCACAGCCCTGTTACACTGTTCACCACACGGTTACACTGTTCACTAGATTTACTCTGTTCACCACACTGTTACACTGTTCACCACACTGTTACACTGCTCACCACACTATTATACTGTTCACCACTCTGTTACACTGTTAACCATACTGTTACACTGTTCACTACATTTACACTGTTCAGCACACTGTTACTCTGTTCACCACTCTGTTACAATGTTCATCACACTGTGACACTGTTCAACACACTGTTACACTGTTCACTACATTTACACTGTTCACCACACTTTAACACTGTTCACCACACTGTTACACTGTTCACCACACTGTTACACTGTTCACCACACTGTTACACTGTTCCCACAGTATTATACTGTTCATCACTCTGTTACACTGCTCACCACTCTTTTACACTGTTTACCACTCTGTTACACTGTTCACCACTCTGTTACCCTGTTCACCACACTGTTACACTGTTCACCACACTGTTACACTGCTCACCACATTATTATACTGTTAACCACTCTGTTACACTGTTCACCATACTGGTACACTGTTCACCACTCTGTTACACTTTTCACCACACTGTTACACTGTTCACCACACTGTTACAATGTTCACCACACTGTTACACTGTTCACCACTCTGTTACACTGTTCACCACACTATTACACTGTTCACCACACTATTATACTGTTCACCACTATGTTACACTGTTAACCACTCTTTTACACTGTTTACCACTCTTTTAAACTGTTCACCACTCTGTTACCCTGTTCACCCCTCTGTTATACTGTTCACTACTCTGTTACACTGTTCACTACATTTACAATGTTCACCACACTGTTACATTGTTCACCACTCTGTTACACTGTTCACCACCCTTTTATACGGTTCATCACACTGTTACACTGTTCAAAGCACTGTTACACTGTTCACCACACTGTTACACTGTTCACTAGATTTACACTGTTCACCACACTGTTACACTGTTCACCACACTGTTACACTGTTCACCACACTGTTACACTGCTCACCACACTATTATACTGTTCACCACTCTGTTACACTGTTCACCATACTGTTACACTGTTCACTACATGTACACTGTTCACCACACTGTTACTCTGTTCACCACTCTGTTACAATGTTCATCACACTGTGACACTGTTCAACACACTGTTACACTGTTCACTACATTTACACTGTTCACCACACTTTAACACTGTTCACCACACTGTTACACAGTCCACCACTCTGTTACACTGTTCACCACACTGTTACACTGTTCACCACACTGTTACACTGTTCCCCACACTACTATACTGTTCATCACTCTGTTACACTGTTCACCACTCTTTTACACTGTTTACCACTCTGGTACACTGTTCACCACTCTTTTACCCTGTTCACCACACTGTTACACTGTTCCCCACAGTTTTATACTGTTCATCACTCTGTTACACTGTTCACCACTCTTTTACACTGTTTACCACTCTGTTACACTGTTCACCACTCTGTTACCCTGTTCACCACACTGTTACACTGTTCACCACACTGTTACACTGTTCACCACACTGTTACACTGCTCACCACATTATTATACTGTTAACCACTCTGTTACACTGTTCACCATACTGTTACACTGTTCACCACTCTGTTTCACTGTTCACCACTCTGTTACACTGTTCACTACATTTACAATGTTCACCACACTTTTCACCACTCTGTTACAATGTTCACCACACTGTTACAATGTTCACAACACTGTTACACTGTTCACCACACTGTTACACTGTTCACCACACTGTTACACTGTTCCCCACACTACTATACTGTTCATCACTCTGTTACACTGTTCACCACTCTTTTACACTGTTTACCACTCTGGTACACTGTTCACCACTCTTTTACACTGTTTACCACTCTGGTACAATGTTCACCACTCTGTTTCACTGTTCACCACTCTGTTACACTGTTCACTACATTTACAATGTTCACCACACTGTTCACCACTCTGTTACCCTGTTCACCACACTGTTACAATGTTCACAACACTGTTACACTGTTCACCACACTGTTACACTGTTCACTACATTTACACTGTTCACCGCTCTGTTACACTGTTCACCACTCTGTTACACTGTACACCACTCTGTTACACTGTACACCACTCTGTTACACTGTTCACCACACTGTTACACTGTTCACCACACTTTAACACTGTTCACCACACTGTTACACTGTTCACCACACTGTAACACTGTTCACCACACTGTTACACTGTTCACCACACTGTAACACTGTTTACCACTCTGTTACACTGTTCACCAGTCTGTTACCCTGTTCACCACACTGTTACACTGTTCACCACACTTTAACACTGTTCACCACACTGCTACACTGTTCACCACACTGCTACACTGTTCACCACACTGTTACACTGTTCACCACACTGTAACACTGTTCACCACTCTGTTACCCTGTTCACCACTCTTTTACAATGTTCACCACACTGTTACACTGTTCACAGCACTGTTACACTGTTCACCACACTGTTACACTGTTCAGTAGATTTACACTGTTCACCACACTGTTACACTGTTCACCACTCTTTTACACTGTTCAACACTCTGTTACCCTGTTCACCCCTCTGTTACACTGTTCACCACTCTGTTACACTGTTCACTACATTTACAATGTTCACCACACTGTTACATTGTTCACCACTCTGTTACACTGTTCACCACCCTTTTACACGGTTCATCACACTGTTACACTGTTCACAGCACTGTTACACTGTTCACCACACTGTTACACTGTTCACTAGATTTACACTGTTCACCACACTGTTACACTGTTCACAGCCCTGTTACACTGTTCACCACACGTTACACTGTTCACTAGATTTACTCTGTTCACCACACTGTTACACTGTTCACCACACTGTTACACTGCTCACCACACTATTATACTGTTCACCACTCTGTTACACTGTTAACCATACTGTTACACTGTTCACTACATTTACACTGTTCAGCACACTGTTACTCTGTTCACCACTCTGTTACAATGTTCATCACACTGTGACACTGTTCAACACACTGTTACACTGTTCACTACATTTACACTGTTCACCACACTTTAACACTGTTCACCACACTGTTACACTGTTCACCACACTGTTACACTGTTCACCACACTGTTACACTGTTCCCCACAGTATTATACTGTTCATCACTCTGTTACACTGCTCACCACTCTTTTACACTGTTTACCACTCTGTTACACTGTTCACCACTCTGTTACCCTGTTCACCACACTGTTACACTGTTCACCACACTGTTACACTGCTCACCACATTATTATACTGTTAACCACTCTGTTACACTGTTCACCATACTGGTACACTGTTCACCACTCTGTTACACTTTTCACCACACTGTTACACTGTTCACCACACTGTTACAATGTTCACCACACTGTTACACTGTTCACCACTCTGTTACACTGTTCACCACACTATTACACTGTTCACCACACTATTATACTGTTCACCACTATGTTACACTGTTAACCACTCTTTTACACTGTTTACCACTCTTTTAAACTGTTCACCACTCTGTTACCCTGTTCACCCCTCTGTTATACTGTTCACTACTCTGTTACACTGTTCACTACATTTACAATGTTCACCACACTGTTACATTGTTCACCACTCTGTTACACTGTTCACCACCCTTTTATACGGTTCATCACACTGTTACACTGTTCAAAGCACTGTTACACTGTTCACCACACTGTTACACTGTTCACTAGATTTACACTGTTCACCACACTGTTACACTGTTCACCACACTGTTACACTGTTCACCACACTGTTACACTGCTCACCACACTATTATACTGTTCACCACTCTGTTACACTGTTCACCATACTGTTACACTGTTCACTACATGTACACTGTTCACCACACTGTTACTCTGTTCACCACTCTGTTACAATGTTCATCACACTGTGACACTGTTCAACACACTGTTACACTGTTCACTACATTTACACTGTTCACCACACTTTAACACTGTTCACCACACTGTTACACTGTTCACCACACTGTTACACTGTTCACCACACTGTTACACTGTTCCCCACAGTATTATACTGTTCATCACTCTGTTACACTGTTCACCACTCTTTTACACTGTTTACCACTCTGTTACACTGTTCACCACTCTGTTACCCTGTTCACCACACTGTTACACTGTTCACCACACTGTTACACTGGTCAACACACTGTTACACTGCTCACCACATTATTATACTGTTAACAACTCTGTTACACTGTTCACCATACTGTTACACTGTTCACCACTCTGTTACACTGTTCACCACACTGTTACACATTTCACCACACTGTTACACTGTTCACCATACTGTTACACTGTCCACCACACTGTTACACTGTTCACCACACAGTTACACTGTTCACCACACTGTGACACTGTTCAACACCCTGTTACAATGTTCACCACACTGTTACACTGTTCACCACTCTTTTACACTGTTTACCACTCTGTTACACTGTTCACCACTCTGTTACCCTGTTCACCACACTGTTACACTGTTCACCACACTGTTACACTGTTCACCACACTGTTACACTGCTCACCACATTATTATACTGTTAACCACTCTGTTACACTGTTCACCACTCTGTTACACTGTTCACCACTCTGTTACACTGTTCACCACACTGTTACACTGTTCACCACACTGTTACACTGTTCACCACACTTTAACACTGTTCACCACACTGTTACACTGTTCACCACACTGTTACACTGTTCCCCACAGTATTATACTGTTCATCACTCTGTTACACTGTTCACCACACTTTTACACTGTTTACCACTCTGTTACACTGTTCACCACTCTGTTACCCTGTTCACCACACTGTTACACTGTTCACCACACTGTTACACTGTTCACCACACTGTTACACTGCTCACAACATTATTATACTGTTCATCACTCTGTTACACTGTTCACCACTCTTTTACACTGTTTACCACTCTGTTACACTGTTCACCACTCTGTTACCCTGTTCACCGCACTGTTACACTGTTCACCACACTGTTACACTGGTCACCACACTGTTACACTGCTCACCACATTATTATACTGTTAACCACTCTGTTACCCTGTTCACCACACTGTTACACTGTTCCCCACAGTATTATACTGTTCATCACTCTGTTACACTGTTCACCACTCTTTTACACTGTTTACCACTCTGTTACACTGTTCACCACTCTGTTACCCTGTTCACCACACTGTTACACTGTTCACCACACTGTTATACTGTTCACTTCACTGTTACACTGCTCACCACATTATTATACTGTTAACCACTCTGTTACACTGTTCACCACTCTGTTACACTGTTCACCACTCTGTTACACTGTTCACCACACTGTTACACTGTTCACCACACTTTAACACTGTTCACCACACTGTTACACTGTTCACCACACTTTAACACTGTTCACCACACTGTTACACTGCTCACCACATTATTATACTGTTAACCACTCTGTTACACTGTTCACCATACTGTTACAATGTTCACCACTCTGTTTCACTGTTCACCACTCTGTTACACTGTTCACTACATTTACAATGTTCACCACACTGTTACAATGTTCACAACACTGTTACACTGTTCACCACACTGTTACACTGTTCACCACACTGTTACACTGTTCCCCACACTATTATACTGTTCATCACTCTGTTACACTGTTCACCACTCTTTTACACTGTTTACCACTCTGGTACACTGTTCACCACACTGTTACACTGTTCACCACTCTTTTACACTGTTTACCACTCTGTTACACTGTTCACCACTCTGTTACCCTGTTCACCACTCTGTTACAATGTTCATCACACTGTGACACTGTTCAACACACTGTTACACTGTTCACTACATGTACACTGTTCACCACACTGTTACTCTGTTCACCACTCTGTTACAATGTTCATCACACTGTGACACTGTTCAACACACTGTTACACTGTTCACTACATTTACACTGTTCACCACACTTTAACACTGTTCACCACACTGTTACACTGTTCACCACACTGTTACACTGTTCACCACACTGTTACACTGTTCCCCACAGTATTATACTGTTCATCACTCTGTTACACTGTTCACCACTCTTTTACACTGTTTACCACTCTGTTACACTGTTCACCACTCTGTTACCCTGTTCACCACACTGTTACACTGTTCACCACACTGTTACACTGGTCAACACATTATTATACTGTTAACAACTCTGTTACACTGTTCACCATACTGTTACACTGTTCACCACTCTGTTACACTGTTCACCACACTGTTACACATTTCACCACACTGTTACACTGTTCACCATACTGTTACACTGTCCACCACACTGTTACACTGTTCACCACACAGTTACACTGTTCACCACACTGTGACACTGTTCAACACCCTGTTACAATGTTCACCACACTGTTACACTGTTCACCACTCTTTTACACTGTTTACCACTCTGTTACACTGTTCACCACTCTGTTACCCTGTTCACCACACTGTTACACTGTTCACCACACTGTTACACTGTTCACCACACTGTTACACTGCTCACCACATTATTATACTGTTAACCACTCTGTTACACTGTTCACCACTCTGTTACACTGTTCACCACTCTGTTACACTGTTCACCACACTGTTACACTGTTCACCACACTGTTACACTGTTCACCACACTTTAACACTGTTCACCACACTGTTACACTGTTCACCACACTGTTACACTGTTCCCCACAGTATTATACTGTTCATCACTCTGTTACACTGTTCACCACACTTTTACACTGTTTACCACTCTGTTACACTGTTCACCACTCTGTTACCCTGTTCACCACACTGTTACACTGTTCACCACACTGTTACACTGTTCACCACACTGTTACACTGCTCACAACATTATTATACTGTTCATCACTCTGTTACACTGTTCACCACTCTTTTACACTGTTTACCACTCTGTTACACTGTTCACCACTCTGTTACCCTGTTCACCGCACTGTTACACTGTTCACCACACTGTTACACTGGTCACCACACTGTTACACTGCTCACCACATTATTATACTGTTAACCACTCTGTTACCCTGTTCACCACACTGTTACACTGTTCCCCACAGTATTATACTGTTCATCACTCTGTTACACTGTTCACCACACAGTTACACTGTTCACCACACTGTGACACTGTTCAACACCCTGTTACAATGTTCACCACACTGTTACACTGTTCACCACTCTTTTACACTGTTTACCACTCTGTTACACTGTTCACCACTCTGTTACCCTGTTCACCACACTGTTACACTGTTCACCACACTGTTACACTGTTCACCACACTGTTACACTGCTCACCACATTATTATACTGTTAACCACTCTGTTACACTGTTCACCACTCTGTTACACTGTTCACCACTCTGTTACACTGTTCACCACACTGTTACACTGTTCACCACACTGTTACACTGTTCACCACACTTTAACACTGTTCACCACACTGTTACACTGTTCACCACACTGTTACACTGTTCCCCACAGTATTATACTGTTCATCACTCTGTTACACTGTTCACCACACTTTTACACTGTTTACCACTCTGTTACACTGTTCACCACTCTGTTACCCTGTTCACCACACTGTTACACTGTTCACCACACTGTTACACTGTTCACCACACTGTTACACTGCTCACAACATTATTATACTGTTCATCACTCTGTTACACTGTTCACCACTCTTTACACTGTTTACCACTCTGTTACACTGTTCACCACTCTGTTACCCTGTTCACCGCACTGTTACACTGTTCACCACACTGTTACACTGGTCACCACACTGTTACACTGCTCACCACATTATTATACTGTTAACCACTCTGTTACCCTGTTCACCACACTGTTACACTGTTCCCCACAGTATTATACTGTTCATCACTCTGTTACACTGTTCACCACTCTTTTACACTGTTTACCACTCTGTTACACTGTTCACCACTCTGTTACCCTGTTCACCACACTGTTACACTGTTCACCACACTGTTATACTGTTCACTTCACTGTTACACTGCTCACCACATTATTATACTGTTAACCACTCTGTTACACTGTTCACCACTCTGTTACACTGTTCACCACTCTGTTACACTGTTCACCACACTGTTACACTGTTCACCACACTTTAACACTGTTCACCACACTGTTACACTGTTCACCACACTTTAACACTGTTCACCACACTGTTACACTGCTCACCACATTATTATACTGTTAACCACTCTGTTACACTGTTCACCATACTGTTACAATGTTCACCACTCTGTTTCACTGTTCACCACTCTGTTACACTGTTCACTACATTTACAATGTTCACCACACTGTTACAATGTTCACAACACTGTTACACTGTTCACCACACTGTTACACTGTTCACCACACTGTTACACTGTTCCCCACACTATTATACTGTTCATCACTCTGTTACACTGTTCACCACTCTTTTACACTGTTTACCACTCTGGTACACTGTTCACCACACTGTTACACTGTTCACCACTCTTTACACTGTTTACCACTCTGTTACACTGTTCACCACTCTGTTACCCTGTTCACCACTCTGTTACAATGTTCATCACACTGTGACACTGTTCAACACACTGTTACACTGTTCACTACATGTACACTGTTCACCACACTGTTACTCTGTTCACCACTCTGTTACAATGTTCATCACACTGTGACACTGTTCAACACACTGTTACACTGTTCACTACATTTACACTGTTCACCACACTTTAACACTGTTCACCACACTGTTACACTGTTCACCACACTGTTACACTGTTCACCACACTATTACACTGTTCCCCACAGTATTATACTGTTCATCACTCTGTTACACTGTTCACCACTCTTTTACACTGTTTACCACTCTGTTACACTGTTCACCACTCTGTTACCCTGTTCACCACACTGTTACACTGTTCACCACACTGTTACACTGGTCAACACATTATTATACTGTTAACAACTCTGTTACACTGTTCACCATACTGTTACACTGTTCACCACTCTGTTACACTGTTCACCACACTGTTACACATTTCACCACACTGTTACACTGTTCACCATACTGTTACACTGTCCACCACACTGTTACACTGTTCACCACACAGTTACACTGTTCACCACACTGTGACACTGTTCAACACCCTGTTACAATGTTCACCACACTGTTACACTGTTCACCACTCTTTTACACTGTTTACCACTCTGTTACACTGTTCACCACTCTGTTACCCTGTTCACCACACTGTTACACTGTTCACCACACTGTTACACTGTTCACCACACTGTTACACTGCTCACCACATTATTATACTGTTAACCACTCTGTTACACTGTTCACCACTCTGTTACACTGTTCACCACTCTGTTACACTGTTCACCACACTGTTACACTGTTCACCACACTGTTACACTGTTCACCACACTTTAACACTGTTCACCACACTGTTACACTGTTCACCACACTGTTACACTGTTCCCCACAGTATTATACTGTTCATCACTCTGTTACACTGTTCACCACACTTTTACACTGTTTACCACTCTGTTACACTGTTCACCACTCTGTTACCCTGTTCACCACACTGTTACACTGTTCACCACACTGTTACACTGTTCACCACACTGTTACACTGCTCACAACATTATTATACTGTTCATCACTCTGTTACACTGTTCACCACTCTTTTACACTGTTTACCACTCTGTTACACTGTTCACCACTCTGTTACCCTGTTCACCGCACTGTTACACTGTTCACCACACTGTTACACTGGTCACCACACTGTTACACTGCTCACCACATTATTATACTGTTAACCACTCTGTTACCCTGTTCACCACACTGTTACACTGTTCCCCACAGTATTATACTGTTCATCACTCTGTTACACTGTTCACCACTCTTTTACACTGTTTACCACTCTGTTACACTGTTCACCACTCTGTTACCCTGTTCACCGTACTGTTACACTGTTCACCACACTGTTATACTGTTCACTTCACTGTTACACTGCTCACCACATTATTATACTGTTAACCACTCTGTTACACTGTTCACCACTCTGTTACACTGTTCACCACTCTGTTACACTGTTCACCACACTGTTACACTGTTCACCACACTGTTACACTGTTCACCACACTTTAACACTGTTCACCACACTGTTACACTGTTCACCACACTGTTACACTGTTCACCACACTGTTACACTGTTCACCACACTGTTACACTGTTCACCACACTTTAACACTGTTCACCACACTGTTACACTGCTCACCACATTATTATACTGTTAACCACTCTGTTACACTGTTCACCATACTGTTACAATGTTCACCACTCTGTTTCACTGTTCACCACTCTGTTACACTGTTCACTACATTTACAATGTTCACCACACTGTTACAATGTTCACAACACTGTTACACTGTTCACCACACTGTTACACTGTTCACCACACTGTTACACTGTTCCCCACACTATTATACTGTTCATCACTCTGTTACACTGTTCACCACTCTTTTACACTGTTTACCACTCTGGTACACTGTTCACCACACAGTTACACTGTTCACCACACTGTGACACTGTTCAACACCCTGTTACAATGTTCACCACACTGTTACACTGTTCACCACTCTTTTACACTGTTTACCACTCTGTTACACTGTTCACCACTCTGTTACCCTGTTCACCACACTGTTACACTGTTCACCACACTGTTACACTGTTCACCACACTGTTACACTGCTCACCACATTATTATACTGTTAACCACTCTGTTACACTGTTCACCACTCTGTTACACTGTTCACCACTCTGTTACACTGTTCACCACACTGTTACACTGTTCACCACACTGTTACACTGTTCACCACACTTTAACACTGTTCACCACACTGTTACACTGTTCACCACACTGTTACACTGTTCCCCACAGTATTATACTGTTCATCACTCTGTTACACTGTTCACCACACTTTTACACTGTTTACCACTCTGTTACACTGTTCACCACTCTGTTACCCTGTTCACCACACTGTTACACTGTTCACCACACTGTTACACTGTTCACCACACTGTTACACTGCTCACAACATTATTATACTGTTCATCACTCTGTTACACTGTTCACCACTCTTTTACACTGTTTACCACTCTGTTACACTGTTCACCACTCTGTTACCCTGTTCACCGCACTGTTACACTGTTCACCACACTGTTACACTGGTCACCACACTGTTACACTGCTCACCACATTATTATACTGTTAACCACTCTGTTACCCTGTTCACCACACTGTTACACTGTTCCCCACAGTATTATACTGTTCATCACTCTGTTACACTGTTCACCACTCTTTTACACTGTTTACCACTCTGTTACACTGTTCACCACTCTGTTACCCTGTTCACCGTACTGTTACACTGTTCACCACACTGTTATACTGTTCACTTCACTGTTACACTGCTCACCACAGTATTATACTGTTAACCACTCTGTTACACTGTTCACCACTCTGTTACACTGTTCACCACTCTGTTACACTGTTCACCACACTGTTACACTGTTCACCACACTGTTACACTGTTCACCACACTTTAACACTGTTCACCACACTGTTACACTGTTACACTGTTCACCACACTGTTACACTGTTCACCACACTGTTACACTGTTCACCACACTGTTACACTGTTCACCACACTTTAACACTGTTCACCACACTGTTACACTGCTCACCACATTATTATACTGTTAACCACTCTGTTACACTGTTCACCATACTGTTACAATGTTCACCACTCTGTTTCACTGTTCACCACTCTGTTACACTGTTCACTACATTTACAATGTTCACCACACTGTTACAATGTTCACAACACTGTTACACTGTTCACCACACTGTTACACTGTTCACCACACTGTTACACTGTTCCCCACACTATTATACTGTTCATCACTCTGTTACACTGTTCACCACTCTTTTACACTGTTTACCACTCTGTTACACTGTTCACCACACTGTTACACTGTTCACCACTCTTTTACACTGTTTACCACTCTGTTACACTGTTCACCACTCTGTTACCCTGTTCACCACACTGTTACACTGCTCACCACATTATTTTACTGTTAACCACTCTGTTACACTGTTCACCATACTGTTACACTGTTCACCACTCTGTTACACTGTTCACCACACTGTTACACTGTTCACCACACTGTTACACTGTTCACCACACTGTTACACTGTTCACCACACTGTTACAATATTCACCACACTTTAACACTGTTCACCACACTGTTACACTGTTCACCACACTGTTACACTGTTCCCCACAGTATTGTACTGTTCATCACTCTGTTACACTGTTCACCACTCTTTTACACTGTTTACCACTCTGGTACACTGTTCACCACTCTGTTACCCTGTTCACCACACTGTTACACTGTTCACCACACTGTTACACTGTTCACCACACTGTTACACTGCTCACCACATTATTATACTGTTAACCACTCTGTTACACTGTTCACCATACTGTTACACTGTTCACCACTCTGTTTCACTGTTCACCACTCTGTTACACTGTTCACTACATTTACAATGTTCACCACACTTTTCACCACTCCGTTACAATGTTCACCACACTGTTACAATGTTCACAACACTGTTACACTGTTCACCACACTGTTACACTGTTCACCACACTGTTACACTGTTCCCCACACTACTATACTGTTCATCACTCTGTTACACTGTTCACCACTCTTTTACACTGTTTACCACTCTGGTACACTGTTCACCACTCTTTTACCCTGTTCACCACACTGTTACACTGTTCCCCACAGTTTTATACTGTTCATCACTCTGTTACACTGTTCACCACTCTTTTACACTGTTTACCACTCTGTTACACTGTTCACCACTCTGTTACCCTGTTCACCACACTGTTACACTGTTCACCACACTGTTACACTGTTCACCACACTGTTACACTGCTCACCACATTATTATACTGTTAACCACTCTGTTACACTGTTCACCATACTGTTACACTGTTCACCACTCTGTTTCACTGTTCACCACTCTGTTACACTGTTCACTACATTTACAATGTTCACCACACTTTTCACCACTCTGTTACAATGTTCACCACACTGTTACAATGTTCACAACACTGTTACACTGTTCACCACACTGTTACACTGTTCACCACACTGTTACACTGTTCCCCACACTACTATACTGTTCATCACTCTGTTACACTGTTCACCACTCTTTTACACTGTTTACCACTCTGGTACACTGTTCACCACTCTTTTACACTGTTTACCACTCTGGTACAATGTTCACCACTCTGTTTCACTGTTCACCACTCTGTTACACTGTTCACTACATTTACAATGTTCACCACACTGTTCACCACTCTGTTACCCTGTTCACCACACTGTTACAATGTTCACAACACTGTTACACTGTTCACCACACTGTTACACTGTTCACTACATTTACACTGTTCACCGCTCTGTTACACTGTTCACCACTCTGTTACACTGTACACCACTCTGTTACGTTACACTGTTCACCACACTGTTACACTGTTCACCACACTGTTACACTGTTCACCACACTGTTACACTGTTCACCACACTGTTACACTGTTCACCACATTGTAACACTGTTCACCACACTGTTACACTGTTCACCACTCTGTTACACTGTTCACCACTCTGTTACACTGTTCACCACTCTGTTACACTGGTTCATCACACTGTTACACTGTTCACAGCACTGTTACACTGTTCACCACACTGTTACACTGTTCACTAGATTTACACTGTTCACCACACTGTTACACTGTTCACAGCCCTGTTACACTGTTCACCACACGGTTACACTGTTCACTAGATTTACACTGTTCACCACACTGTTACACTGTTCACCACACTGTTACACTGCTCACCACACTATTATACTGTTCACCACTCTGTTACACTGTTAACCATACTGTTACACTGTTCACTACATTTACACTGTTCAGCACACTGTTACTCTGTTCACCACTCTGTTACAATGTTCATCACACTGTGACACTGTTCAACACACTGTTACACTGTTCACTACATTTACACTGTTCACCACACTTTAACACTGTTCACCACACTGTTACACTGTTCACCACACTGTTACACTGTTCACCACACTGTTACACTGTTCCCCACAGTATTATACTGTTCATCACTCTGTTACACTGCTCACCACTCTTTTACACTGTTTACCACTCTGTTACACTGTTCACCACTCTGTTACCCTGTTCACCACACTGTTACACTGTTCACCACACTGTTACACTGCTCACCACATTATTATACTGTTAACCACTCTGTTACACTGTTCACCATACTGGTACACTGTTCACCACTCTGTTACACTTTTCACCACACTGTTACACTGTTCACCACACTGTTACAATGTTCACCACACTGTTACACTGTTCACCACACTGTTACACTGTTCACCACACTGTTACACTGTTCACCACACAGTTACACTGTTCACCACACTGTGACACTGTTCAACACACTGTTACAATGTTCACCACACTGTTACACTGTTCACCACTCTTTTACACTGTTTACCACTCTGTTACACTGTTCACCACTCTGTTACCCTGTTCACCACACTGTTACACTGTTCAACACATGGTTACACTGTTCACCACACTGTTACACTGCTCACCACATTATTATACTGTTAACCACTCTGTTACACTGTTCACCATACTGTTACACTGTTCACCACTCTGTTACACTGTTCACCACACTGTTACACTGTTCACCACACTGTTACACTGTTCACCACACTGTTACACTGTTCACCACACTGTTACACTGTTCACCACACTGTTACACTGCTCACCACATTATTATACTGTTAACCACTCTGTTACACTGTTCACCATACTGTTACACTGTTCACCACTCTGTTTCACTGTTCACCACTCTGTTACACTGTTCACTACATTTACAATGTTCACCACACTGTTCACCACTCTGTTACAATGTTCACCACACTGTTACAATGTTCACAACACTGTTACACTGTTCACCACACTGTTACACTGTTCACCACACTGTTACACTGTTCCCCACACTATTATACTGTTCACCACACTGTTACACTGTTCACCACACTGTTACACTGTTCACTACATTTACAATGTTCACTACATTTACACTGTTCACTACATTTACACTGTTCACTACATTTACTCTGTTCACCAACCTTTACACTGTTCACCACTCTGTTACACTGTTCACCACTCTGTTACACTGTTCACCACTCTGTTACACTGTTCACCAAACTGTTACACTGTTCACCACTCTGTTACACTGTTCACCATACTGTTACACTGTCAACCCCATTGTTACACTGTTCACCACACTGTTACACTGTTCACCACACTGTTAACCACAATGTTACACCTTTAACCACACTGTTACACTGTTAACCACACTGTTACACTGTTCACTACATTAACACTGTATTGAAGGAGAGATTAGAGATGTACCGTTCGACAGAGGTTGATAACCATACAAGACTCCTTTCCATCTCCTGTGTAGCCTTGGCTGCACACACACGACGTCTGGATAGAAAACATGAAATAAGTCAGGTCATTGTTTTACAACAAATTGATGGACACCGAACACACACGACGGACCGACCAACCGACCGACTTACTTTGTTAGGTCCGGTGTGAATACAGTCTGCATTCACATGGCAGCCTCCTCTACCGTCCAGACAGGGGTTGATCTCTAAGAGAAAAGAAAACAATGTTTAACATTGTTTGGGTCTAAATTGGCTCAAATCATTTCTTACCGTTACTTTCAGTGGTAGCCCAGCCCTAGATAACAAAACGAACAAACACCTCTGAAACTCAACATTATTTCAGAACTTGACCTGTCAAAGTGTGTAGATTAAAGATGCACACTTACGTACACACACCATCCCATCGCCGTGATATCCTGTGTTGCACACGCACTGCCTGCGTCCAGGGAGAGTCCTCTTACACACAGCGTGAGGACTGCATCCTCCGTTATTGTCTTTGCAGGCATCTTTCGCTGCACACACACACACACAGATTTGTTACACCTAGTTTCCTGTGTAGTAGTCATGCATAGTATAATAGCAGTTCAGGTACCAGTATAATAGTGCATGATGGAAAGTGACAGTACGGATACCTTTGCAGTCAGTGCCGTTACCCTGAAACCCTGCCAAACATTCACAGCGACCTACTACACACCTGTGAGAGAGATGCAAAAGAGAAGAGATGGAACCACAGCTAAGCGATATAAGAACCGTTTCCTGGGCTTGTTGTGCTGAAATGGTTTGATTTCAACATAGAGTCACATCAGTGGTGGGTGGTGGGAAGCTGAAGTCAGAGGGGAGTTCACTCACATTGCACTGGTGTGGCACTTCCTGTCCCCACAGTTCTCTTCTCTAGTGAACTCTGAAACACAGCATACAGGGATTAGATGTTACAGTATTATGAACATAATATGAGATGACCCTATAACATCAATATGATTCACATTAGTTAAAATGCCCATGTGACTTCCACTTGTAATACATGTGTGTTTTTTTGTCCTGTCTTTCTGTCAGTTAGGGGTGGGACTATAGTCCCTTGGTAGGACACGTCCTGTGTGGTGGCATTTGCATCCCTTGCCTTTGCAACCATGAAAAACACATCATACATGTTTTTGTTGATGTTGAACTGTTTGTCAATGATAAAACAAAATGCAAGTCCTCTGTACTGCAAAACTGTATTTGTATGTATTCTTTAAAGTACTTAGGGTATGCAAATTGTCTTGTCCCCGTAGTGATGAGTAAAGTTGTATGAGCTATCTATTATTATTTAGATATATCTATTATTTGAATTCTAGAAAGTAAATAAAAGTACTCCATATTTGTATGGATTAATAAAAACAAAGAATGCTATTAAAATGCTTTTCATTTTATATATCTAATACAGTAGGGTCAGAAATGATTAACACTCGTACCAGGACATTTTAGCCAACAACCTGGTGGCCTCTGCCAGGAGGCTGAAACTAGGCCACAAGTGGATCTTCCAGCAACACAATAACCCCAAGCTCACATCACAATCCACAAAAAAATTGTTAATTGGCCATAAAATCAACGTTTGGCAATGGCCAGTTTCCGGACTTGAAAACCTGTGGTTTGAATTGAAGAGGGCAGTCCATATAAGCACAGATGAAGGATATCAAGGATCTGGAAGGATTCTGTATGGAGGAATGGTCTAAGATCCCTCCAAATGTGTTCTCCAACTCATAAAACACTCTACAAAAAGGCTCATTGTCAGTGAGGTATTTAAAGTTATTGAAAACAGGAGTGTCAATAATTTTACCCCTTAAACAAAATCTCTTTTAACCATAAAAGTCTTAAACAAATCAAAATATATTTTATATTTGAGATTCTTCAAAGAGGCCACCTTTTGCCTTGATGACAGCTTTGCACTCTTGGCATTCTCTCAACCAGCTTCATGAGGTAGTCACCTGGAATTTATTTCAATTAACAGATGTGCCTTGTTAAAAGTTAATTTGTGGAATTTCTTTCCTTCTTAATGCGTTTGAGCCAATCAGTTGTGTTGTGACAAGGTAGGGGTGGTATACAGAAGATAGCCCTATTTGGTAAAAGACCAAGTCCATATTATGGAAAGAACAGCTCAAATAAGCAAAGAGAAACGACAGTCCATCATTACTTTAAGACATGAAGGTCAGTCAATCTGGAAAATGTCAAGAACTTTGAAAGTTTCTTCAAGTGCAGTCGCAAAAACCATCAAGCAATAAGATGAAACTGGCTCTCATGAGGACCGCCACAGGAAAGGAAGACCCAGAGTTACCTCTGCTGCAGAGGATAAGGTCATTAGAGTTACCAGCCTCAGAAATTGGCAATTATCTGTACCTCAGATTGCAGCCCAAATAAATGCTTCACAGAGTTCAAGTAACAGACACATCTCAACATCAACTGTTCAGAGGAGACTGTGTGAATCAGGCCATCATGCTGCAAGGAAACCACTACTGAACGAAACCAATAATAAGAAGAGACTTGCTTGGGCCAAGATACACGAGCAATGGAAATTAGACCGGTGGAAATATGTCCTTTGGTCAGATGAGACCAAATTTGAGATTTTTGGTTCCAACCGGCGTGTCTTTGTGAGACATAGAGGAGGTGAACGGATGATCTCCGTATGTGTGGTTCCCACCGTGAAGCATGGAGGAGGAGCTGTGCTGGTGTGGGGGTGCTTTGTTGATGACACGGTCAGTGATTTATTTAGAATTCAAGGCACACCAGCATGGCTACCACAGCATTCTGCAGCGATACGCCATCCCATCTGGTTTGAGCTTACTGGGACTATTATTTGTTTTTCAACAAGATAATGACCCAAAACCTCCAGGCTGTGTAAGGGCTATTTGCCCAAGAAGGAGAGTGATGGAGTGTGCAAAGCTGTCATCAAGGCAAAGAATGGCTACTTTGAAGAATCTCAAATAAATATATTTTGATTTGTTAAACACTTTTTTTGGTTACTACGTGATTCCATGTGTGCTATTTCATAGTTTTTATGTCTTCACTATTATTCTGCAAAGTAGAAAAAATTAAAATAAAGAAAAACCCTTGAATGAGGAGGTGTGTCAAAACGTTTGACTGGTATTGTATGAATACATAACATTTTATTTTATTTTCCAGAAATGCCACCACAACTCAAGAATGACCCTCCTGCGCTGTAGCCCACTTATCAGGCAATAACCCTGTCATACATACTGGAAAGATTAAACTCGCACACCTTAAAGTGCTACCAGATGCAAGGAGCTACAATTATACTCATTAAAAATAAAAACAACTCCAGCACATACTGTCATCACAGGTGACCCCTCTCCAATACGCGTCACACTCGCATGTCCCATCTCCATGGATACCGTTGTTGCACCGGCCGTTCTTACACCTACAGTCTGCAGAGAGGGGGATCAGAGCGAGAGAGAGAAATATGCTGATGATAGTAGTATATATAGTGATTGTGTTTCTGTATTGCAAAAGCATCCCATTGTGGAACTGCTGGATTCTATATTGTAGTGGCAAGTTGATAGTGGATAAATCTTGCGACAGTACCTTGGTCATAGTGGACGCTATTTTACTACACTCTCAGAAAAAAGGGTTCCAAAAGGGTTATTCGGCTGTCCCCATAGGAGAACCCTATGGGAGAACCCTATGGGGACAGCCGAATAACCCTTTTGGGTTCCATGTGGAACCCTCTGTGGAAAGGGTTTTACATGAAACCCAAAAGGTTTCTACTTGGAACCAAAAAGGGTTGTTCAAAGGGTTCTCCTATGGGGACAGCCGAAGAACCCTTTTAGGTTCTAGGTACCTTGGTCACAGTACCTTGGTCACAGTGGATGCCGTATTTGCCCTCCTGGCACGTTTCACAAGCAGTCCCGTTGAAGCCCTTGTTACACTGGCAAACCCCTGTACCGTTGGTCCTGTCCTGGCACATCCCGTTCCCATAGCAGGGCTGGCCTTTGGGCCCTGGACACGGCTCACAGTGCTCCCCGTAGAACCCGCCACAACACCTCCGCACCTACAGGGGGAGCTAGAGTCAATCACAGGGACACGCACTTCTACTCTCACTTCCAATTGTCGTAAAGGTAGAGTATGATTGCCTGTCAATTCCCTCACTCGGGTAGAGCTTCTGTAGACCCTTCTGTAGACCCTTCTTCTTGGATTTAAAGCACTGAATATGTGTAAGAAATATGCAAACACAATGCTAACAAATTATGCTAACAGTGCTTTTGTTTCTACATCAGTGACCCATTTTAGAGTAGGGATGCATGCCAAATTACACCCTTCGGACACAGTCCGAAGTGTGGTGTATTCCAGTGATTCCAACGCAGTGCTAGTGGTGCTGCTGGTGTCTCACGTACAATGGTAGTGTTCTTGCAGAGTGTCTTGCAGCCGATGCTGAGCAGCCGTTCCCCCTGGTAGACCCGACTGAACATACACTTTTTCCTGGCCAATGTCTGTAGGGAAAACAGCCATAACACAGAGAGTAATTCATGAAACATGACAGCCATTTTGGATCCACTATACAGCAGCTGGATATACTTGAAAGATATTATACCATTTGGGTAGCTCCAACTGGACAGGGGTTGTGTTGTGGGTAGAAGCAATCTTGACAGGATCCCTTCAGACAAAATATAAATGAATTATTATCTGAGAAAAGGAATGTCAAATGTTTAGAAAAAGGAAGAAAGTGGCTGTACCGGAAATGTCGTGAATTTCTGGATGTCGCAGCGATTTTTGATGATATCTAAGACTGCAGATAGGCCGTGGATCACCCCTTTACCACCCTGGATGTCTGACACATTTACCTGGGCCTCATTCACAAACAACTACAGAGGAGAGAGAAGAGAGGACGGGAAAAAAAGGAGCACCACATTTTGAGAGGACTCAAACAGTAGTAGTAGCCAATATGGCTGATTCAACATTAGTAGAACACAAACAGAATTCATAGAGCATCCCATAATAATAATACCTTGTCATCCCTGGGTAAGATGCCTAGCTGGTAGGAGAACCCCAGCATGGTCTCCTTGTAGGCTCCACCCAGCAGGTCTATCTTCATTAACCTATCAGACAGCACTATGTGGTACCGCGTCGTATTCAGGTCCTGACAACAACCAAAACACACACAGTACTACAGTTCATACATTATGTAAGCACGCACACTCGCATCCACACACACACACACAATATGTAACAACATTACAAAATCGTTTGTGGTACCATGGTGTCTGAAGCGGTATTCTTGAGGTACTCGAGGACAGCGCTGTCTGTTGGAGCGAACACTGTGTAGGCCGAGGCCTGCTCTATCTCTTCTGTCAGATTGTGATGCTGAGAGGGAGCCGACAGAGAAAGACATTTTCCTCAGATATGGCTGCATATGGAATCACACATATTTTTATGGAGAACTTTAATAAGACATTGATACAGCTGGGGTTGTTCATCAGAGTGCTCTGTTCAAAAATAGAGTTTGGGTGCTGTACGAGTGTGTGGATGAATAGAATAGCAGTCTTATAATGTACATACAACAAGGTAACTCCTGAACAGGGAGAACTCTGGCCTCCGTGCAAGCAGCTCCAGCAGCCCCTCACTGAGACTCCTCTCTGGAACCAACACTGTGTCAATAATGTGGATCAGTCCATTGGTTGAAGCCACATTCGCGGTTGTTATGGTGGCTCCTCCAATCACTGTCGACTGACAGACAATACAGGGTTAACTTCAGGTCATGTGTTACAGTATCACAGTTCCTGTTCACTTCAACCTTAACCTGCCTCTAAATTCACCTCATTGGTAATAGTAACAGGAAGAGCCTTCTTCAGAACAGAAGTGAGCTGCAAGTTGGAGGATGCATCGCGTAGGTCATCTAGCGAGTAGACACCTTGGATCATGTGATTTCTATCAGGGGATAATCAGAAATAAGGATTATCACAATGGTAGAATTTCAATTCCTATAGCAAAACGTTTTAAAAAGTTGTCCAAGGGAAAATAAAAGAGACGGTTCTTATTGGACCAGGTAGTCTCTTCCTGTTTTAGAACATATCATTTTGTTTGGTGCCTAATGAATATGACCCAGGTCTTACTTGATGATACTGAGTAGGTTCCCCTGGGTTGTCCAGAAGTTCTTGTCCTCTTTGGTCATCTTGTCTGTAGCTGCTGTGGACGGCACCAGCAGAGTTACGTTCTGACTGTTCATGAGTGGCAGCTGGGAAATGCCTATGTCCTGGGAGAGGGGAGGAGATGAAAGAAAATACTAAATGTCATGCTGACCTAAAACCATACACAACCAGCCTCTTACAGGCATACTAGCAGGCTAGCAGAAGGTCATGGTGAGTTTTGAATATGACCTTGTGCAGATTGTAGCATGATGTACTACAGTACCCATAATGCTCTGTAACCATATCTGGTTGTATCTTACTAAACGTTCCTGAAGCTTACACTATGCAAGGGTTCCAAAAGGGTTTTCGGCTGTCCCCATAGGAGAACCCTTTTTGGTTCCAGGTAGAACCCTTTTGGGTTCCATTCTACATTGAACCCAAAAGAGTTCTACCTGGAACCAGAAAGGGTTCTTAAAAGGGTTCTCCTATGGGGACAGCTGAATAACTCTTTTAGGTTCTAGATAGTGTGGTGTGATGTCTCCTTATTGATACAGGGTGACAGCAGTGAAAATAAGTTGTTTCTTATTCAGACAATACAGAATCTGAACAACAGCATGAACAACACAGGGAAAACTCAAAACCCCCCTGCTGTAAACCTGTGAGAAATGACAATGGTCAAACTCACAGTCACCCATTTGGCGAACTCAGTGACATCAGGAAGGGTCATCAACTCCTACAGAGACACAGTGGAGGTCAGGTTCGTTATTCAGATCAGAGTAGGTATGTCAGTCCTGTAGCTACCTGTCTTGGCAATAAGGTAGGAAGTGCTCACCTGTCCCACGTTGCCGTAGCACACCTCTCCGTCACCTGTGTATCCATCCTCACACACACACTTCCATGCACTGGACACATAGAGACAGCTTGCCTGTAGGAGAGAAAGTAGATCAAAGTTCATGAGGTCAAAGGCTATCATCACAGTCAATCAGTATTATGGCCAGTGATTCTATTGGTTCAATACTTATCGTGTTAGCCAATGAGAAGTAGCGGATACCCACCAGATAATGACAGCCGCCATTTTGTGCCACACACGGATTGTTCGCCTCGCACTCCCTCCCATTGCCACGGAAACCACTCTTGCACGCACAGCCACTCTGCATTTGGAAATAGGAACATGAATGGAATCAACAGGAGACTTTGGGCTTTATTGAATGGTTGGTTAAGATAGAGGGTAGGGGAGAAAATATAGAAACAACATCGCATTGAGTCAATCAGACTGTTTTGGGAGTTTGATGCCCCACCCCCCTCTCGCACCTGTCCAGGACCCACGTAGATACAGGTGGCATTGGGATGGCAGCCCCCTCTGTCAGGGCACAGGCAGTCATTGATAGGCTGGCACACATCCTCATCCATCCTCCATCCTGCCAAACATTGGCATGTGTGCGAGCCTGGCCCTGTATTTATACACTTGGCCTGTAGGGGGTAGTGGAGAGCACAGTCAGAACAGATCAGTACAGCAAGCAGGCTACCATGCTCAGGTGAAAAATATTTAAATTGGAAAAGGTACTGAACAACGTTGATGGTGAGATGTATAGTTTTCGTGTGTTTTCTGTGCTTACATTCACATCGCATCCTCCACGATCCGGAAGGGCACAGGGTTCCGTGTACACGCACGTGATCCCATCGCCTTGGAAACCAGGTTTACACACACACCTTCACACACATAAAAAAAGGGTGTTGTCTTGAGAATTGAGAACATTGAGTGAGAGAAAGGGATTCTATTGTTAAACCAACATCCCCAACAAGGCCGCAGTGAAGCCTGTACACTCACTTGACTGCCCCTCCGTTGAAGTTACACTCTGCATGGGCATGACAGAAGGTCACCTGGGGGCCACAAGCCTGGGTGTGGCGCTCACAGTACTGGCCAGTGAAGCCCAGCTGGCAGGAGTCCACCTTACAACGCCCGTTTGCCTCGGGACGGTTATCACACACACCATGGATACAGTCACAAGCTAGGGACAGAGGGGGAGAGACACATCATCAACATGAGACAGACGTGTCATCATCTGGAATGTCTAAGACGGGAGTGTACTTTTGTCGCAGGCTGGTCCGTATTTGTTGGTGTTGGAGCAGTAGTGACACCGAGAGCCTTTGAAGTTGGTCTCACAGACACACGTCCCGTTTCCCTCGATCCCCTCAGAACACTAAGACACAAGGTAGAAAATAAGTATGAATACCTATGTACTGGACATAAACACAAAGAGGAGGATTACACCAATCACTGCATAGATTCTTTTCTCAGTCAGATTGGTTAAGTGGTTAAGGGATACGTTGGTTAGGTGGTGTGTCTTACCTGTCCGTGACGGGAGCATGGGGTGTTGAACCCTCCAGGACACGGGGTGCAGTCTGGCCCATAGAAGCCCTTACAGCACAGTTGTGTCTGGGGAGAGGGTGATGTAGTGGTGCGGTTAGGGAGGAGGATGGGCTTAGGAGGGTGCAGAACTCAAATTAGGGCGGGCCTACAGAGTGTGTGAGGGGTGTTTGAGGTGTGCGAGGGAGGTTGTGTGTGGTGTGTGTACATTTTTTCCTACATTATCAGGACCAGAATGTCCTGACAAGTCACCAGAATGTCCTGACAAGGTAGGATTTTTTACAATTGAATTTGTAAAAATGATATTTTAGGCTTGAAGGTTTAGGGTTTGGGGTTAAGGTTAGGTTTAGGGTTAGGAGTTAGGGTTAGAAGTTTTGTGTGCGTCTGTGTGTGTCTGTACCGTGAGGGTGCTGTTGCATATGGGGGTGCAGCCAAACGTAGGGATGTTGAAACTCAGTATGTTCCGGAACACACAGCCGGCGAATGAAGGTGTTCTACACAGAGGGGGGCGACATCAGTTAAATAAACACAGAGCTCTATACAGGACATGGATGGCTGGATGGCTGTATGTGTTTACTCAGAGCCATGGTCTGTGTCCCAAATGGCACTCTTTCGCTTTTAAAGTTCACTACTCTTGTCCAATACCCTTCGGGCTCTGTCAAAAGTAGTGCACTATATAGGGAATAGGATGCCATTTGTGACACAGACCATGGCTCTGAGTAAACACATACTTTGTCTTCAGAAAGTATTCACACCCCTGGACTTTCGCCACATTTTGTTGTGTTACAGCCTGAATTTAAAATTGATTACATTTTGATTTTGTACACAGTGGTATAAAGTACTTAAGTAAAAAAATACTTTAAAGTACTACTTAAGTAGTTTATCTTGGTATCTGTACTTTAATATTTATATTTTGACCGTTTTTACTTTTACTTCACCATTTTGGACTTTTTACTCCATACATTTCCCTGACACCCAAAAGTTACATTTTGAATGCTTTCCAGGACATGAAAATTGTCAAATTCGCGCACTTATCAAGAGAACATCTCTGGTTATCCCTACTGCCTCTGATCTGACAGACTCACTAAACACAAATGCTTAATTTGTAAATTATGTCTGAGTGTGCCCTTGGCTATCTGTAAAATAAAATAAACTGTCTGGTTTGCTTAATATAAGGAATTTGAAATTATTTATAGTTTTAATTTTGAAGTATATTTTAGCAATTACATTTACTTTTGATACTTAAGTATATATAATACCAAATACTTTTAGACTTTAACTCAAGTAGTATTTTACTGGGTGACTTTCCCTTTTACTTGAGTAACTTTCTATTAAGGCATCTTTACTTTTACTAAAGTATGACAATTGGGTACTTTTTCCACCACTGGGCCTACACATAATACCCCATAATGTCAAAGTGGAATTATGTTTTTAGACATTTTTACAAATGAATTAAAAATAAAAACCTGAAATGTCTTGAGTTAATAAGTATTCAACCCCTTTGTTATGGCAAGCCTAAATAACGTAATGAGTAAATGTGCTTAACAAGTCACAAAGTAAGTTGCATGGACTCAATAAAAGTGTTTAACGTGATTTTTGAATGACTACCTCATAAAATTATCTGGAAGGTCCCTCAGTCAAGCAGTGAATTTCAAACAAAGAATCAACCACAAAGACCAGGGAGGTTTTCCAATGCCTCGCAAAGAAGGGCACCTATTGGTAGATGGGTAAAAATAAAAAAAGCAGACATTGAATATCCATTTGAGCACATTGAAGTTATTCATTATACTTGAATGGTGTATCACCCAGTCACTACAAAGATGCAGGTGTCCTTCCTAACTCAGTTGCCAGAGAGGAAGGAAACTGCTCAGGGATTTCACCATGAGGCCAATGGTTACTTTAAAACAGTTATGATTGGGGAAAATCCAACAAAACACATGACTGAGTACCACTCTTCATATTTTCAAGGATGGTGGTGGCTGCATCATGTTATGGGTATGCTTGTAATCAGCAAAGACTAGGGAGTTTTTTTTGGGATAATAATAAACGGAATAGAGCTAAGCAAAGGCAGAATTCTATAGGAAAACCTGGTTCAGTCTGCTTTTCAAAATACACTGGGAGACAAATTCAGCAGGACAATATCCTAAAACACAAGGCCAAATATACACTGGAGATATACACTGGAGTTGCTTACCAAGATTATATTGAATGTTCCTGAGTGGCCTAGTTACAGTTTTGACAGAGTTTGAATAATTTTTTTAAGAATAATGTTAAAATATTGTAGAATCCAGGTGTGCAAAGCAAATGGAGACTTACTCATAAACACTTACAGCTGTAATCGCTGCCACAGGTGATCCTAACATGACCTTTATTTTTTTAAACCTTTATTTAACAAGTCAGTTAACAACAAATTCTTATTTACAATGACGGCTTACCCTGGCCAACGCTGGGCCAATTGTGCGCCACCCTATGGAACTCTCAACCAAGGCCAGATGTGATACAGCCTGGATTTGAACCAAGGACTGTAGTGTTGCCTCTTGCACTGAGATGCAGTGCCTTAGACCGCTACGCCACTCTGGAGCCTGAGCAGTGAATACTGTCATCAAGACAAAGGGTTTGCAAACATTTCTAAAAACATATTTTCCCTTTGTCATGATGGGGTATTGTGTGTAGATGGGTGATTAAACAGATATATTTTGTTTATCCATTTTGAATTCAGGATGTAACACAAGAAAATGTGGAATAAGTCAAGGGGTATGAATACTTTCTGAAGGCACTGTACAAGGTTAAGAAAAAATACATTTGAAAGCAACAGAAAGGGATGCTTAGGTCTCTATACAGTATTTGGGGTTGAGTGTGTGTGGGTTCTTACTGTGGACACTCCGGATGGACAGCCGGACTTGGTCACCTTTGAACAGCTGACACAGTCACCCTGGGTAGTAACATGTCAATGAAGAGAGACACTCAAATGAGGACAAGCAACCAGAACAAACTACCTCACTAAATCTAAATAAAGGATGACTCTAATAATAAGTTATAAATGAACAAAACCTCTGAAACTAAAACACGTAATGTGAATGCAAGGGACGATCACAGAACCTGTCACACAAACTCACCTTCAAAAGTTTGTTCTTTGTGATGTCACACCTGTGAGGCAGTACCGGCTCGATGGAGGGCGGGATTAGAACTCCGTCCAGCGAATAGAGGCGTCCGTTCTTGGCCTCCACGTCTGCCTCCAGTACAGCCATGCCGTTGACCAGGATTTGACCCTATGGGGTTTTGTCAGAGTCAGACACACACACCTACTGTACATGCACACGCACACGCACACGCACACACACACACACTATACAGACCTCCTCGCTTGTGTTGATGTGTCACATGTACTTACGTTTTCCGTCACGTTGAACGAGAGGATCTGATTGGCCATGGTCCTAATCCGGGGGCTGGACACAGCGTTATATACCTCCAACTTCAAACCAATGGAAAACAACAACCATATGCAAACACATTCACAGAATATTCAGAGTAGGAGTGCTGATATAGGATCAGGTCTCCTCTGTCCATGTAATCTAATTCATTATGATATAGACATAAAAGGACATAACAGATCCTAGATCAGCACTCATACTCTGAGAAGATGAATGAATACGGGCCTTGAAGTCTAAGGGACACTACATGATCTGGTTTGGTGATTGACATGTGGCCTAACACACACACTCACCTTGGTTGAGGGGACCACATGATTCCTTAATAGCTCCAGTAGTTTAGTGCTTCCCTGAAATCAGACAGAAATAAGCCAAACACACACACACCACAGTCACGGTCTGGAGATATCACATGCTTTGCAAAACAATGTGTGTGTCATCAGAGGCATAAGAGTTTGCAAGCGTACATGCGTGTGTATGTGTAAGTGAGGTCACCCATTCCCTACCTCACTAGAGGTGAGATAGTCCAGCTGTCCCTCCTTCATGGCATCAAAGGCTGTGTTGGTGGGGGCAAAGATGGTGGAGGGCCCAGCCTCCTCCAATACAGAGTCAACATTGGCTTTCTGTACAGATGAATCAAACCAAATCAAATTGAGTTAAAAGTGCCTTGCATATAAATACATACAAATAGCATAAACAATACAGCAATAAGATATCAAAACAACAGGTCGATGTTACTTCATATCTGATATAATGTACCCACTCTGAATAACACATAGAATATGTTAAATACAATTTAAATAACATGAAATGAATACAGAAGACAGTACCATCAACAAATTCTTGAACTTGGAAAACTTCCCATAGTCTGATAGAATCTTGATCAGATTCTCCTGGAAAAGATAACATGACAAGTCATGTCAAAATGGAACTAAGCCTAACTTAACAACCAGGCGTGTTGCTTCCAGTTGGCTCATTCATCCCCCCTCCTCACCCCTGTGACTATTCGCCAGGTTGATGCTGTAAATGAGAATGTGTTCTCAGTCAACTTACCTGGTAAAATAAGGGTTAAATAAATATAATAAAAATGTAGGCACAAATGTAGGCCCTACAAATGCTATTCTAAGTATAATAAACAATGTGTCAGTTCGTTCCAAATGGCACCCTATTCCCTATGTAGTGCACTACTTTTGACCAAAAGTAATGCACTAAATAGGGAATAGGGTGCCGTTTGGGACACATGCGTGTCTCTGGTATTTGTGCACCTCTCTTTCGCTCTCCACCGTGGGTGAGACACTGTCCATCAGCTTGTTGATAATGTGGATGATCCCATTGGAAGCGATGACATCAGAGTGCAGGACCCCGCCCTTCTTCCTGCTGCCATGGATACGGATCTTGAGCTGCTTGTCCTGTGGGGGCGATCGTCAAGTTTTTTTGCTGACATTACCAGCATGACCTGTCATTAGAGCAGTGTTTCTCATTGAACTGTCTTGTGCTGTGTCATCAATATTACTATGAGAAGCACACTTTGGAACTCTTGGGACGGTGTTCACTTGTGTCAGTCTAAATCAGGAGGGCCTTGGTAATGAGGCTTTCCTCTGTGTGTGTGTGTGTGTGTGTGTGTGTGTGTGTGTGTGTGTGTGTGTGTGTGTGTGTGTGTGTGTGTGTGTGTGTGTGTGTGTGTGTGTGTGTGTGTGTGTGTGTGTGTGTGTGTGTGTGTGTGCGCGCGTGTGTATCTCACGTCATCTGTTGTCACCGTCTCCCCTGCCTTGCCCGTCAGAGTGTAGTAGATGCCCCCTCTGTTCAGCGAGTCATAGGGCATCTCCCCGGCAACAATATGCAGCTTACAGAGGTACTTAGCCTTCATTGGGTCAGCCATCAGAGTTATCAGCTGAGACAGGACAAGACATACTCACTGTTACAACAAACATCCTAAACATTTCAGCTATAGGGGGAAAAGCAGAAAATATTGGTCTTGTGTTGCAAAAAATATACAACATATACAGAAATATAGCCACTGTGCCTCTAGGTGTCTACTGTGTATCAATATAGCCACTGTGCCTCTAGGTGTCTACTGTGTATCAATATAGCCACTGTGTCTCTAGGTGTCTACTGAGTAACAATATAGCTACAGTGCCTCTAGGTGTCTACTGTGTATCAATATAGCTACAGTGCCTCTAGGTGTCTACTGTGCACCAGTATAGCTACAGTGTCTCCAGGTGTCTACTGTGTATCTTATAGCTACAGTGTCTCTAGATGTCTACTGTGTATCAATATAGCTACAGTGTCTCTAGGTGTCTAGTGTGTACCAAAATAGCTACAGTGTCTCCAGGTGTCTACTGTGTATCAATATAGCTACAGTGTCTCTAGATGTTTACTGTGTATCAATATAGCTACAGTGTCTCTAGGTGTCTACTGTGTACCAATAGAGCTACAGTGTCTCCAGGTGTCTGCTGTGTATCATACAACTACAGTTTCTCAAGATGTTTAAGGTGTATCAATATTGCTACAGTGTCTCTAGGTGTCTACTGTGTATCATTATTGTTACAGTGTCTATAGGTGTCTACTGTGTATCAATATAGCTACAGTGTCTCCAGGTGTCTACTGTGTATCAGTATAGCTACAGTGTCTGTAGGTGTCTACTGTCTATCAATATAGCTACAGTGTCTCTAGGTGTCTACTGTGTGTCAATATAGCTACAGTTTTTCTAGGTCACTGAGTATCATATAGCTAGTGTCTCTAGATGTCTACTGTGTCTCAGTATAGCTACAGTGTCTCTAGGTGTCGACTGTGTATCAATATAGCTACAGTGTCTCTAGGTGTCTACTGTGTATCAGTATAGCTACAGTGTCTCTAGGTGTCTCCTGTGTATCAATATAGCTTTTGTGCCTCTAGGTGTCTACTGTGTACCAATGGAGCTACAGTGTCTCCAGGTGTGTACTGTGTATCATATAGCTACAGTGTCTCTAGATGTTTACTGTGTATCATATAGCTACAGTGTCTCTAGATGTTTACTGTGTATCAATATAGCTAAAACGTCTCTAGGTGTCTACTTTGTATCAATATAGCTAAAGTGTCTCTAGGTGTCTACTGTGTATCAGTATAGCTACAGTGTCTCTAGGTGTCTACTGTGTAGTAGTATAGCTACAGTGTCTCTAGGTGTCTACTGTGTATCAATATAGCTACAGTGTCTCTAGGTGTCTACTGTGTATCATTATATTTACAGTGTTTCTTGGTGTCAACTGTGTATGATAAAGCTACAGTGCCCATAGGTGTCTACTGTGTATCAATATAGCTACAGTGCCTCTAGGTGTTTACTGCGTATCATATAGCTACAGTGTCTCTAGGTGTCTACTGTGTAGCAGTATAGCTACAGTGTCTCTAGGTGTCTACTGTGTATCAATATAGCTACAGTGTCTCTAGGTGTCTACTGTGTATCAGTATAGCTACAGTGTCTCTAGGTGTCTCCTGTGTATCAATATAGCTACAGTGCCTCTAGGTGTCTACTGTGTACCAATATAGCTACAGTGTCTCCAGGTGTCTACTGTGCATCATATAGCTACAGTGTCTCTAGATGTTTACTGTGTATCAATATAGCTACAGTGTCTCTAGGTGTCTAGTGTGTATCAATATAGCTACAGTGTCTCTAGGTGTCTACTGTGTATCAATATAGCTAAAACGTCTCTAGGTGTCTACTTTGTATCAATATAGCTAAAGTGTCTGTAGGTGTCTATTGTGTATCAGTATAGCTACGGTGTCTCTAAGTGTCTAGTGTGTATCAATGTAGCTACAGTGCCTCTAGGTGTCTCCTGTGTATCAGCATAGCTACTGTGTCTCTAGATGTCTACTGCTTATCAATATAGCTACAGTGTCTCCAGATGTCTACTGTGTATCAATATAGCTACAGTGTCTCTAGGTGTATACTGCGTATCAGAAAGCTACAGTATCTCTAGGTGTCTACTGTGTACCAATAGAGCTACAGTGTCTCCAGGTGTCTACTGTGTATCAATATAGCTAAAACGTCTCTAGGTGTCTACTGTGTATCAATATAGCTACAGTGTCTCTAGGTGTCTACTGTGTATCATTATATTTACAGTGTTTCTTGGTGTCAACTGTGTATGATAAAGCTACAGTGTCTATAGGTGTCTACTGTGTATCAATATAGCTACAGTGCCTCTAGGTGTTTACTGCGTATCATATAGCTACAGTGTCTATAGGTGTCTACTGTGTATCATTATAGCTACAGTGTCTCCAGGTGTCTACTGTGTATCAGTATAGCTACAGTGTCTATAGGTGTCTACTGTCTATCAATATAGCTACAGTGTCTCTAGGTGTCTACCGTGTGTCAATATAGCTACAGTTTTTCTAGGTCACTGTGTATCATATAGCTAGTGTCTCTAGATGTCTACTGTGTATCAATATAGCTACAGTGTCTCTAGGTGTCTACTGTGTATCAATATAGCTACAGTGTCTCTAGGTGTCTACTGTGTATCAGTATAGCTACAGTGTCTCTAGGTGTCTCCTGTGTATCAATATAGCTATTGTGCCTCTAGGTGTCTACTGTGTACCAATAGAGCTACAGTGTCTCCAGGTGTCTACTGTGTATCATATAGCTACAGTGTCTCTAGATGTTTACTGTGTATCATATAGCTACAGTGTCTCTAGATGTTTACTGTGTATCAATATAGCTAAAACGTCTCTAGGTGTCTACTTTGTATCAATATAGCTAAAGTGTCTCTAGGTGTCTACTGTGTATCAGTATAGCTACAGTGTCTCTAGGTGTCTACTGTGTAGCAGTATAGCTACAGTGTCTCTAGGTGTCTACTGTGTATCAATATAGCTACAGTGTCTCTAGGTGTCTACTGTGTATCATTATATTTACAGTGTTTCTTAGTGTCAGCTGTGTATGATAAAGCTACCATGTCTCCAGGTGTCTACTGTGTATCATATAGCTACAGTGTCTCTAGATGTTTACTGTGTATCATATAGCTACAGTGTCTCTAGATGTTTACTGTGTATCAATATAGCTAAAACGTCTCTAGGTGTCTACTTTGTATCAATATAGCTAAAGTGTCTCTGGGTGTCTACTGTGTATCAGTATAGCTACAGTGTCTCTAGGTGTCTACTGTGTAGCAGTATAGCTACAGTGTCTCTAGGTGTCTACTGTGTATCAATATAGCTACAGTGTCTCTAGGTGTCTACTGTGTATCATTATATTTACAGTGTTTCTTGGTGTCAACTGTGTATGATAAAGCTACAGTGCCCATAGGTGTCTACTGTGTATCAATATAGCTACAGTGCCTCTAGGTGTTTACTGCGTATCATATAGCTACAGTGTCTCTAGGTGTCTACTGTGTAGCAGTATAGCTACAGTGTCTCTAGGTGTCTACTGTGTATCAATATAGCTACAGTGTCTCTAGGTGTCTACTGTGTATCAGTATAGCTACAGTGTCTCTAGGTGTCTCCTGTGTATCAATATAGCTACAGTGCCTCTAGGTGTCTACTGTGTACCAATATAGCTACAGTGTCTCCAGGTGTCTACTGTGCATCATATAGCTACAGTGTCTCTAGATGTTTACTGTGTATCAATATAGCTACAGTGTCTCTAGGTGTCTACTGTGTATCAATATAGCTAAAACGTCTCTATGTGTCTACTTTGTATCAATATAGCTAAAGTGTCTGTAGGTGTCTATTGTGTATCAGTATAGCTACGGTGTCTCTAAGTGTCTAGTGTGTATCAATGTAGCTACAGTGCCTCTAGGTGTCTCCTGTGTATCAGCATAGCTACTGTGTCTCTAGATGTCTACTGTGTATCAATATAGCTACAGTGTCTCCAGATGTCTACTGTGTATCAATATAGCTACAGTGTCTCTAGGTGTATACTGCGTATCAGATAGCTACAGTATCTCTAGGTGTCTACTGTGTACCAATAGAGCTACAGTGTCTCCAGGTGTCTACTGTGTATCAATATAGCTAAAACGTCTCTAGGTGTCTACTGTGTATCAATATAGCTACAGTGTCTCTAGGTGTCTACTGTGTATCATTATATTTACAGTGTTTCTTGGTGTCAACTGTGTATGATAAAGCTACAGTGTCTATAGGTGTCTACTGTGTATCAATGTAGCTACAGTGCCTCTAGGTGTTTACTGCGTATCATATAGCTACAGTGTCTATAGGTGTCTACTGTGTATCATTATAGCTACAGTGTCTCCAGGTGTCTACTGTGTATCAGTATAGCTACAGTGTCTATAGGTGTCTACTGTCTATCAATATAGCTACAGTGTCTCTAGGTGTCTACCGTGTGTCAATATAGCTACAGTTTTTCTAGGTCACTGTGTATCATATAGCTAGTGTCTCTAGATGTCTACTGTGTATCAATATAGCTACAGTGTCTCTAGGTGTCTACTGTGTATCAATATAGCTACAGTGTCTCTAGGTTTCTACTGTGTATCAGTATAGCTACAGTGTCTCTAGATGTTTACTGTGTATCATATAGCTACAGTGTCTCTAGATGTTTACTGTGTATCAATATAGCTAAAACGTCTCTAGGTGTCTACTTTGTATCAATATAGCTAAAGTGTCTCTAGGTGTCTACTGTGTATCAGTATAGCTACAGTGTCTCTAGGTGTCTACTGTGTAGCAGTATAGCTACAGTGTCTCTAGGTGTCTACTGTGTATCAATATAGCTACAGTGTCTCTAGGTGTCTACTGTGTATCATTATATTTACAGTGTTTCTTAGTGTCAGCTGTGTATGATAAAGCTACCATGTCTCCAGGTGTCTACTGTGTATCAATATAGCTACAGTGTCTCTAGGTGTCTACTGTGTATCAGTATAGCTGCAGTGTCTATAGGTGTCTACTGCGTATCATATAGCTACAGTTTCTCAGTTTCTCTAGGTGTCTACTGTGTATCAATATAGCTACAGTGGCTCTAAGTGTCTAGTGTGTATCAATATAGCTGCAGTGTCTATAGGTGTCTACTGTGTACCAATATAGCTACTGTGTCTCCAGGTGTCTACTGTGGTTCAATATAGCTACAGTGTCTCTAGGTGTCTGCTGTGTATCAGTATAGCTACAGTGCCTCTGGGTGTCTACTGTGTATCAGTATAGCTACAGTGTCTCTAGGTGTCTACTGTGTATCAATATAGCTACAGTGTCTCTAGGTTTCTACTGTGTATCAGTATAGCTACAGTGTCTCTAGATGTTTACTGTGTATCATATAGCTACAGTGTCTCTAGATGTTTACTGTGTATCAATATAGCTAAAACGTCTCTAGGTGTCTACTTTGTATCAATATAGCTAAAGTGTCTCTAGGTGTCTACTGTGTATCAGTATAGCTACAGTGTCTCTAGGTGTCTACTGTGTAGCAGTATAGCTACAGTGTCTCTAGGTGTCTACTGTGTATCAATATAGCTACAGTGTCTCTAGGTGTCTACTGTGTATCATTATATTTACAGTGTTTCTTAGTGTCAGCTGTGTATGATAAAGCTACCATGTCTCCAGGTGTCTACTGTGTATCAATATAGCTACAGTGTCTCTAGGTGTCTACTGTGTATCAGTATAGCTGCAGTGTCTATAGGTGTCTACTGCGTATCATATAGCTACAGTTTCTCAGTTTCTCTAGGTGTCTACTGTGTATCAATATAGCTACAGTGGCTCTAAGTGTCTAGTGTGTATCAATATAGCTGCAGTGTCTATAGGTGTCTACTGTGTACCAATATAGCTACTGTGTCTCCAGGTGTCTACTGTGGTTCAATATAGCTACAGTGTCTCTAGGTGTCTGCTGTGTATCAGTATAGCTACAGTGCCTCTGGGTGTCTACTGTGTATCAGTATAGCTACAGTGTCTCTAGGTGTCTACTGTGTTTCAATATTGCTACAGTGTCTCCAGGTGTCTACTGTGTATCAGTATAGCTACAGTGTCTATAGGTGTCTACTGTGTATCAGCATAGCTACAGTGTCTCCAGGTGTCTACTGTGTATCATATAGCTACAGTGTCTCTAGATGTCTACAGTGTATCGATATAGCTACAATGTCTCTAGGTGTCTACTGTGTATCAGTATAGCTACAGTGTCTCTAGGTGTCTACTGTGTAGCAGTATAGCTACAGTGTCTCTAGGTGTCTACTGTGTATCAGTATAGCTACAGTGTCTCTAGGTGTCTACTGTGTATCAATATAGCTACAGTTTCTCTAGATGTCTACTGTGTATCATTATAGTTTCAGTGTCTCTTGGTTGCAACTATGTATCAGTATAGCTACAGTGTCTCTAGGTGTCTACTGCTTATCATATATCTACAGTTTCTCTAGTTGTCTACTGTGTATCAATATAGCTGCAGTGTCTATAGGTGTCTACTGTGTATCAATATAGCTACAGATCTCTAGGTGTGTACTGTATGTTAATATAGCTACAGTGTCTCTAGGTGTCTACTGCTTATCATATAGCTACAGTATCTCTAGTTGTCTACTGTGTATCAATATAGCTGCAGTGTCTCTAGGTGTCTACTGTGTATCAATATAGCTACAGATCTCTAGGTGTGTACTGTATGTTAATATAGCTACAGGGTGTCCCTAGGTGTCTACTGTGTATGTTACCGGAGTTCCTTTGAAGCCCTTGTTGATTGGGACGAAGACGGTGAAGGGGCCAAAGTTGCTCAGAGGCCAAGTAATGGCACCTGATGCAGGAGGAAGAGGAGGAGGAGGAGGAAAAGAGAGATAGAGAGCGAGAGAGAGAGACTATGTAAACCAAGGCCCACAACAAAATAAGTGTTTGTCTGCAACTTCAATGAGTCTCTGATTGGCCGATGATTAACCAAGGAGACGCACCAAAGAGTGTGATGGCATTGCTGAGCTGACCGGTCCATTGTCCCCCGGGCTCTGAGTTCAGATCGTTCAGACGCTGCATGATGTTGCCATAGCAAATCTTGCCGTTGCCCAGGTAACCCTGGTGACATGAGCACCTGGAATAAGAGAGATGTAAAGGTAAGACGATCTTTTGAAAAATGATGGTTTTACTGCACAAATGTCTTTAAACACACCAAGTCTAAGAGAACAGAAGCACACTGACTCTACTACGTTCGGCTCCACTGTAGAACAGTTGGCATGTTTGCTGCAGGAGTTTGGTCTGCACATGTCCTTCAGGCTGCAGCTCACCCCTCCTGCCAGGTGGTCAAACCCGTCTTGACACTCACAATGAGACTACGAGAGAAACCAAAAACACCATTCAGGGGGAGGTTCACCAAACACATGTCCACCCTCAAATGAATGGCACATTATCACCAATTGAAGCAGTAAAATGTTATATTTGACTTGCATTATCAATTTGTTTCATTTGTCAGTTAGAAAAAGGTTGGGTGAAAAGCACACATGCAGATGCGCGCACACACACACACACACACACACCTTCCCTGGACCATCGTACACGCAGCGAGCAGAGTCAGCAGAGCAGCCCCCCAGGTGTGTTTGACAGGGGTCTATGGGAACACACACGTGCCCGTCCCCGCTGTAGCCCTGGGCACAGGTACACGAGTGCTTGTTGGGCCCCACGTTGGCACAGGTTGCATGGGTGTGGCACACCTGCTGCAAGCACGGGTTTATGGCTGTGAGAGGAGACACATCATCTTAGAAAATACAGTGCATTTGGAAAGTATTAAAACCCATTGACTTTTTCCAGATGTTGTTACGTTACAGCCTTATTCTAAAATTGATTAAATTGTTTTTTTACCCTCATCAATCTATTCACAATACCCCATAATTACAGAGTAAAAACAGGTTATTAGAAATGTTAGCAAATTTATTAAAAATGTAAAAACTGAAATATCACATTTACATAAGTATTCAGACTCTTTATTCAGTATTTTGTTGAAGCACCTTTGGCAGCGATTACAGCCTTGAGACTTCTTGGGTATGACGCTACAAGCTTGGCACACTTGTATTTGGGGAGTTTCTTCCAGTTCTCTGCAGATCCTCTCAAGCTCTGTCAGGTTGGATGGGGAGCGTCGCTGCACAGCTATTTTCAGGTCTCTCCAGAGATGTTCAATCGGGTTCAAGTCCAGGTTCTGGCTGGGTCACTTAACTATGGACATTCAGAGGCTTGTCCCGAAGTCACTCCTGCATTGTTTTGGCTGTCTGCTTAGGGCCGTTGTCCTGTTGGAAGGTAAACTTTCGCCCCAGTCTGAGGTCCTGAGCGCTCTGGAGCAGGTTTTCATCAATGATCTCTCTGTACTTTGCTCTGTTCATCTTTCCCTCAATCCTGACTAGTCTCCCAATCCCTGATGCTGAAAAACCTCCCCACAACATGATGCTGCCACCACCATGCTTCACCGTAGGGATGGTGCCAGGTTTCCTCCAGACGTGACGCTTGGCATTCAGGCCAAAGAGTTCAATCTTGGTTTCATCAGACCAGAGAATCTTGTTTCTCATGGTCTGAGAGTCATTTATGTGCCTTTTGGCAAACTCCAAGTGGGCTGTAATGGATATTTTGCTGAGGAGTGGTTTCTGTCTGGCCACTCTACCATAAAGGCCTGATTGGTGGTCTGCTGCAGAGATGGTTGTCCTTCTGGAAGGTTCTACCATCTCCACAGAGGAACTCTGGAGCTCCGTCAGAGTGGTCATCAGGTTCTCGGACACTTCCCTGACCAAAGCCCTTCTCCCATGATTGCTCAGTTTGGCCGGGCAGCCAGCTCCCTAAAGAGTCTTTGTGGTTCCAAACTTCTTCCATTTAAGAATGATGAGGCCACTGTGTTCTTGGGGACCTTCAATGCTTCAATTCCCCTTCCCTAGATCTGTGCCTCAACACAATCCTGTCTCAGAGCTCTACGGACAATTCCTTCGACCTCATGACTTGGTTTTTGCTCTGACATGCACTGTCAACTGTGGGACCTTATATAGACAGGTGTGTGCCTTTCCAAATCATGTCCAATTAATTGAATTTACCACAGATGGACTAATCTCAAGGATGATCTTTGGAAACAGGATGCATCTGAGCTCAATTTTGAGTCTCATAGCAAAGGGCTGAATACTTATGTTAGAAAGGTATTTAAGTTTTTTTTATTTTTAATACATTTGCAAAAGCGAAAATACATTCACTTTGTCATTATGGGGTATTGTGTAGATCGATGAGGAACATTTTTAGTTCATCCATTTTAGAATAAGTCTGTAACGTACAAAATTTGGAAAAAGTCAATGGGTTTGAATACTTTCCGAATGCACTGTAACTCACTTAGTACTAGGCCGCTAGTAGCCATAAGGCCATAAGGCTACCCCATTACAGGGAATAGGGCCACAGCCATGCTGTCACTCACATATGCATTGATCTCCAGAGGTTTGGTAGCCAGGTAGACATTGACAACGCAGCGACCCATCAAGCGAGCCCTGCATACAGCGAGTGTTCTGTGGACAAAGCAGAGAAGAGCACTCCGGCAGCTCTGAAATATGACAGAGATACATGCTGTTATTAAGGTGGGAGCAAGTTGTCATTGGATGAATACATACAGGTAGGTTATAGATCAGGGTCACCCAACAGGTGTAATGCATTATGATACAGTTCTAACACATTGTAAGACATGTCATAAGCATGCATCACCACTGGTTCTCTTACCCAGATCACATTTTGGGCCTTTATACCCAGAGAAGCAGGTGCATATCCCGTCACCGTGGATACCAGCATTACACAGGCCATGTACACACTTGCAGGCTGATGGACCGGGAAGTGGAGAATGATGGGATGGACAGAGAGAGAAACAGATTAATATTATAATGCAATATATCATCAACAAACGTCACCAAAGTGGACTGTATCTCTAGGTGCAAGGGACAGTAACAAAATGGGGTAGATAAAGAATTGCAATCTTAAAGAAAGGGACCGAGATGGTTACCAGAACTACAGGCTGTGCCGTAAAGATTATCTGCACAGTCTTCACACGCAGTTCCCACGAAGCCAGGCTGAGGAGGACAAACACAGTGATGGACCATTCTTTGTCTGTGCGTGTGTATGTGTGTTTACTTGCAATATACTGTATGTGTGTGTCTATGCTTCATCATTCAGCACCTTACAGCTGCAGGTCCCGTTGCCACCCATGCCTTCAGAACACACTCCATTCTTACTGCAGGGCCTGTCTGCGTCCTCTGGGCACTCTGGGAGAGGAAGACAATGCCATTTGCATTAGTCTCATATCAACAGAAAGATGGACGAGCAATCTCAATGATATAGTGATTGGAAACCGAATGGGCTTCAGTGGTGTATTGTTCCAATGTCCAGGAGAGCACGTGACTTGACAATAGCCTGGACGTAATGCTATGACAGCTGTGTCTCCAGGGATCTGAGTAAGCAGACGTGTTGCAATGCAAACACAGACCCCCTCACCTCTTCGCCACCTCTCCACTTCCTCTACTCCTCTTGTCCATCTCTCTCCTCCTCTCCTCCGTCTCTCTCCTCCTCTTTCCTTCTCACTCTCTCCTGTGTGCCTCTCTTATCAGAATGACCCATAATCACTCATCCCCTTCCTTCCCTCAAGCTGCACGCACACAATGTAAACACAAGCATGCACAGGGGGTTGCCAGGGGTCTCCTTACAACAGACTCTAGGAAAGTAGTTGTTCTTGTCAGCAGATTCTCACTCACTCACCATTTCAAGCAGAAATGGTCAGCAATTGTAATAATATCCTTTAATGTTTACCCAATATTTACGTTAATAAATAATAACTTTCTGATGTGGGTAATCTGCCCATCTTTGATAACCTTACAACACAATCACTGGGAGAGAGAGAGAGAGAGAGAGAGAGAGAGAGAGAGAGAGAGAGAGAGAGGGGGGGGGATAAGAAGGGTCTATGACAGGAACAAAAGAGCTAGAGAGAGGAAGCCGGGACTCAGTGCTATCGGGGTGTCAGCACATTCCTGGAAGACAGGGGCCCGCTGACGATGATCCCTAATTGGGAGGAAGGAAGTGTGTGAGTCCCCTGCTCCAAAAGGCCTAACCTGCATCCTGCACCCAATACAACAATGTGGGTTGTCCTGGCCTGCCGGTGCACACAGGACACTGCTGACACACTTTCCTACTTTGGACAGCTTTCTGTTCTGTCTATTTGTTCCCCTGTAGCATTTATTTTCCCAAAACAGGCCACTCTTCCTCTCTGAGGAGGGATGCGAGCACTTTCCTCCTGTTTTTTGTCACACAGCACTCAGCACTGGGATTCAGTGGCAGTAGCAGCCAAGTACACGTCTGAACTCTTCCTATCAAAACATTCCCTCAGAGTCCCCACATCTTACTGTGTTACAGAACCACCAAAACATGAGCAAATACGAGACCCCTTTGTTTCAAAGCAAGCCTTTGAAAAGGGAGCATCTGGGGTTAAATAGGGATTTCAGATACCACCACCAAAATGGTTTGTCTTTTCATCTCGTGTTGCTTTCCTCATCAATGCGGCTTGATGACTCATTGATGAGCAGCAGTGATTGATTACAGTATTGGATGCAGTGTGTTGTTTTACTCACCAACGCAGTCTGGTCCCCAGTACCCTGGACAGCAGTGGGGCTCAACCACCTCCTTGTAACACTCATGAGAACAGCCCTTGATAGACAGCACCAGACTGGCCATGGGACTCACACGGTACCTACGGAGAGAGAGAGATTACATGTTGCTGGGAGATACCTGCTGTAGGATACAGTGCTACAATAGTCACAATGCTCTGTACAACATGCCTGGTTGTGTCTTATGTTAAGGTGTGACATTAGATATTACTTAGATACTACAAAGAGATAGCTCCTTCATCTATTCTATTTCTCCCTCACTCCCTTCCCTATTCTGTCCCCTTCTCCCCCCATATCCTTCTTCCACCCTCATTTCCTCCCCATATCCCTCTTCCACCCGTACCCCCTTGCCCACTCACTTGCAGTCCGGGTTTCCCTTCCCGGGGATCTTCTTGTTGAAGCCTGCTGGACAGCCCACGTTGGAACTGATGCTACAGGAGTGACACTCTGTCTTGGTCATCACCAGGGTTGTCATGTCACACCGGTTCTGTTGTGGTGGAGGGAGAAGAGCGGTCACTGTAAGACACACCCACACAGACCTGGTGCTGTGTGTCAGTGTGGACTGAGGAACACCCAAAAAGAGCCGCACACAACAGTGTACTGACACGCTTTTCTTATCTCTGTTTAACTTCCCATTGTGTGTTCGAAGACATAAAGTCACATAATGGTTTGTGAGTTACCTGATGAATGTACCAGGGCCGAATCTCTTAGCTGTTCACAACTGAATGTCGAAGCCAATGCCCTATAGAGCCCTCACCAATCCTCTTATCCACTCATATCAATGGAATTTTCCACAGTTCTTAAAACAGTTGAGAGAGGTCAGACTATTATTTCTTGCCTGTCTTTCATCATACTAGAATAACATAAACCACCACTATTTAACCCAACACCCAATCCCCCTACAGAGAAAACTGTGTTTGTGCATGATGAATAGCTTGTTTTTCGACTCCTGGGTATACACAGTGTTTTGCCATCATCAAAGCGTATTTGAGAGAATTTGTTTACTTTGACCAGAGTTGGACAGATGTTGGGTAAACAGGAAGATATTGTTAAATTACTTCTGCTGGGACCTGCATCATCTGATTTGATCTACCCAGCATGCAACAGTACCCGGGCGCTACTCACAGAAACCACAAAACTCAGACAAAGACACACACGAACATGCTAGTTATGTTTCAAAACCGCATAGAGCCAACCCCTGAAACACAGCACAAAGTCATCATACAGTACACCATCCAAAATCCCCAAACCACACAACAACACTTTAAAATGTTCAAAATAGTCAGAAACAAAACAAGTCAAGCTGAATTGTCAGATACTACTGCTGAATTGTTAGATACTACTGCACTGTTGGAGCTAGGAACACACTGACATCTGCTAAATATGTGTATGTGACCAATAAAATGTGATTTGATTTGTATTGTGTGTCCACTGCCCACAGCTCCCCGACCACTGGCAGTAGTGCTTCCATACTTCTAGCTACCACTGAGGGTGTGACAGTGAGTCCGAATGATGAATGCACTCAGGTGTGTGCGGTAAAAGTGGGACTCACCTTGGCAGCAGCAGCAGAGGTGGTGGTGTAGTGGTCTAACCCCAGAAGTAGCAGCATGAGCAGCAGTGGTCCGGTCACAGGCGCCATAACTCTGGATCTCTCTCCTTCTCTCTCTGTGCCAGTATCACTTGGTGTGCCCCGGTGGCTCCCTCCCTCTGCCTCTCTGACCCACTCCCTGTCACTTTGAGTCACTCTTTTTAGCTCTCTCTCCCCCTCCCTCTCTGAGGCACGTCAGTGGACTGTGACCACTCACTTAGCCCATCTGACTTTTCAACAACCTCCCTCCTCTCTCCCCCTCCCCTCAACTCCACTCTTTCCTGTGCCAATAGTACCAGAGAGGGTCATCTGCATTCATACACTCCACGCACGTGCACATACACAAACATGCATGGGCATACTGTCCATGCAAACACACACACACACATAACACAAGCGCTCACGCTTACACGCGCATACGCACAGACATACAGACGCACAGACATACAGACGCACACACTGACACACACACTGACACACACACAATCCCCCCCGGCACACACACACACACACAATCCTCCCGGCGCACACACACACACACAACCCCTTCATCCGTCTATACTCTAGCATCTGTCAGCAGTTGGAAGAGGGGAGGTTAGGTCTGGTCTTGTCTTCAAACAGTGGTGTTGGAGGGAAGGAGAATGGCAGGACATCCTGGACTGTAAATAAGATTCACCCTCTCCTGTCCCATCTGCACTCTTCCTGACAACATTCTGTCCCGTCATGACTTTCGGACCCAGCGTTTTCCCAGAAGAGGTCAGGATGACATGCTTTATGCTGAGTGGCATTACTGACCTAACATACACACACGTACGTGCACGCACACACTCATGTAAGTGTTACCAAAGCAGTGCAATGTACGTGAAAGGGTTGAGGCTGTGGTTCCTCTTTTGTTTACGCTGAAGCATCAACGTACAGATGGATGCATACTACACAAACAATCTTCCAAATACCAAAACATCTAATTAACTAACATACAGTGTTGACTACTCATATAATCCAATCAACACCAATGGGGTTTAATCCCATTTATCATATCAGCTTCATTTGGAAAATTGCCCAAAAAGAAAAGATGACCATCTGTCACCCTCACCCCTGATCCTGCCTCTCCACAAAGTACGGAATCATGCTAATCATGCCAGAATATGACGGGATGATTCCATTTCAGTAGAGAGGCCACTCAGGTGAGAGGGGAGATCCTCAGAACATCTTGAGCAGGGAGCTCAGAGGTTAATGTTGTGGTTGTGGTTGAGATGGACAGCAACAGCACGGCCCTGGCTGATCTAGGCTTGGATTGGGGTTTGGACCATTGCACACCATTGGCAGAGGGTGGCACCACTTTGGCAGAGGGTACAGTGCCCATCATCTTGGCAGTGGCCACAGTCTTCCCTCGGGAGGGCTACAGCGTCTACTCTTTCCTCATGTTCCTCGTGGTTATAGTCTACTGCTACAGTAATGTACTCAGCACCATGAGGAGGGTACTAGGTGTGGGTGTGCCAGCATGTACAGCATGCGTTGACTGTACCTGTATGTGTTGTCTCAGCTGAACCGTAGCGTGGAGCAGCAGGGCGGTAGATCCGAGCCATAATGGGGGCCTTTATCCTCTGCTGGCTGGCCTACTTCTGCCTGGTCACACTGCTGGCTGGCCTACTTCTCCACATCCCTCCTCTCCTGGCCGCACTGCCCACCTACTTGGCCAAGTCCAGTCCCGTATACAACCTTGTTACCTACTTCCTGGCCAACACAGGTAATGGACAGAATTTCCTTGTCAGGGGTTATAGGTTAGGGGTGAGGGTGTAAAGGGTAAAGGGTGTATCTTGAGGTGCAGTTACTCTCCCCACAAAGAGGCCACCCAGCATATGGTACATTTGGATAAGACTGGTAAAGTACTTGGCAAATTCATGGTACGGTAAGGATACTAGGCTTCCACCAATTTTTCCTTTGTAGATTTTAGCTTCAATTCTGAAATGGCAGTTCACCACCTCCTCTTTAACCACAGTCCCATCACTTTCTTCTCTATCTGTCTCCCTCTCCGTCTGTCTCCTTCAGTTCCATGATTATGCTCTGTAGCTCATGTCCTGTAGCCATTACGTCCCCCGTGGCTTTGCCAATGCAGATGACCACTGGTCCAATGGTAACTGGCTACAGACGTCGTGGAAACATTCTGCCAACACCAATACAGATGTATGATCTTCATTTGTGCCAGTTTGCTACAGCAGGAATAATCCTGCAGCAACAGGAAATGTGAATTATTATGTGGATTATAATTAACTGACATTTGTGTAGGAGTTGATACATTCTTCAGAAGGGAAAATCAAGTCTGAAATTTCTACGTGGAAATTACAAACTTCAGAAGCCTTTTTAAACCTCGACTATACTACATGTTTAAAATGTCCTGCATTTGCAGGAAAGGTCTCCTGCACAGGGTGATCTAGTTAAGATTCTACATCTGTACCTATCATTGTGGACAGAACCATTGTTCCATCTCCACTGGAACAGATATACACTATAGCCAGAGGACGTCATACATAGTTTTAAAGTTCTACAGTATTATTAATTGATGTGTCTTGAACCTATCCTGTGCATATAAGCCTTTACAGACACTCTTTTAATGAAATTTGACAGCAAACAAATGATAAGCTTCCAGTCGTTTCAGGAAACGGTAAGATTGTGTGACCCTTAACCTCCTTCGACCCATAAAGTTGTAATCCATGTATGTCATCTGGCTCTCAGCGGCTGCAAAGGTCAAGGCTCAAAAAGTATTTCTGAAGGCTTAAAGAAAACGCTCTGTCCTACTCCTTTGTCACCAGATTTGCTGAGATTAGTTCCTGATTAGTCATCCCAATAAGAGCATCTATCACCCCCAATACAGGATTAGGGGTTTCTGGATAACACAGCAACATTTTTAAAGAGAGGACTTCTTATTTGATTTAGTGGATTGCCCCTGGTAAATCTGAGTGCATGTTCATACATTTTCTGTAGCAGGTTTGTCTCTTTGTCTACATTATCAAGCAATGTCTGCATTTGAACTCAAGAGGACAGTAGAGAGTACAGAATGAGAGCAGTGCTGTAAGGACCTGTTGAAATAATAGGCTATAAATGCACTGCTCATCCGTGGAGGCTGGTGGAAAGAGCTATAGGATACAGGCTCATTGTAATGGCTGGAATCGAATAAATTGAATGGTATCAAACATATGGAAACCACATGTTTGACTCCATTCCATTGGTTCCATTCCAGACAGTTGAATGAGCCTGTCCTCCTATAGCTCATCCCACCAGCCTCCACTTCAGCTCATATTATAATAAGAAAGATAGTGAATAAGATATATTTGCAAGAAATCCAGAGATAGAGAGGAAAGAGAGAAAAATAGAGAGAAGGAAAGTCAGAGAGAGAGAGAGAGAGAGAGAGAGAGAGAGAGAGAGAGAGAGAGAGAGAGAGAGAGAGAGAGAGAGAGAGAGAGAGATTGAAATAAAGTGAGAGAGGGGATACCACTCATTGGGCGGAAAGAGGAATCAAGTCGAAAGTCGAGGAGAGGGAAGTGTTGAGAATCTTAAGTTTGGTGATGCCTGCCTTAGGGTTAGAGGCCACTGGCACCAAGAATGCTCTGTCCAGCCAAGCTCCTAAGGGTTGAACACATGCCGACTGGCAGGGGTTGCAATGGATGGCACTGTGAGTGTCTGGACACATGAGAACACACAGTCGAGGAAAGACACAGTCTGAAAAGAACATGAAATTTGGCTCAGTCTACTATGTTTTTATGCCTGGATGCACAAGTACTGCCCATGGAAAACATGAAGAAATAAATAAAAAATCAAAACAGAGACAAAACATGAATTATGGTCTGCATATGAATGCGTCCAACTCTGTAGGGATGGATGGAGCACATCAGCTTCAAACAAAAGTCAGTGTCACTGGGTTTTCACTGGGTCCCAATGTGTTTTATTAAGCAGATATTGCTATGCTGTCGGGGCTCTCATAGCACATTTGAAGCAAATCCTCACCCCCTCTGTGATTGGCTTAGAAATAACACTCAGAGAAAAACATGTCTGGGGTTGACTTACTGAAATAGGCATTGTTTCAGCTGTGGATGTCCTGTTGAATCAACCCAGAACAGTATACATCCATATTCACACTGTGTTTCATTCTATCGTATATAAACAGACACGCTAGGCCACAATGTGGAGTGGATTCCAGAGATCTACATTGACAGACTCTCTGAACGTGTTTACATGGGTTCCAGATTATGTGGCAAAGACCTCCATTGTAGAAACATTGGGAGTATTCGTTACGAAAACCATTTAGAGTTTCTATTGGACAAATTCAGGTAGGTCCCTCCCTGTTTCGTTCTGTTTGCTTATGTTTAAAAAACGTTTTGCAACAGAATTGCAGTAATGAATACGCCCCTGGTCTTCATTTGTTTGGTGAGAGTGACATCTTACAAGGCCCAGTTTGTGTTTCCCTCTGTCCTGTTAAAATAAATTCACCAGAAGTCAAAAGAGTGCTATGTTCCTGATCACATACATGTGTCAAACTACGGTCGACCACAGGGAGACTACAGATGAATCATAAGTTCTCCATGAGTAGTCTGGATTAATTTAAAGTGTTTATTTATGGGATGGGGGGAATATATTTCTTGAGTTAAGCGTAAGAGGTAAAGATTTATTTTGGTCTTGTGGATAAGATAACATGAGCTGGCGCACACCCAGTACGAGGTTTGTGTGGAGGTGCTGACTAACGGCGAATAAACTATACGCTATCAAAATAAAGAAAGTGGCACACTACATATATACTCTCCCAACAATTGAATGGGTATTTACCAACGTTTCGGCATCACTGTGCCTTCCTCAGGGTCAGAGACAGAGAATAAGTTGAGCATGGCCAAGATATAAGAAAGGATGAGTGTTGACCTACAGTATGAATCTATTGTCATGTTGACTGAGGCATAGACATACACAGAGACAATTAAGACTTAGAAGTTCAGAAACAGATTACATACTTGAAAAATACTTTCAAAATAACTTTTATACAGGATATTATAGACCTGTGAGCAGTCCCGTGGGGATCAGTTGGTACAGCATGGTGCTTGCAACACCAGGATTGTGGGTTCGATTCCCACGAGGGACCAGTACAAAAATGTATGCACTCACTACTGTAAATTGCTCTGGACAAGAGTGTCTGCTAAATGACTAAAATGTAATTATGTCCTTAGTATCTCACTTTATGGACTAATTTAACTGAAAAAGGAAAGCGAGAAGAAAGACATACGTAATCCTCCATTTATTTTGTGAATTCTCGGAATGTAACTGGAGCACCTGACTCCTGAATGCAGTCCTTTGAAAACAAAAACATGACTGAAAAGCCTTGAGGTCAGAGCGCTTTGGGCACACGTCAACTGCTCTCCTCCGTCTCGTCCCACTTTCTTCAGGCCTGGGTTTCCCCCTCTCCTCTCACCAACAAGTCATAGTGCTAGAAGCTTCAGGGAAATGTAAGGGTCAGTATCGTTAGACTTTTAAAGGCTCTTTAAGAGAAAGCACTCGCGGTATTTAGCATAGCATCGCCACTTCTCACATAGCACAGCCTCACATTCAGGAGAGAGAACAAGAGAGAGAAAGAGAGAATGAAAGCGTGAGAGAGAGGTGGACAGAGGTAAAGGAATAGAGAGACTGAAAATGGGAAGAGAGTGAGAGAGGAAAAGAAAGGAGAGAGAGGAAGAGAAGGAATAGGCTTACATTCTTAGAGACAGCAAGAGGAATGCTCAGAAACCAACTCAAGCATATCCATGGTCCTGCTGCCAGTGGGTCTACTGAGAACAAACTGCTCCTTTCCAACGGTGCATTCCTTCATTTATAGCTGGTTTTGGATCCAAACACAAACACAGGAAAGAGAAAAAGTGGACTGGACAGCAAAAGGATAACGAAGGACCTTAGTAATACAATGATGACGAACAGAAAAACAATACATTAAATGTTACAGTGTGACAAACACACACTGTATGTCTAAGAGCATTGGATGGGCTTGAATCTTAAGACGATCGTGTGATACAGCATAATTTAATATTTACAAAATGTAAACAATTTACAAAAATACGACGTCATTTGACATATTCTCAATTAAAGGACCTGTAGCTTTACTCTGCCCTGAATTTTGCAATCGGAATAGTACAAAACAAATATTTTAGGTTCCAAGAAATCTTTCCAAAATAGCTCAAATAAAAATGTCATGGTACCATATCTTTCATTAACAGTTTATTCCAAAAATACAAAGCATTTGAATGATTATTTCAAGCCTTCTTTCTATGCGTTGATACTGCAAGCTTTCCAACAAGAATAAGCCTAATCTATCCACCATCGATCACCATAAAGCCATGGGTGGAAGCAGGATCTGTCCTTACTCCCTAGCCTGTAAAAGAGCCATAGACAATACACAAAAGATGGCAACCTCTGACGGTTACCCAATCCCTGTACTGTCTATGGCTCTAGCCTTCTGTTGTCTACATGAGACTTCGTTCTGACCTTGAAATGTACTGACACTGTTTACTGCATCTACTCTACAGTCCTTTAAAGCTGTTGCGGCCCTGCAGGACAGGGTTGCCTCCCCCCTACAGGCACTTTTTGGTCCCTTTGTTGGTCCTCTTACACACCATTCACTGATTCCATTTGAAGCCTTGAAGAGTGAGGTTTTAACTCTCATCAGAGTTCAGTTTGTTTTTATCATTGAGTCTGAGTTTCGGGGCTCATTTCTACTCCTCTGAGTAAACTGTGAAGATGTCCATGTTTGGCAGTCAGAGTGTGTGGATCCTCAAGCCTCTGAAACACTGGAACTCCTGTCCCATTGGATAGCCTCCTACAAGGTTGGACCCTGATAGGCCATTCAAAAGTCAACTATTTTCCACTGTCTTTGTCCACCTCTGATGGTGTGGTGTATAAATACGGTCTTCCTGAGGGTTGAGATGGAGGGTTGTTGATGCTGCGCCCCCCTTGTCCATGGGAGAGAGGAATGATGGGGGGAGTCTTTTAGTCTCTCATTGGGGACGGTGTGTGTGTGTGTGTGTGTATGTGTGTGTGCCATCACCTGCCTCCCTCTCCCTATTTACAGGTGTGCATGTCGTTCATGCTCTCACACTTCTGACACCTCACATAGCAACACCACACAAACTTACACTCGCACCTCTCTACGTGGCGAACCACGTGGGTATTATACCCCCGACCGCAGCAGAGCAGGTTACACCCGTCGGGGCCGGCCGAGGTGCGGTTACACCGGCGCCCTCTAGTGCCCGCCACGCCCCAGCGCCGGTCCTCCAGACAGTAGTTAGGAGACTTGTTGAGGAAGATAAGTTCTTCCTTCCCGATGGGCACGCGTCGGTGGTCCTTCTCCTTCCTCCTCACCTTCCTCTTGGAGCGGTCCAGCACCTGCACGCTCCCCTCGTAACGCTCCTTCAGGAAGTTGCCCACGCGCTCGAACGGCGCCATGGTGCGCCAGCACGTCTTCACGGCGCACGAGCCCGACACGCCGTGGCAACGGCAGTCGGTGGCCATCGTCTTGGCGACGGCCTGAAAAGGGGAACGATGGAGAGGATGGTGTTAGGAATTACAACAGACTTACAACACTGTAGGGATTACAACACTGTAAATGTTACGACAGACTAGCTACCAGAACTCTGTTTGATAGAGACTGCCTGTTGTTTACACAAACGCTGTGGGAATGTTTTGATCAAAATCATGATCTATTGTTCTGAATGCTGGATCTTAGACTGGGACTGTAACATGAGTATTGAGGTTTGTGCATTCTACTTCTAACTCTGACACAATAGACTCCCTGGGCGCAGTATAACTGGAACAAAAGTTAAACTGTCCTTCACAGTTTAAACAGAGATTGAGGAGACATTTTCTTATGACCACAAACCCCAGGGCTCTACAGCGGTCTTTGGATGACCCCAGAAGAGCCTACCACTTTCACCCCTTTTCCACCTCTTCTCCCACTCACTCTTCCCTGTCGGTTCAGTTTAGTTGGAAAGGCAGTGAGTGTGTGTGAGTGTGTGTGTGGCAAGAGTGTTTTTTACAGTAAACAGATACACTGCTACCATTGTGTCCACATCCCTCTCCAGCGGTGAAGCCCTCTCCGCTTGACAGTGGCTAGTTGATAAGAGAGAAACCCAGTAAGTGTGTCTTAGTGAATGCCATTTAGTGGTAACGTGCATGCCCCACCCACCTGAGGATCTTTTTCAGACACCTATTTCCTGTGTTTGAGGGGTGCAGAATTTGCTTGTCACTTAAATCCCGCTGGATTGATTGCTTTCATTTTACTCATGCTTCATACTCTTGTATTTTTTTCCCCGTTAACGTTACGACTGTCGAAATGGTTGTAATGACCTGTAAAACATACCTGAAATGGACTAAATGGCAGTGGCGTAAAGTACTTAAGTAGAAATACTTTGAAGTACTACTTAAGTAGTTTTTGGGGGTATTGTACTTTACTTCATTATTTTCTTTAGGAATATAGTGTACTTTTTACTCCCTACATTTTAATTGACACCCAAAAGTACTCGTTACATTTTAATGCTCAGCAGGATAGGAAAATGGTCCAATTCACACACTTATCAAGAGAATACGTGGTCATCCCTACTACCTCTTATCTGGCGGATTCACTGAACACAAATGCATGGTTTGTAAATTATGCCTGTGTTGGACAGTGCCCCGGGCTATCCGTTCATTTTCAAACCAAGAAAACGGTGCCATCTTCTTTGCTTAATATAAGGAATATAAAATGATTTATACTTTTACACTTGATACTTAAGAATATTTAGAACCAAATACTTTTTGACTTTTACTCAAGTAGTATTTTGCTGGGTAACTTTCCCTTTTACTTGAGTAACTTTCTATTAAGGCATCTTTACTTTTACTAAAGTATGACAATTGGGTACTTTTTCCACCACTGGTCAATGGAATCATTGTTATACTGTTGAATATATAAGAACACTAAAGCTTTGTCTGGGATTTAACGCACTGTCTTGACACGTACATCACCAGAAAGACAAGAAAGATAACTTCATTTTGAAGGGTGTTCATTTTTTGTGGAATAAAAAAAAAAACTGTAATAATTTAATACAGTTGAAATGTTTACATAATAGGTATGCTGAAATGAAAGCAACTCCTGAATATGAACACTCGGATTATAGTGATATGTCTGATCTCGCAAACAATGTAAAGTATGTTTAGATAGGTGTAATCTAGAGCCAAGCGTGTTGACTTTTTTTATCGGTGGGTATCCTGCACACTTTTTGAATCATACAAGAGTATGTGACAACAACAGTAATTAATGAGGCAGTCTAGACAGCTCAGGTGAGTGCAGGTAGGGTATGCATAGAAAGTGTTGGGTGGTTGCAGCCCTCTTCCACTCCGTTAAGTTAGTTTATTCATATATACAGCCTGTGTATTTATGCAAACGAGCCACTTATAATTTTATTTCTTTTAACACAAAATATAAAAAAATACCTGATACACTAAGAAAATGTATACAGTGCCTTCAGAAAGTATTCACAGACCCTTGACTTTTTCCACATTCTGTTGTGTTAAAGCCTTAATTTAAAATGGATACAATTTCGATTTTTTTATAAAAAAATTAGAAGTTTAAACGTCTTGAGTCAATAAGTATTCAACCCCTTTGATATGACAAGCCTTAATAACTTCAGGAGTAAACATTCCAGAGAATAAGTTGCATTGACTAACAATAATGGAGTTCAACATGATTTTTGAATGACTACCCCATCTCTGTACCCGATACATTCAGTTATCTGTAAGGTCCCTCAATCGAGCAGTGATTTTCAAGCACAGATTCAACGGCAAAGACAAGGGATGTTTTCCAATGCCTTGCAAAGAGCACCTGTTGGTAGATCAAAAATATATAACGAAAGCTCACATTGAACATCCCTTTGAGCATGGTGAAGTTATTCATTACACTTTGTATCACACCTAGTCACTACCTTCCTACTGTAACTCTGTTGCCGGAGAGTAAGGAAACCACTCATGGATTTCACCATGAGGACAATGGGGATTTTAAACCTGTTACAGAGTTTAATGGCTGTGATAGGAGAAAACTGAGGATGGATCAACAACATTGTAGTTACTCCACAATACTAACCTAATTGACAGAGTGAAAAGAAGGAAGCCTGTACACATAAAAAATATTCCCGAAACATGCATCCTGTTTGCAATAAGGCACTAAAGTAAAAGAGCAAAAAAAAATTGGAAAATAAATAAAAACATTCTCCTGAATACAAAGCATTATGTTTGGTGTTGGTCATGTTATGCTTGTCATCAGCAAGGACTAGGAAGTTCTTTAGGATAAAAAGAAAAGGAATAGAGCTAAGCACTGGCAAAGTCCTAGAGGAAAACCTGGTTCAGTCTGCTTTCCAACAGACACAAATCCACCTTTCAGCAGGACAATAACCTAAAACGCAAGGCTAAATATACACTGGAGTTACTTACCAGGACAACACTGAATGTTCCTGAGTGGCCTATACCTAAATCTCCCACCAAAATCCCTGAACTCCATTCATTATTTGTCTGTCTCAGTAAAATGTTTTATTTGCTATAATTAAGTCAATATCAAATGGATTATACAATTTCAAAATGTTTGTAGTATCTTCATCCATTGTCCAACCGTTGCATTTATTCGAATTGTTTTTAAAACCTTTTAATAATTTTTATGACCGTTGCTAGAATTTAGATGGCCTTGTGTCTGCTTGAACATTCATGAGTCACGCGGTCACGCCTCACCCATTAACTCACATTATCGAGGATGTTACACTTTCTTTCCCCTCTCTCCTCCCTGTCCCATCTGAGCATCCCCCTCTCACACTGACCTTCTTGTTCTCCCTTCCCTCTTTTCTCTGAATATCGTTCCCGCTCTCTCTAACACACACACACACACACACACACTTCCTAGAACATCTCCTGAAAGTATTTTTAACAGTGTGTGATGAATTCTATTAACCACTGAATGGTTTGGTCCTCAAGCCTCTCCAACCCTATATGGTGAACGAAACCCATAACTATAATAGCTACAGTAGGATTCCTATTCATGGTGCTAGATTAGTACTGTCATATCAGTCATTCATTCAGACACAATGAACCTTACACCTGCTAGAGTCTTGACTACTAGAGTTATAGCTCCCATGAGCCCTATTCAGCTTTAGATACTCCCCAGAGTACCCTTAACAACTGTGTTCACTATAAAAGACTCTCTAGCTAGGTTGGAGACTTCAACGTTGTGGTGTTTTGGTTCTGTACACTGTGTGTGTGTTGTACATGCTCTGTGAGTGTTCTTCGCCCTCAATGAGTGTGTGTGTGTTGGGTCTGTGTGTGTTGCGTCTCACCTGTCTCCCGGCCTCACTGTTGTGCTGGTTCATGGTGAGCAGTGCATCCCCTCCCCTGGCTGAGGACATATTCTTCACTGCATTATCTATGAACTTCCTGCTGAACCATGTACCGTACTGGATATGGTCTGAGCAGCCGCCCCAGTGCCACCCTTCGCTGGGCGAGCCTGTGCCCTGCAGACTGGTGTCACAGCCGCACTCCGTCATGTTGCCTGCACTGCAGGAGCGCGTCACTGCCTGGACCAGTCCCGCCGCCATCACCGCGTAGATAAACGCCGTCTCCTTGGTCCCTGTCAGTCAATGGAAAGAGGTTGTCGGAAGGGCAAAGGTACACATAAATTATTGTGTAACAGTGGCTGTGGACCTCTAAAGCATGCAATGGGTGGATTCTGAAAAGATTCCACTCTTACACCTTTCAGCCAATAACACTACAGACAGAGGAAAATGGCACAATTCTAGCATTACAACTTCCGTGTATCTCAGTAGCACAGGCCTAGATATCCATACAACTTCCATCCATTCTAGTCGTATAATACATCTTGTGAGATGTGAGTTCAGCAGACACATAGCCCCATGGGAACTGTCCTGCCCTGTGTGCGGGGGCTTGGGTTACACTTCACAGGTTAGGGGCCACAGTAGACCCTCATTGAGGACAGACAGCACTGGCTCAGAGAGAGACTTAGAACATGTTGGTATGATGATAACTGTGTAGCATGGATCAAACTGGTATCACAGTTACTTGTAAAACCATCTGGAAAGCTGACCACCGGGCAGAAACATTAGATTATGTCCTGTAACGAACGAAGGCTGAAAAAATGTTAACCCTAGTGTCAAAAGGGGTTAGCCTACCAATGTTTATAGCTTATGGAATGGGCTTGTTAGACAAAATTCTAAAATATGCAGAATCTTATGGATAGAACAGAAGCATAATGGCACCTGTCGACATCAAGTGTAACTATTCAGAGAGTGCAGGTTCTAAGAATGACATAGTGTTTAAAGGTCATACATAGTCTATCTTTGCTGTCCGTCAAGGATAAAACGTAAATCAGAGGTCCAAGCTACAAGGTAATTCAAAACATTTGTGCATAATTTATGTGTGGGTAAAGGTAGAAATAAAAGCCTTTCCTCCATGGAACAACAAGAAATCACTACTTCAAATTTGAGTTTGGAAATTTGAAGGTTTGGTCATTAAAACAAATGACAATTGCGGTTATTTAGGTTATCTGTGCTGCATTCTATTTTAAACATTTCTTGCTGCGCCCTAACCCAATAAAAGCATTGTCTCCGAGTCCGATTAGATCAAGTTCCCACTTTTACAGCAGAGCAGACGTTTTTACAGTTGATTGTACGAGTCGGGACATGGGATGGAAATGTGTGGATTTAGCCTATTGTATTATGCATAGGCCTAAATTAACATAAACTATATGGTCCGTTTATTCTCCGATTTTTTTCGTCTGGGTTGAGTGAAGAAAGTTGATAGATGGCATGTGACAGGGTGCAACAAGGATAGAGAGTAATTTGGAAGAATTCAGTTTCATGTGAAAATAAAATGTTGATAGCTAAACCATGCGCTGACTCTTAACTATCTAGGAAAGCTGCATGGAGACAGATTTCTGGGACGATATCTTTAAAACAAAGAAACGGTGTTCTTATGTTACATGTCGACCATGAATCTCCTAATTAGGATAATCCCGGCTGGTTAAGGAGCAGAGGTGAGCAGGGGTTTTCTGTTCAAAGACAACACTTGACCGTGGATAAGTGGTGTGTTGGGACGGTTAAACCGAAACAGATGTGCGCACACGTTCTCTCTCTCTCTCGCCCCATAGGGGACACAGCTGCCTGAGTCGGCAAATCAAATCATCTTCCCTCCCTGGACAACATTAAACATTTTCATAACTCAAACTAAACCGATCACGAGTAAAGAGTTACGGGAAATGGAAGACGTGCCTCTTTTTGACGCACAATCAAATAGAAAGACAACTGAGGGACTGTTTTTATCCAGCAACTGCCTAAAACGGTCAAATACCAAATGATGTGGGCACATATATTAAATATTCGATTATGGAATGCAACCACTATAATAGATGCACCCAAAATATAGTCTCATTTTCCAAATTAACCCAATCAAAAATAACATTATCAGTAGGCCAGAAAGGTGCACACGAATTTATGCAAACGAGAACAAAGCAACCTATCGTTTTATGTTTTATATTAAAACGAGTATTTAAATCGCCTGTCCTTACCACTGGTTAGCTCGTAGCCGAACACAGAGAGCTCTTTGGTGGTCGAACAGTTCCACCGCTCGTGCTCGAACTGCGTCTGGCACTCCGAGATGCCGATGCGCGCGCCGTCCTTGATGCTTGGCAGGAGATGGGGCTTTCTCTTGCACAGGTCCTTCTGCTTGTGCGTCAGTGGGAGATTGGCGCAGCCCAGCTTCTCCGATACTCCCACGGAGGTTACTCCCAACCACCTGAGACACAAAGCAAGCAGTGGAGACAATAATTTACTTTCTAAAACACTTTCAGCCCCAAATGGAATCGCATTCTATGCGTAAAGAAAATGGTGCAATTTGACATAAAGCCAAGCTTAATCACAAGCAATGAAATATACTTACATCCAACTGGCTCGACAGCAGACAGGATACAGTGAAAACAGTAAGAGAAACAGAAAGCAGAGCTGATGTACTCCACAGCCGCTTCTTCTCTCCATGGCCACCTCATTTACAGAAGCAGACTTGCCTCCCGGGGACTGGGGAAGGGTATGTCCATGGAGCGCTGGATCGGTGCTGGGCTCTGTCTCATGCTACCCCCCACAGCATAGGACCCTAACAGAACTAATCCTCAATCCGTGGTTATCTCGAGCAATTAAGTAAAACAACATCCGCGGGGAGAGAGAGAGGACGCGGGCGGAATGATGATTCTAATGACGTGTCTCGGCGGCTAGTAGTAGCCTACAGTTGGATGGGTGATGAGTTCCCGACGGTGTTCCCCAAAACGCAGACAAACAGTTTTATCCTGGACTGGGAGAACCCACACAGAGGGTCTCTCAGCGGCGCGCACCCAGGCTCGGATTGGCGCACCCGTGGATTCATATTAGGCAGACGCGCATGTCCTTCGAGCTAATTGGACGGACGCGTAAAGAAAATGCCGCCGCTGGCACTTAAAGGAACTGAGCAAAACGTTTGGCATGGGAGAAGGTGGGTTTCCACTAGATAGCACATCCAAAGTCAAAATTGGCTATAGCCCATCGTACAAATGTATGAAAACAAAATTTACTTTTTGGTAATGTTAGCAATGTGGTTAAGGTTAGGGTTAAGGTTAGGTTTAAAATACAATTTTAAGAATATAAATTGCGGGATTTATGACTTTGTGGCTGTGGTAACTAGTAACGACCGAGAAGGTGGAAGGAAATACAAAAGACAGCAGAACACTACTTTATAATGGCCACTTCACTCAAGCGCTCTAATCCTAATCATGTCAGGCGAGAATAATGATCATTTCCCCCCGAAAAATTCCTTGAAACGAAACCTTGAGTAACTTGAGTGAATAAAAAATTTATAATACAGTAAATTATCTCATACCCAACAATTATTTGTGATAAACAAGGCCTGGTTATGATTTTTTAATTTAATACCAATTTAATTCCGACTAATCCTTATGACAAACACTTATAGATTTGATCTATAATCATATTTATAGATTTCACATGCAATGGTTTCCAATTTTAAGATACATATAATACTACAGGTAGAGAAAATGTCCTCATGATTTCAACACATCGAAATCATCCTCTGAGTCAAAACATTTTTTTCAGTACTCGTGAATTGCGTAATATTCGTTAGGTTTAGAGGATTTGGAATCTCAGCTTAAATAGCTTAAATGAATAAAGGATTGATTCAAATGCAACGACAATAACCACATTGCCCATTGTGTAAACAGTTAAGTTTGAGCAAATATTTTCAATCACTATTGAGTTGTTTGCCTTTTCCTGAATAATAAACATCATATGTACAGTCAGAGAGCAATTTCGACGAGACAATTTAATGAAATTTTTAAAAGGGTTGACTGATCACCTTTCTGTTGAGTATATTGGACTGGGTTATAGCGCAGTATGGGGCAGACGAGGTGAGGTCTACTCAGCCCCAGAAATGTCAATCCCCCAAGCCTTTCAAATTCCCCGACTAAAACAGTGCAGAGTGAAAAGTCTGCCTGAAATTTGACATCAGAGGTCGGAACCGCAGTGCAGGGCAGAGTCCACCATTCCTCCTTGGCGCGACAACAACCCAGGGGGCAGGCCCACCGTATTCAGGGCGGTTCAATGTGCCCAAAAGGCAAGCCTTCGTCTATAACCTTTTACATGAACCTTCCTTTTGATCGAGACTGTTGCGTCTACTTTATTATATCCCTCGCCCACTCAATGCTGTTATTTAGCCACATGTCGCGCAAGACCAATCAGTTTGACCATTCAACACTTTACGCACGCACTTGACTTAGTATGTGTTCCCTTTATTTGATCTACAAACTGTAAAACCAACGTTTTAAACAAATATGGAAATATTTTCAATATATCGTTACATTGTGTTACATTTCATTGCGGTCATATAACCGTGTTTATAACGTTTTTTTAGATAGGCCTAGGCTACGTAATTTGAACACACCAGTTTCAGTGTAAATATGCCTAAATAAAATACACTGATAACTCTCTGGAATAAGGCCCTAACATTACGTTGACCTCAAACACGATTTAGGCCTGCATTTAAATCTACATTCGTTTTACTTCTCGATCGTGTTGCTCGATCTCTGCCCAGATCACACGGTGGGTAAGGTGATTGGATGTCGGATTAGCGGGACATGACTACAAAGAGGAGTCAGACAGGGCACATTACGCGCAAAACGGAGTTAAACTGTGCTATAATAAAATGGTTGTCGGTGTAATGTGGTTTAACATGAACATGACACACGTTTAGGCCTATGCGGGACAATAAATTATGATCAAACGCTGGTATTGGTGGCACGAATGAAATTACAAAACGAATAAGGAAAACAAAAGAGCGCGCCTCTGCCCATCTTCCTCAGAGCATCACACGGCTTCATACCTCTGCATGGTTGAATTGGGATGATGACTGTAAAAGGATTTGTATAATACTGTGCGCAAACAGCATGTACAGGCTTATCCTCATGTTGTGCACAACTTAAAGAGGAAATCTGCGAGGCCAACATCCTAATTGTTTACAAGCTAGGGCTGTGTGGAACTTTCAAAAAACTGTTTCATGCTTTCAGAACATAGTTTCTGGACACAAAGTTAAGTTAAGAAAATATATATTTTAATGCGAGAATATTGTAACGGAATAACTCTTATATGTGCCATCTGAAAACACAATGCTGAAGTTAGTGCCATTTGAAGATACATGTTCTTTAATAATAAATTAATAGTGTTGATAATATTTAGCATGAAGCAAATATGTCTTTCTGTTTTCCTTCAAAATCACAGAATCAAATGATTAGGTTTGCTACCAATGTTCCATAGGACCACTAAACAGAGCTAAGCAGGTAGTCTCCACTCCTGTGTGTGTGTGTGTGTGTGTGTGTGTGTGTGTGTGTGTGTGTGTGTGTGTGTGTGTGTGTGTGTATGTGGCTATCTGTTACAATTACCTTCATCTTCACCAGCTCAGTTCGCTCCATACAAATGATCAGAGGACAGATCAGACAATATGTATAAATACATAGCATACATTACACTAGTCCTTCATTAGCATGTCAACAATATGCTGCATGTAAAACATTATACACTGATTATCAACATTATAGGAACGAATAAACATATGTAGAAAAACATATAGAAATATAAGAAAATCATACATAAGACATCCGCTTGAAGAATAGCTCCGCTTTCGTCATATCTTTGGCATAGAATAGAATACGTAGTGGTATCCACAGAACACGCGGATGAATGAGGTATATGAGGAGGAATAGCTGGACATCCAAAAGTCCCTCCAATGGCAAGAGATAGGCTTTCCTGATGCATAAAGGCATCAAAGGCACACATCAAAAGTTGTACAACAGTGGTTCTCGAACCTGTCCTCGGGGACCCCCAGACGTTTCACAATGTTGTTGTAGCCCTGAACTAGCTCACCTGATTAGTTGACAAGTTGAATCAGGTGTGCTAGCTCTGGAATAAATCAAATACATGGAATTGCCAGGGGTACCCGAGGAGAGGGTTGAGAACCAATGCTGTACAACATTTCAACAACGTTTCCACAACTATAAAACTATACAATTGTAAGGGTTTGTGCTGAAGCGTTGAGGGAGCATTGTCGGTTGGTGGGAGAGCAATGCTTTGTGATGTACACACGGCACACTCCTTCGACAGTCACTCTCGCTCCCTTCTTTTTTCTTTCTCCAGCTGCTTCCCTCGTCTTTTGGCAGTAGGCCAGCGATCCCCCTCTTCGACCATCTGGAAACCTCTACCTAGCAGAGGTAGCAGTCACATGACGGGGGGCCCAGTGTGTGGGCGAATCAGAGGAGGTCTGTGTGACAGACAGTGGTGATGTCTGTCTCACGGCTGACCAGTCAGGACTCTCCTGTTACTCCAGCACTTCCTGGACAGAATGACCTCTCATTTTTTAGAGAGACGCTTGTATGGACACACACACACGCGTACACACACGCACGCACGCACGCACGCACGCACGCAAACACACACACACACACACACACACACACACACACACACACACACACAGAGACACACAGACACACGCACGCTAGTAAGCAAGGACACAAGTACGCACACACACAGACACACACACACAGTCAGTGGTGGTGAGGGGTGGGTCTAGTTTCCTGTGTCTCCAACACACAGTCTGCTCAGCAGGATCTGCGAGTACACCTGGTTCACCGCTCCTCTCACGTGATAGGTGGAGGAGTTAGACCCCGCCCACTGGTCCTGGTGCTGCAGGGTGGGCTGATCATTGAACCCGGTTCCAGTTCCACTGGTTCTGGTTCCAGGTTCCTCACCATGTCGAAGGAGCTTCATCTTCCTGTGTATGGGAGCCTTGGAGAACGACAGCTTTTCAACCTTCAAAGAGCACAGCGAGGAGAACCACGTCAACACCTCACCTCTAACACAACATCTACATACTGATATTATACTGTAACTAGGTGACTAGACCATGGCCAGAGCTTGTACTACCGGAGGCTAGCTAACGTTGCCTGGGGTTTCATGGAACAGAACAGAGCGGAAACCCATCGTCACAGTCTGGGGTTCCTCTAATATAAACCACACTGGAACAATCCAAGCCTGACCCAAATCCTGACATAATAGAAACCCTGTCCATCCCCTCAGGGGCTTGGGTTAGACATTACTTTTTCATGGATCCCATACATCTTCTGGCTTCCTTATGGGAAATCCTGTTGTCACTTAAGACCCATATGAACTGGGAGGGGGGAGGGGCGGGGGTATGGAGGGGTGCACATGCCCTCGTACATATGCCCGAAACCACTTCACAAGAGCCCTGGGGCCCAGCTGCTACCAACGTGGAGCTTTACTGCCCAATAAAACCCGGCCTAACGGCTAATTACTGATTAACCGATCCATGGGCCAATTTTATAGCTGAATTAAAACAAGTGACTGTTCTTTATACAGGGAGTGTGTGTGTGTGTGCAGGATTTCCTTCTAGAAAGCTCCCTGACATGGAGGGGGGATTGTTTAATCAAGAGTGCATAAGAACTGATTTCCTCTGGGCCCAAACATTTTTAGTTCGGTATTTGGATCCACAATATGGTTAAAGCCCAGGATTATTTAAGCCCAAAGATTCCCTCCTGGTAAGTCAGCGTGTGCGTGAACAGCAATAGCAAGTATCCATAATTAAGTTATTTCAGAAATTACAGTCGGAGAGGGAGTCCTTGGGGAAAGAGCTTGCTGTGGATCTAGCTGTGCTCCCTGGCCACTGAGATTTAGACAAACCATTAGTTATAATTGGTATCAATTACTGTATCCAGAGAGAGACATGCGATACCTGCGTTATAGTGTTGGTAACATTGTGTTGTGATTTGAATAACCGACTAGGAGGTTACCAAATACTGAGAATGAATATAAACTATGATAAACAAAATGAACATGCTGTTGTTTTTTTAGACGAGGGTGAAGGCGGGCTGGGGGGGGTTACCTCATGAAAATGGCAGGCGCACCGTCCCTGCAGGAACTCTTTGTAGCGGCCCATGGTGACACTGAATGTGTCTATGACCTCATACCCATAGTGCTTTGCGGCGGTGATGATGTTGCTGTTCTCTCTGTACAGCTCCTGTACTCCTCTCTGGGCAAGTTAAAGTAAGACAACAAAGAAATAATCGCTACTCAACACAAGGAAAAACATTCACATTGGGAGCCATATCGTAGCCATAACATTTTTGTACAGTTCTCTGAGGCCCCTATTGCAACACGCCTGAAGTATAACTGACACTTTGAATTTAATTAGTTGTATTGCTGTTGAACAGGTGCCCATCGCTGATGTTGGACCAGTCAGCATGTTGGAAGCCATGGACTATTAGCCAATAATGTTTTAGATAAATACACACAGCACGGGCAAAGGGCTATCCACCAGGTGACTAAGCATTGCCTTTTAAAAACATTAACAGATAAGCAGTAATGTGAACAGCATGGAAAAATAATAGTGAAAAGAGAAGCTGAGGGGGAAAGAGAGAGAGAGAGAGAGGAAGAGAGAGAGGAAGAACGAGAGAGTGATATAGAGAGTGAGAGATTCAGAGAGAGAAACAGAGCAGTCAAACAGAGAAAAGAGTGAAACTGAACTCACACCAACAGGAGGATGGACCTACCAGTGAGAGAGAGCGGATGCCGTCCACAGGGAGATGGAAGCCCATGCCCAGAGACTTCACCACCACCATGATATCCTGTAGCCCTTCCCTGGAGGAGAGAGATGGGTAATGAGGTCTATTCTTGGCCAGTGAATAGATTTAATTAAGCAGTAGCTAAATCCTGAACGGCGTCAGGAAGGGCATTTGCCTAAGAGTGTATGCATCAGTGGGTTTACCTCTCCAGCACTTCTCTCATGATCCTTAGGTGGTTGGTGTTGAGCCACTGGACACCTCCTGCCACCAACACAGTTTGACGGGAGTTCACCAGGGGTCGCGACCTTCGGAGGGGATCAAAGGTAAAAAAATACATCAGCTCGGCAGCAGGACTATGTCTATTGAACAGGCATAGGCACACATGCTGACAACGCGCTACTGCGTTCACACACACACACACACACACACACACACACACACACACACACACACACACACACACACACACACACACACACACACACACACACACACACACACACACACACACACACACACACACACCACCTGATCAGCATATCCTTCAGTAGCCACATCCAAATCAGAGTGCGGTCCCAGAGAGAGAGTCGTGGTTGGGATACCTGCTGTGTTAAATTACACTGTGACACAACTCCTAACACATGACTCTTAAACGCAGCCCCCGGCCCTTTGATCACAGCAACTGGTTAAGGCTTCCTCTCCACATGGGGGGACAGGGCTTCAAGTGTCTATGGGAGCTAAGAGCCAAAATGGCTTCTACATGCATATGGTTTCTTGCTGCACAAAATACCATTGTGCAGCATGGGCGCTAACGCCCACTCTAACCCATCCACCCACCCAGACTCCCCCTATCCTTCACCTCAGTATGAGCTGCTCCAGGGCCCTCTGGAAGGTGGGTCTGTGGCTCTGCTCCAGCCAGAACTGGGGGTAGTAGGAGTAGGAGACGTGTGTGTGTCCCTGATTGACATTGCGATAGACCAAGCTGTCATGGGCCTTTCCCCAGTCCTCCAGACTAGAGTTGACCCGCTCCATCAGGAAGTACATCATCCCCCGGTTAGTGGAGTCACCTATGAACATTACCTGAGTGGCAAGAATAATGGTTTTGACTTGACAGGATCGAGAACACCTGAGTTGTATTCATTAGGGCACACTGTAGAAAAACATACCAAAGTGTTTTGGAGCAGAAAATGAAAATGTCTTATTGGACAAGTTCATTTAGTCCCTCCCTGTTTCAGCCCATTCTTTGGTTTGCTGCCTAAAGAATATGGCCCAGTTTTCATTGAATTTGCACTTCAAAATGATTTCACTGTAGTTGACTGGCATGTACTTAAATATATACCTCTGACCTTTACGGCTGACTGCATCATTGCCAAAATGTGAACACATGAAAGGCACATCCCACTTGGCACACACTGGTAGAATCAACGCTGTTTCCACGTCATTTCAATAACATTATGTTTTACCAAAGTGGAAGAGACGTTGAATTGACGTCTGTGCCCAGTGGGATGCTTCTATGCTGACCAATCCACATAACACAATATGACATATCAAAAGTGATATGACAGTGTCCAAGTCAGTTTCCAGCTAAGCCAATCAGAGTGTGTGAAAGAGCCTTTTCAAACACAGAACAGAGCCAAAACAGATGGACTGCAGTTTAGGTGGCAAACATCTCATCTTTGTGAAAAGCTTCGGATCGTCCAAATCTGTTGATGAGAAAATGGGGAAGTCCAGAGGAACGTAACAAACACGACATCTGGAGCAAACTTACGTAACTCATAACTCATGCATCAAATCAATATTAATACAGATCCATATTAAAGTTTCCTGTCAGAAACAGTCAAGAGTTGAAACGTGAAAAGCCAAAGGGGTAGACTGGGTAGGGTGTGTGAGGACAGGAAGTTGAGAGGCTTTATTAGAATTAGCTGCAATGTGAGCTAAAGTGGCTAACCTGACCTCTGACCTGGCAGTAACTGGCAACTCTTTCACAAACCACTACAAACACTCACCAGAGACAGCTTTCATTAAACCACTATCCACATTCTCTAGAGAGATTTGACTAAGCCTATAGAAAGCCCTAGGACAGTACATACCTACTATGGCTCTAAGGCAGTGGTATTCAAAGCCGGTGTCGCAGTGGGGTCGCCAAAATGTTTTTTTTTAGGAACAATAATTAAGAGTACAGATTGTTGTATGGGGCAATACACAAACATTTTTGAGAAAGATAATTTTAAAGATGTTCTAAATTGACCAATTTTAAGGTTGTGTTATTAGATGTGGGGTAGGAGCACAATAAATTATTTTGAAGAAAATGGGGTCCCCAGAAATTCTGGCAGACAAAATAGGGTCCTTAGAAATTCTGGCAGATAAAATGGGGCCCCCAGAAACTCTGGCAGACAAAATGGGGCCCCCAGAAATTCTGGCAGATAAAATGGGGTCCCCTCTAAAAAACTTTAAATACCACTCCTCTAAGGTATATACCTATTATGCCTTATATATTTCCTGGGTTGGTTTGACGGCTTTACGTCCCTGAGGACCGCTCCGTACTGTGACAACAGTGCAGTGAACTACATGTCCTCCCATTACCATTACTGCAGTATTTGAGCTAAAGGCTAAGACTTTAGTCCATACAGTCTACTGCTTCTGTCTCTCCACCACTCCTCCTGTCCTCAGCTCTGCCAACCCCTGCTGGGTTTACAGACCTATTCATACAGCGTCATATAAACCCCACTCTCTCACCTCAGAGGCATCATACCATAGCCTACCTCATCTACCCTCACCACCTGGCTTCAATGAGACAGAGAGAGAGCGAGAGAGAAAAAGAAAAACAGAGATGTTTGAGGGATGGTTTAGCCCTCAAATTAACTCACTAGGGAAATGTGCTAGACACTGCCTTGTCTTGTTATTCTTACATGATCATCTCTGGTCCATCTTTAGACCAGATGCATGCTGGTTAGCATAGTCTTAACACACATATCTGCCCACACCATTCTCACACTCAGTGCTGACCAAGCACACTCTAAAGAGCCTGACCAATACAGCTGGCATCCATATCATTCCGTTATCCCCTGTGCAATATCTCTCACACACATAGACATAGACATAGTGTGTGTGTGTGCATGTGCGCAAGTTTTATGCATGTGGAAAATATTAGCACTCTCACTGAATCTGTCGGCGCTGCTGTCTGTCTGGATCCATGTGTCGTCTTTTATGACTCAGCTGGAGGGCCTTGTTAGCACCTAGTTAGCACCCAGTTAGCGCCCACTGCTAATCTGCCCCAACTACCTCCCGCCTTTGGGGAACAAGGTCATTTCTAATCTGTACTGTTAGTAGATTGTGGGACAGTAACCTAAGAGGAGAGCTAGCTAGGAACATGAGAGCAGTGCCTGAACTCAGGTCATGGACTATGAACATACACTGCTCGTCGAACATCTCATTCCAAAATCATAGGCATTAATATGGAGTTGGTCCCCCCCTTCGCTGCTATAACAGCCTCAACTTTGGGAAGGCTTTCCACTAGATGTTGGAGCATTGCTGCGGGGACTTGCTTCCATTCAGCCACAAGAGCATTAGTGAGGTTGAGGAATGATGTTCGGGCGATTAGGCCTGGCTCGCAGTCGTCGTTCCAATTCATTCTAAAGGTGTTCGATGGGGTTGAGGTCAGGGCTCTGTGCAGGCAGGTCAAGTTCTTTGACACTGATCTGGACAAACCATTCTGTACGGACCTAGTTTTGTGCACAGGGGCATTGTCATGCTGAAACAGTAAAGGGCCTTCCCCAAGCTGTTGCCACAAAGTTGGAATCACAGAATCGTCTAGAATGTCATTGTATGCTGTAGCGAGAACAAAGAACAAGTTTCCACTGCTCCAGAGTCTAATGGCGGCGAGCTATACACCACTCCAGCCGACGCTTGGTACTGGGCATGGTGATCTTAGACTAGTGTGCGGCTACTTGGCCATGGAGTGGTGTACTTTTGGCCATGTAGTGTATGTGATTGTGTCTCAGTGTAAACAAGGTATGACATGATTGTTATTTTCTCATAAAATCTATTTTTGGGCTTAGTTGTGGTCAATTTGCAGTTAAAAAAATATTCTAATTATGTTCTGGCCCCACGACCATCCACTTCGACAAAATCATCCCACTGATGAATTTAGTTGCCTACCCCTGCCTTAGGGTTTACCTTCCTGTACATCATGCAGTCCTGCAGCTGGGGGAGGTCCAACAAGGGATGGTAACAGCCCTCGGGTTGCCAGGCAACCTCTCTCCAGTCACAGGTCCGGTTGTCGGCACAGCTGAGGCAAGGAACCACCCAACGACCTGGGGAGAGAAAAAGAGAGGGAGGAAAAGAAATGGAGAGAGAAGAAGGACAGGCATTCAGACAACCAGAAGTGGATAAAGTGGTTAATTGTTCCTGCTCCAAAAAACATATCTATATTCATTAATAAACTATTTCCATTAACAAAATCTAGACAGACTTTTCACCAGCATAGCTTCACATTGTGAGAGTTATAATTCTTCACACACACGTCACATTGCTCTCCCTGCTGACATTTATTCTCTGCCCTGCAGGGTAGGATATTGGATTTTAATAGCTGAGTTTAACCTCTGACCTTTTGCACTTAAATCAAAGGGCAGAGTGTGTTGGCCGCTTAAATCAGCCTTGTACAGATACACACACAGCAAGGTTTCATATGGACATCTGGGCACGTATGCATACCATTTCAGAGCGATGAGAATTATTTCTAAGTAGAACATTTCTGAGGATCCTGTAGTGAAATAATCTTTCTGACAGTAATTCATAAAGCCTTTCAGCTATTTCTGAAACGTAATCTATGAAAACAATGTGAAGTGATATCTTTGGGGGGGCAGACCTGGTACATCCCCAGAGGTGCAGGGCCGAGTTGAGGCCTGGGGCTCGCCTGGAGAGAGTGGCCCAGGGAGTGGCTCCAAACCACAGGGCTGATCTGGTTGCACCACCAGGCCACAGTCCTGCGTATACACAGGGAGAGAGAGAGAGATAGATGAGATTATGAGGGATGGTCCATCGCACTGGGAGGCTGAGGGAACTCCATCATGTTGAGTTGATGTTGTAATCTAGCATCCATTCAGTGCTATTGTTGTGGATTCCATTCAGTGCTATTGTTCTAGTATCCATTCAGTGCTATTGTTCTAGTATCCATTCAGTGCTATTGTTCTAGTATCCATTCAGTGCTGTTGTTCTAGTAGCCATTCAGTGCTATTGTTCTAGTATCCATTCAATGCTATTGTTCTAGTATCCATTCAGTGCTATTGATCTAGTAGCCATTCAGTGCTATTGTTCTAGTAGCCATTCAGTGCTATTGTTCTAGTAGCCATTCAGTGCTATTGTTCTAGTATCCATTCAGTGCTATTGTTCTAGTATCCATTCAATGCTATTCTTCTAGTATCCATTCAGTGCTATTGTTCTAGTAGCCATTCAGTGCTATTGTTCTAGTATCCATTCAGTGCTATTGTTCTAGTATCCATTCAGTGCTATTGTTCTAGTAGCCATTCAGTGCTACTGTTCTAGTATCCATTCTGTGCTATTGTTCTAGTAGCCATTCAGTGCTATTGTTCTAGTATCCATTCAGTGCTATTGTTCTAGTATCCATTCAGTGCTATTGTTCTAGTATCCATGTTGTCACGATGAAACATAGTAATGCAAATGGCAGGTTGGGGTAGATTTATGATCATATGAATTTAACAACATCTGACCATTTATACAACCATATAGACGATGGAAATCTCCATTGTCAAAGGCTTTCATAGCTGAAGTTGTGTACTGACAGTAATTATCATGTTTTCCCCTCTCTGTTTGAGTTAAGGGAGGCAGTTACTGTAAAACTTCAGTCACTGACCACTGAGTCATCCCTATTATTTTATTTAACCCTTAATTTACCAGATAATGGTAATGACCTTTCTGCCATTACCTCATTCGCCGTGTTTCCATCTCTCTTTTGGGCCCTCTATTTTCTCACAATCTTTCACTTCTTTACTCAACTCATTTCTCTCCATCACTCCCTTCTTTCTCTCTTCCCTTCGGTATTAGAGAGCTTGGCGGTGGGTGCTGTGTCCCTGGTGGTGGTGGGGGGTCAAATGGTTGGAGGTGAGGGGTCAGAGGTCAGACAAACCTAACCAGATGAATGACAGCGGCCAGGAAGCTACGTATCCCAGGGGCCCCGTGGGAGCCGCCCGACCGTCTGGCCCTGAGTACAGAGACACCGCCAGGCACCTCCTCTTATATCGGGCTTGAACCTCACACACACAAACATAGATGCTCCCCCCTCACACACACACACTTACACACACGTATACTTTCTCTTTCAAAAGGGCCATGAAGAAACTGAACCTCACACACACACCCACCCAACCTCCCTCTGAGGGTCTTCAGTTCACACGTCCACACCACATTCCCCACGGCTCCGGCGCAGCTCTCAACAAAGTGCCACAAGACAACTTAACAGGGATTTTCTTGTTCGTACCTGTGCACAGTGTACACGCCACAAACACAGAGGCCCTGGGGTCTGAGGGAGCCGCCTGGGGCCACGGCCCAACCGCCGTTAGAGGAAACGCACCGTGGCCACCTTTCATCCTTCCCTCTATCCCTCTTCTTAAAACGGACCGGAGAGTCTCGCTGCCACATAAAAAAGATATATATATATATATATGAGAGAGAGAGAGAAAGCTCAATCGCACTGAGGCCAAGGTCATCTATTAATTTTTTTCTCTGCCCTTTCTCAATCTTTTTCCCTCTCGTTCTCTCAACCCCCCCTTTCTAATACAGTGGCAGGTATGCATATAGACCAGCATTTTATCTGATGTGAAGTTCTCTTTCCCCCTTCTTAAAATTCATTCTCCAACAGGGAGCTTTAATAGCATCCCCGCTGACACCAGCCCTCAGTGAAAACCCCTGATTCATGGACCATCAATTCTCAGCCAGGCTCCCCGATAGGACTCTCCTAACATCACATTCGGTTAATAAAGTGCTGAAAACCAAGAGATGGTTTGTGGCCACCGAGGGATTAGAGAGCAGTACTTCAGAGGAGAATGTAGTGTGTGTGTGTGTGGGGGTGACTTGGTTATAAGGTTCTGAGTCCAACACTACAGTAATCTGCATTGATCAAAGAGCTATGCTAACCAACCTCGATACAAGGGAGTGCTAATCCCCGACACACACACACACACACACACACACACACACACCTAATCCGACCGTGCTCTCCATTATATCATAGCTGCTTGTCTCTGTGCCAAGTGGCCTTGTTAAAACACCACTACCTGCCTTTGTTGGAGCAGACAAAGGTTGGTCAATCTACCAACTCCAAACCTCCAGGACCAAAAGGACCCTACTAATTAGCTTAGTAGCTTAGTAGGAAGCCAAGTAGGGGTTGAGATCGGAACAAAAAGTTAATTGGGGGAAAAAGGAATAACACACAAAATAATAAATATTTGGGGATATAATAAATATTTGGGGATATAATAAATATTTGGGGATATAATAAATATTTGGGGGATATAATAAATATTTGGGGATATAATAAATATTTGGGGGATATAATAAATATTTGGGGATATAATAAATATTTGGGGATATAATAAATATTTGGGGATATAATAAATATTTGGGGATATAATAAATATTTGGGGATATAATAAATATTTGGGGATATAATAAATATTTGGGGATATAATAAATATTTGGGGGATATAATAAATATTTGGGGATATAATAAATATTTGGGGATATAATAAATATTTGGGGATATAATAAATATTTGGGGATATAATAAATATTTGGGGGAATTCTGTCTAAAAAGGGTATCAAGCTTTTCCTGTCAATGCGTCAACAGTAGGGCGGGAATGCCAACTGAATCTGGGAGGGAGCTCGGATAACGGAGCAAGTAGTAGCACAAGGGAAACACATCCAGGCATAGGAGTGTACAAACACACACTCCGAAAATCCCTCCTCTGAAGGCTCGGTCTAATCCTGAGCTATTGGCATCCTGAAGAAAACAATACAACTGTCTAAAAGATGAAGATAGGGGAGATCTCTCATCTCAGTCTTCATGCCGGGTCTCCCAATGGTTGTTGGCAGCTGTTGAGACGACAGGCCAATCCCTAGAAAGACTGCTGAAATACACTATATTCTGACAACAAGGCAACAGAGCTCTAGAGTTCCTTCAGGGCAGTTATACTGTAAAGCGCTGGATTCCTCTCCTCAGAAAGTCAATTTTATGGTTATAGGAGAGCCTTTGACTCCCAAAGAACACCGTGGAAATAAAATAACTCAACCAGTAAATGTGTTGTAAATATCGGCGTTGAAATACAATAGAAATACCAGCCTTGAGCTTGAGCAAAATAACTGTTAGGCTTTACAAGTTTGATTGATCAGTAAGGATCTTCAGAGTAAATGCAATACAGTATATATAATAATGAGAGGGACATCCGAGGTAACAGTTTCTAATCTGCAACGTTATTAAAGTCTGCTTTCATAATCCGTTTTTAGGTTACTGTCACAACCTGTTGTGACAGCTTGAACAGCCACCTTAAAAGCCGGACTCCTTAATGGTGAAACTGCGACGTCCGTAGGTGATATTACAACAACAAAGGAAGTTACTGCAAACAACCACCAGTGTTTTCCCCCCTCTGACGTCATCGCACGCACGATAGAAGAGCACAATATGTACTGCAATTTTTTTGTACCATGCTGCGCGACGCTCCTCTGTACGGCAACAAAAACAGTGACAACGGGTGTGGGGCGGCCAGAGACCCTGTTTCCCACTAATGGGTGGTGAGGCGGCCTGTGACCCTATTTCCCCCCTAATGCAGATTCCATCTGTAGCCCTTTATACTCATACCCTTATACGGGTTGAAAATGGCAGATTTGGGCACTGATAAGCGCCTAAATTGGAACGCAGTGGCTGTCCAGTAACATGCTATAAACGACTTCAGACCTCAGGCTCTGCGCTTCACAGCGCTGTGTGGGTTTTGACTGACAGACGTTCTGAACTTGAGCACAGCGTGCGATAAGAAGTTTCCCCATCCCTCCTGCTAATTGGGCAACCTTTGCAAAAATGTTGTCTGAGTGAGGGAAATGCTGTAAATTAAGAGGACTCATTGTATTTTGAAAGATGAGACGTTGAGGATTATAATAAATACTCCTTTAATTGTCATACAAGTAAGCCAAACACCTGAAAGTCCAAATGTGCACTTCACAATTCTATATCATAAAACTAGTGGCCATAAACATGTCAAAGTTTATGACCACTACAAGATGACCTGACGTCATACCCTGGGTTGTTCCCGAACAGAATGCACGCATGACAAAATTACAATCTGTTTCTCTGAATTGCCCTGTTAAAGCCTCGTAATTTATAATTTAGCTAGTCATATTGGCAACAGAACAAGCTTTGAAATGATGCCCACCTGACCCAGTTTGAGATGAACAATGGGCCATTTTTAGATTGCGTAATCAACAACAGTAATTGGGTAAAGGGGGATGCAGGGCAGTGTTCCAAACAAAATAACTACAAGTGTTCTTGCTCTAGTTCCTCAAAGGCACGGCTAGGAGAGCTCAAAAAAGCACCTCATAGTTGAAGACTCTTCTTTGAGATAAAAGTGTATGAAATGACTTAGGAACTGGTCACTTGGAGACACCAGTTAGTCCTCTCACTCAAACCCTTGTCATTTTTTTGTCTTATGTTGCACCTACCCCACGTTACTGAATGTATCCAGAGTTTTTTCAGATTTCGTTATCAACAAATGTGGCCAAAGTAGAGTAAATGTAAAATGCACATAAAATCAACAGTGTAATGTTTGGATTCAGTCTTGGTGAACTGTTGTGTCCTCAATTTTGGTCTAATAATTTCCCCATAACCTCAAAACTGATCCCTTTCAATTGCTACCATGGTTATGCATATGCTTGTCATATTTCTCCTGTAAGAAACATTTTAATGTAGCCCTATCCATATAGGACAATTCCCACGAGCGTAAAGGGTTAATGAGCATTTTATATAATCTGTCATCAATAGGATTTGATCAGATGCTATTAGGTTGTAATCCCATATCCGTCACGCTTGGGGCTAAACTCCCAATATTCCATAGGTCTTCCTGGGCTCCCCGCCGTATCCGAACAGCAGAAAGAAAACGCTAAACGGTCACGTACATATAGTATTCTCTGGCAGACTAGCTGTTTTCTTGCTCTAAAAACTGCACACTATCTATTTTTGTCAAATCGTATGTATTGTACTGGCTTTTGTTATTAGTTTCTTGTGAGAGAGGGGAAAAAAACGAAAGGGTAGAGTATTTTCTGGCTAGAATACTGTTTTCACTTCTACCCTAGTTTAAGCATATACGCCATGTATTTCATAAATGTCGACATGTTAGCAAGACTGCTACCTGCGATCTGAGGAAATGTATTTTAGTTCTTGTGGGAAAATTATATTTTACTCTCCGGTGTGAGAATGAATGGGAGGAGGGAGTTAGGGAGGACGAGTGAGAGTGGAATATTCAACACATTAGAGAATGACACACACACACACACACACACATCCCTGCATTGCTTACTACTTCCCTACCGATTAACAAAGCATGCATCTGATCAAACCAGCCTCTATGATGCACCGTAGCCCTCACAAACCATTGGCTGTCCAATCAAAATGAATCACAGGTCACTACGTAACTGTTGAACACGGACTTGGTCGCGAAGACATAAACAACCCTTGTTAGAGTGACATTGATTAGACCATAGGAATAGACCATAAACCATGGAATGGGTTCCCCTTCAGTCATTACATCACCAAGTCATTATCGCAGACAGATACAATGACCAAGAACCACACCACAGAATCTGGGAGGATGGCTCCCTCCAGGGCCCTGGGTGTTAGATTCCCTCCAGGGCCCTGGGTGTTCACGTCTACCACCCTCTGAGCTTCCCAGATGTCTTCTGATCGCACTCCCAGTGGTCCAAGTGGAAGAGAGGAATCCTACCGCTAGTCACGCATGGAAGAGGACTATCAAAGAATTATGGGATGAATATAAACAAGTTTGTCATATCATGTGATTGTAATGACAGGGAAAATTGCTGTGGGACATAGTAGAGAAAAATCTGGACTTCTGAGAAGTTTGTTGTGTGTACACCAGTCTCCAGCCACACTAAACATCAAAGTAGAGCTTATAAAAATGTCTAGCAATATCCCAAAGGAGGGGATATGGGATATTGCATAAATAGGGCTATAGGATTAGGAGATCATCACACACACACAAACACACAAACAGCAGTATAATAGGCTTTCAGAATGGATGTGGTCAGCCATCAGATAAGAGTTCCTTATTACACACAGAGGAAATGAGAAGAGTTCTGAACTGACAGCTCTAACGCTCAGACTTCTAACCCAGAACCACAGAGGAGCCGCCGCAACATGATACACACACACACACACATTTATTACCACACACACATCCTTATCAATCAGTGACCCTCTAACCCACATACATACCCACACACGCACACACACTTCTCCTGCTCTCCTCCTCTCACCAAGGGGCAGAGTGTGTGTGGTAATAAATGTGTGTGTGTATCATGTTGCGGTGGCTCCTCTGGGTCTCAATGGGATTTTCCTGGTTAATTAAAGGTTAAATATGTATGAGCGTTGGAATGTATGAACAAACGTATACAACAAAATAATTATAAAGACATGAAGACCTTTTGGTAGGAAGTCCCATGATGGCACTATGAAGTACATGAGACAGAGTTCCAAGTCAAAAGGGGAAAGAAACCCAGCCAGATCCCAGAGGAAACAATGGTCAGCCAATCTGGAATGTGTCTGCCACACAGCGATATCCACACTGCCAAATGTTCAATCACTTGCAGCTAACTAGGACTTTTCCCAGCCTCTCAGCGCAGCCAGTGTAAGATATGTACGCAGATTCCTAGAAGTACAATCACAATTGCGCAAGAATGTTGCGGATTTTAATTCATGAAATTTCAAAGGGGATAAAAAACTGTTTCAATTCCATGCATTCTGTTTCTATGGGAAAACAATGACTTCCTCAGCTAGGTTATTCATCTATATCCATTCCCAACTCTCAGCCTGAAAGCCCTTTGTTCATGGAGGAACTTTGAGCCATCAGAGCCACCATATGGCCATTAGGAGACTTTACTACCAATCACATAAACTAATACATCTTCTAATAATGACTGTGTGGTCATTTAATGTACGTTTTAACCACAGTCCTTCCTCCACATCCACAACAACAACCATGATGTAACCTGGCAACAGAGTGACCTCTGGAAACCGCAGGCTGAGATGACCAGTCCCTATGACTGTGTAAAGATCATCAGAGCAGGAGTAGCTAAAGCTAACATGAGCGTTAGCCGCAAGCACTTGCCCGTACTAAGTCAAATGGAGCCATGAGAGCGCTATAGATCCACTGCAGTGAGGACCAGAACTGGAGAACCTAGGAAACCTATAACAAGAGTCCAGGCCAGGACTGAGTCATCCCAACCCAACTCCAGAAGTGCAACAAGGGTTTGTTTGTGTCAAGTATTAAACTTCATCTGGTATTGTACTGGTTTTCTGGGACTCAGATTTGGCCAATTGAAGGGTAGGCAGTCCAGTCCATTGCAAGCTTTGTTGTTGTTAGGAGCGTGCAGAGAAAGACACAGAGAGATAAAGACAGGAACAGAGAGACATAGAAATTGACAGGAACAAAGGCACAGGAACAAAGACAGAGAGAAAGAGGACTAAAGTGAGAGAGAAGTCTTGGTAAGCCCAGAGTCTTAGTGAGCCAGTCAGTCAGTAGTAGACAGCCCAAACTCAGAGAACGACGTCGTCATGGCAGGAGAGCCAAATGAACAGTGATGGAATACTCGGTGGATAATGGTACAGTTATTGCAACATGCACCCATAATTGGGCTGCCGCGACCACAAACGAGAGACGCAGGGGCAGGAATCACTTAAATGAAACCCCTGATTGGGAGCGAGCGTAGAGCTGCATTTACTAGATCATACACCCCCTTTTCTGTCTTTGGGAGCGGCAGCAGTGTTCGGAGGTTTGGAGAGTCTGGCGTGCCCAAAGTAAAATGCCTGTTACTCAGGCCTAGAAACTAGGATATGCACATAATTAGTAGTATTGGATAGAAAACACTCAGTTTCTAAAACTGTTAAAATAATGTCTGTGAGTATAACATAACTGATTTGGCAGGCGAAAAAAACCCTGAGGAAAATCCATCCGGAAAAATGTGATTTTGTGATGTCACACTTTTCCATTGGCATGCTATTCAAAGCAGGGGATCCAGCTCCCAGATTGCAGTTCCTATGGCTTCCACTAGCTGTCAACAGTCTTTAGACAAGGTTTCAGGCATTTTTTGTGAAAAACCAAGGAGTAAGAGCTGTTTTTGTCAGTGGACTCAGGAGTGGCCTGTACTGTTTAGCGCGCGTGACAGAGAGAGCGTGCTTCGTTTTTTTCCTTTTCTATCAACCAGGATATTATCAGTGTGAAATATTATCGTTTATATACATATTAGGGTACCTTAGGATCGATTAAAACGTTGTTTGAGTTGTTTGGACAAAGTTTATAGGTAAGCATTTTCTATGTCTTGTATTTTGAACGAGTGGACTGCTGAACAAAATGCGCCAACCAAACAGAGCTTTATGGATATAAAGAGGGACTTTATCGAACAAAAGGACCATTTATTGTGTTGCTGGGACCCTTTGGATTGCCATCAGAGGGATATCTTCAAAGGTAAGCAATTTATTTTAGCGCTATTTTAGAGTTTTGTGACACCCGTGCTGGTTATGTTATTATGCTAATTGAATATGTGTGCGGGGCGCTGTCCTCAGACAATCAAATGCTATGCTTTCGCCGTAAAGCCTTTTTGAAATCTGACAACGCTGTGAGATTACCAAGATTCTAAGCTTTTGGATAGTGTGCAACACTTGTATTTTCATGAATGTTTAATATTTATATTTTTGTATTTTAAATTTGGCGCTCTGCATTTTTCCGGATGTTGTCGTATGTGGGTCGCTAGCGCCCCAATGCTCCCTAACAGAGCCCGATACTCATGCCAGAAGCCGGATAAAGTCCCAACCACATCTGTAAAGGTTTAATAGCAGTAGGTTTTTACCGTTCCAAATCAATGTTTACAGATCTGCACTTAACAGAGTCGGGAGTGTATATGGGAAATATTTCCCATAAGGTGGAGTTACTACACTGATTGTGTGATGATTATTTCCTATAAGGTTGAGTTACTACACTGATTTAGTGGTGATTACAGGTGGAAACAGAGACTTGTGGAGGGAATCTGCAGCTCTGTTATTCATATTTGGGTGATCCTCGGTGTGATTTCCAGGGCTATGCTGCTGCTAAACAGTATTCCACAGTCCACACCGCCACATTGGACATGCTTGGCGTTACCATAGCAACGTGTAAAAGCAAAAGAGCAATGTTTACGATTTGGTGAGAGGGAGGCTTTTCTTGGCATACGCAGGCCTAAACATTCCATCACTGTCTAAGACCTCAGATATTCCATTATAAGCAAAAGTTCTGAAATGTATACTGTTCTTTTTTGTGATTTAAATAGTATTTTGTAATTTTTATTGATTTGTGTACATGCTAAATATTGAAGCTTGTGTATGTTCATAGTAACGAGAGCTACAGGTTTTGGCTAGTCAAAGTGAGATAATTCATATGTAAGTTATTGACTGGTTAAATTAGGTTGTCATGGGCATGTACACTGGGATAGAACACACACAGAAACAAATGCATACATTTCCTATAACCGATTTATAACATGGTTTATCGGGCCTTTGGAGGAACCGCAGAACCTCGCGCCTGCTGGACTCGGCTCTGGGGGAAGGGGGCACAGAGAGGGGGAACAAGGATGAGAAGAGTGGGTTCTGGCAGCAGAACGCCCACACATCCACCTTCTGATCAGAACAACAGTACACAACTCATTACCAGTTTACAATACCACCCAGAAACAATGCCTAATGAGGAAACAGATGCATATGCAGAGGTGGGGCGGCAGGTAGCCTAGTGGTCAGAGCGTTGGACTAATAACCGAAAGGTTGCAAGATAAAATCCTGAGCTGACAAGGTAAAAATCTGAACAAGGCAGTTAACCCACTGTTCAACAAGGCAGTTAACCCACTGAACAAGGCAGTTATGCATCCAGTTATGCACCCACTGTATGTGCTCAGTGCAAATGAGAGTGTGAGAGGCAGACAGAATCCGAGAGAAACAAGGGGGAGTCAGATTGAGAGAAAGGGGGTTAAAAGAAAGAAAGAGAGAGTGAGATGGATGCTGAACAAGAGGCTAATGGCTAAGGGAAGAGGGTATGTGAAAGTCTGTGAGTGTTATGTCAGCTAATGTACAAGTGACCTTTAGTACTACTGTATAATCAAGCTGCAAGGCCAAACAAAACACATAGCACAGCTGAAAAGCCAATCCTGAACTCATTTAGCAGGTGAAAACCCGAGAAAAATCTATCCGGAAATCAGTTTCGGGTGACCTATTGCTCTGTTTGGCACACTCCCTATTGAATCCATTTGTAACCAGGACTGAGACTGCAGTACCTATGGCTTCCACTAGATGTCAACAGTCTATATACAAAGACTCAGAGAGATTGGAGTAAACAGAACGAATAGGCACAGGAAATGGCCAAGGTAGCTCAGATGTCAACAAGTTCTCGGGGCGCGAGTCTGGCTGCACGCCCCACTTTATTTTACTTATATAAGGTATAGGTGACCAACCGAGTGAAATTTTATCGCTAATATTCATAAAAGGATAGCTAAGGATGCATTTTAACTGGTATTTGATGTTTAGGAAAAGTTTATAGGTATATTTGAACGTGTTCTCTTCACGTTTCAATGGGCGATTCAACGTTGGATTTTCTGAACATAACGCGCCAACCAAACTGAGATTTATGGATATAATAAATGACTTTTTCTAACAAAATAACCATTGGATGTCTTCGTTGGACACTTGGGAAGCCCTCAGCAGAAGTTCTTCAAAAGGTAAGGGATTTGTTTTCGCTGTGAAATGTGTTTTGTGTGAACCGCGATGGTTTATGTATTTATGCTAATGCAGAAAAATTGGAGGTGCTACCCTCAAACAATCAAATGTTGTGCTTTCGCCGTAAAGCCTTTTTTGAAATCTGACAACGCTGTGATATTGCCAAGAAGCAGAGCTTTTGATGACTATGCAACACTTGTATATTGATGAATGTTTAATAATTCAACTTTTGGATTTTGAATTTGGCGCCTTGCATTTCACCGGGTAATGTCGGGAGTGGCCCACCACTCCGTAAGTAGTTAAACTGTACAAGTCACTCTCCCTGCCAACACAATCCACACTCACACATCTTAACATTATGGTTTCCCTCCACTATGAGCTGGCCTCGCTTCTCCTCAGACGACATTCCCATTTCCCTGAGCCGGGGACACCACCGGGAATAACAGCTCTCCAGGAGTGAAGCCATTAAGCCTAACTTCTTCTTCATAACCCGGAGATCGGTCATGTCCTCATGACAACCATCCTGATTTAACTGTGTAACAGCAAGGAGGCCCGTGCATTTATCCAGAGGAGAAACAGGGGAAAGAGAAATAGTGAGAGAGTGATGGAGCGAGAGAAATACAGAGCATGAGAAGAACAGAGGGGTGAGAGAAGAGGGAAGACAGAGGGTTGTGTTCGTTCCTGGAGGATGACGTTAGGAAAGTTCCGGTTTCGGGAATCCTGTGGATGCCAGGTAAGCGATATTCCCAAATTAGGATATTCCCTCATAGACAGGTGCTGGGAGAGTTGGGAGAGCGGGAAATTAAGTCAGGACAGTGGGAATGTGGGCGTTGCCAAGTTTACATAAGTCTTGCTCTCTGGACCTCTGTGTGCCCATAGTCACGAGGAAACGCACCATTACCACGAGGATCTTCATGGTCCAGACAACCTACTGCCTGTGTGTGTGTGTGTGTGTGTGTGTGTGTGTGTGTGTGTGTGTGTGTGTGTGTGTGTGTGTGTGTGTGTGTGTGTGTGTGTGTGTGTGTGTGTGTGTGTGTGTGTGTGTGTGTGTGTGTGTGTGTGTGTGTGTGTGTGTGTGTGTGTGCATTCGTGAGGTAGTAGGTACAGTACCAGTCAAAGGTTAGGCCACACCTACTCATTGCAGGGTTTTTCTTTATTTGTACTATTTTCTACATTGTAGAATAATAGTGAAGTCATCAAAACTATAAAATAACACATATGGAATCATGTAGTAACTAAAAAAGTCAACTATATTTTATATTTGAGATTCTTCAAAGTATTCACCCTTTGCATTAATGACAGCTTGGCATTCTCTCAAACAGCTTCATGAGGTAGTCACCTGGAATGCATTTCAATGAACAGTGTGGCTTGTTAAAAATTAATTTGTGGAATTTCTTTCCTTCTTAATGTGTTTGAGCCAATCAGTTGTGTTGTGACAAGGTAGGGGTGGTATACAGAAGATAGCCCAATTTGGTAAAAGACCAAGTCCATATTATGGCAAGAACAGCTCAAATAAGCAAAGAGAAACAAAAGTCCATTATTACTTTAAGACATGAAGGTCAGTCAATCTGGAAAATTGTTAGCGCTATGATGAAACTGGTTCTCATGAGGACCGCCACAGGAAAGGAAGACCCAGAGTTACCTCTGCTGCAGAGGATAAATTCATTAGAGTTACCAGCCTCAGAAATTGCAGCACAGAGTTCAAGTAACAGACACATCTCAACATCAACTGTTCAGAATAGACTGTGTGAATCAGGCCTTCATGGCCAAATTGCTGCAAAGAAACCACTACTAAAGGACACAAATAAGAAAAGGGGACTTGCTTGGGCCAAGAGACACGAGCAATGGACATTAGACCAGTGGAAATGTGTCCTTTGGTCTGATGAGTCCACATTTGAGATTTTTGGTTCCAACCGCTGTGTCTTTGTGAGATGCAGAGTAGGTGAACGGATGATCTCCGCATGTGTGGTACCCACATGAAGCATGGAGGATGAGGTGTGATGGTGCTTTGCTGGTTACATTGTCTGTGATTTATTTAGAATTCAAGGCACACTTAACCAGCATGGCTACCACAGCATTCTGCAGTGATACGCCATCCCATCTGGTTTGCACTTAGTGGGACTCAATTTTTTTCAACAGAACAATGATGCTGTGTAAGGGCTATTTGACCAAGAAGGAGAGTGATGGAGAGTGATGGTGTGCTGCATCAGATGACCTGGCCTCCGCAATCACCTGACAGTTTGGGATGAGTTGGACCGCAGAGTGAAGAAAAAGCAGCTCAGCATATGTGGGAACTCCTTCAAGACTGTTGGAAAAGCATGCCAGGTGAAGCTGGTTGAGAGAATGGCAAGAGTGTGCAAAGCTGTCATCAAGGCAAAGGGTACAACGTAGAAAATATTAAAAATAAAGAAAAACCCTTGAATGAGTAGGTGTGCAAACTTTGGACTGGTACTGTACCTCTAGTTGCTTCAATCTCTCTCTGTATATCATCCTCTCTCTGTGCAGACTGTTAGGTTAGAGCAGCTGTAGGGAATTATGAGGGGATAACCGCGGGTGTTAACCCCTCGCCCTGAATCACAGACCCCTAAATCATCCCACCAAGACTGGCACTGTCAATGGCAAGGAAACACAGCCCTGACACACACGCACACACACAGAGAGAGAGAGAGAAGCTAGAAAGAGAAGTGGTAGAGAGGAGAGGAGGGTTTCAACATATACAGGGTAACAGGGGTCAAGGGGGTATTCCAACCCGACAAAGTTATTTCCCACCTAAAAGATAAAAGCACCAAACCATTTAATGAATGTTTCTTGGAATGTCTATCACCCCTCATCGTCTCTGACTGATCAAACCAGATCAAACGCAGCAGCAGTGATTATTTTTATCGTACTGAGGGGGACCAACAGGAGTTTTAATGAGAAGACCCGTCTCCCCCTCTTCACTCCGTCTCCCCCCTCCCTCCGCTCCAGTATGATAACACAGGAGCGGAGGGAGGGAGCATGAAGTCAGCCATTGTCTGAGTGAAGTGGCACACTCCTGGGCTGAGCGAGGAAGGAGAGGGATGGAGAGGGTAACAGAGCCAGCTTCTGTGGATCAGCTCTGGGACTGGGCTTTGGTGGAATTCACAGCTGCAGCACATCAAAGAGCCAGACTCCCACCAAGCCCCCTCGACAACAACACCAGGAAATCAATGCTTAGTTTCCCTCTACGAGACGGGATAAGGATAGGTGTGGAGACCAGGGTTGGGAAACTGGGACAGAGCCACGATCTCGCCTGTGTTGATGGAATGGGAAGTGGAGGAGATGTAGGGAGGGTTGAATGAGACGGTAATGGAATAAACTTATGTGTCCAGCCATAACAGTGGACATATAAAGATATAAAACTATGTGTGGAAGGGCAGTCCTCCTTCTGTAGTAACAGAAAGTTCTCCTGGTTGGACTGTCTCACTGGTGAGTGTACCAGTCCTCATAAGTGAGCCATGGCTGGGCATAGCACACCAGATTTGTGAAGTCAATACAGACGGAGGATAGGATACGAGACAAGGAAGCTACTCTAAACTATTGAGATCCACCCTCAGTCAGCTTCCCATTCCCACCTGTGGCTATCAACATAGCTAGATAACCAAGCAGCATCAGACTGACAGCCAGACAGCCTGCTGATATGAACACTGAAGCCCTGAGCCTTCACATGATAGCACTTCAAAAGCCCCACACGCCGCATCAATGGAGGCCCTGTTCTAGGGCCCAATTCTCCTGCCCCCCATGTAGGATGAGTGGACAATATCTCCCTCATTTGCTCTCTCTCTGACCCACGGAGGAAGAGAGTGAACGACTAGAATTTTAGCGGAAGAGGGGAGCAGATGAGATAGTAGTTGTTAGCAGAGCGTGGTTGTCAGTGACATGGAAAGGGAAAGGGGGGATACCTAGTCAGTTGTACAACTGAATGCATTCAATTGAAATGTGTCTTCCACATTTAACCCAACCCCTCTGAATCAGAGAGGTGCGGAGGGCTGCCTTAATCGACGTCTACGTCTTCGGCGCCCGGGGAACAGTGGGTTAACTGCCTTGCTCATGGGCGGAAGGACAGATTTTTACCTTGTCAGCTCGGGGATTCGTTCCAGCAACCTTTCGGTTACTGGCCAATGCTCTAATGCATGGCAGATCGATGGACAGGGCAGGTTGCAGAGCAGAGAGACCTGTGTCGGAGGTTAACGAAAACGTCATCACCTCAGAAAAAGTGTCAAAAAAGGCACATCAAAACAACACACAACAGGACAAGACAAAGTACAACATTGCACAAAGCAGAGAACCACATATTGGACTTTCAGAGTTCCACACACATTGACACCCCCCCAGTTGAAACACTATTTTGCACAGCGTATGTGCTGTGCAACTCTGAGCGGTGCATTGGAGGGCTACATCAGCTTAAGAGGATGAGCAACCACATCTGAAATATCCCTCAGTAAGAACATAATACTATGGATTTCCTTTCCTATGGGTGGAACACATAAATGTGGGGACTTGTGGTACGGAGAGGGAGTTTATAATGGGTTCACCCTGGGGTCACACTGCTAATGACTAAACCAGACGCTCTCACCAATTAGCCCTCGTTAGCGCTCATTATTCCCAAAACACGACATAAGGCTTTGTCCAATGCAATTTAAATCAAGGTTTTGTACGTTTGACACTAAATACATTCCATCACCGTCCTCATGATATCCCCTCTTTAAATAATCTATTTTAAAGAGAAAAATCAGGAGCCAAAACCCTCCTCAATAGTGGTGGACATATTGCAGAACCCTGAAGTCCCTTTTCTCACTGCTGTGCCTCAGCTGGTCTAATTGACAGGTGATGCATTCAGGTCACTTTGATATGGAAAGTCCCTAACCTGTGTTTAAAGAGAAATAAAGAGAGGGGCTGGATGGGGATATTAGAGAGAGTGGGGCCAGGGAGACTGGGAGAGAATGAGGGAAATGGGAACGTGCTCTGGCATCAAAATAATTCCTCTCCTCTGCCACTTTGCCACTCTCCTCTCCGATCCCTTAATGGTTTCCACAGCATGGCTCACATGATTTGTGAATGTATGTCTGAGCATGAATGTGTGTGTGTCTGTGTGTGTGTGCATCGGAGTGTGTGTGTGGTGAGGCACAGAGCTGTGAGAGCACACTCGTGGTTTGTAGAGACTCCAGTCTCTGGGTTTTTCTCACACCGACTTCAGAACAGAAGGAAAGCATTAAGCCTCTAGTGTTGTTATGGCCCAGACCACCCGGACTGGCCCAAGTCTTCTTATCTATACTCTGCCACAATCTCTCAGTGTGTGTGTGTGAGTGAGAGTGTAGATGACAATTTCGATTCTTTCACTTCTAAAACGGCAAATAAAATAATTCTCGCTAAGCCAAGCAGATTAGGATCAGGAGGAGCAATGAAAAGTTGTGTTTTAGATCAAACTTTGAAAAACAATTTGCTGTGCTAGACAGGCCCTGCAATTTGGTTATGTGTGCGTGTCACATTCACGCACCAAGAATGCCCATCAAATGCTGTGGAAATATAATTATTTCAGACTGTACATATCACTTGCCAAAGTGATATGGCATAGCATGAGCGTGTAGTGACCTTATGTTACAGGGAGCCAAGAGTAGAAGTCGAGTGAGTGAGTGAGTGAGTGAGTGAGTGAGTGAGTGAGTGAGTGAGCTGATGTACTAGAGGGTAGTGAGGTAAACTACCTGCCCTCCAGGACACCTACACCACCCGATGTCACAGGAAGCCCAAAAAGATCATCAAGGACAACAACCACCCGAGCCACTGCCTGTTCACCCCGCTATCATCCAGAAGGCGAGGTCAGTACAGGTGCATCAAAGCTGGGACAGAGAGACTGAAAAACAGCTTCTATCCAGAAGGCCATCAGACTGTTAAACAGCCACCACTAACATTGAGAGGCTGCTGCCAACATACTGACTCAAATCTCTAGCCACTTTAATAATGTAATAAATGTATCACTAGCCACTTTAAACAATGCCACTTTATATAATGTTTACATACCCTACATTACTCATATCATATGTATATACTGTACTCTATACCATCTACTGCATCTTGCCTATGCCGTTCGGCCATCGCTCATCCATATATTTATATGTACATATTCTTATTCATTCTTTTACACTTGTGTGTATAAGGTAGTTGTGAAATTGTTAGATTACTTGTTAGATATTACTGCATGGTCGGAACTAGAAGCACAAGCATTTCGCTACACTCGCATTAACATCTGCTAACCATGTGTATGTGACAAATAACATTTGATTTGATTTGATATAGTGAGGCAAATCAAATCAAATCATCATAACACAGATAGACAGAGGTCTTAAGTCACACAGACAGATCAAACGGTCTGCCCAGGCAGGATGCTGAGAAAACCTCATCACATGAGAGGAATGGAGGGATGAGGGAGGAAGAGAGGGGATACAGGGAGGAAGGGGTTCTAGGAGCCTCTGAACCTCCATCCAAATGGGGTGGCCTATAGGACAGAGAGAGGGTGCTTACTGCAGCTCCATTCATATTCAGTCACCTCCTAAATTATTGGCACCCTTGATAAAGATGAACAAAAAATAAATATTACAAATACGGAGCTATATTATATGCTTGGGGAAAAAAATTGCACACATGTTGACCCACACCCTTCGTCCTCCTTTCATCCCAGTGCAAGATGATACAGCTGGGTGTAGGAGTATGATGGGTTGGGGTCACAGGGTTGGATGTGTGAAGTGTGTCAGCAGCATTCCATTCGTCCATACAACCTGTCCCAAATCAACCTCTAGCACATCTGATAGTAACCCTTCCTGACTGGTGGCTGATGGATGAGACAGAGGAATAGGATGGTGGTTGTGATTCCCTTTAGGCTCTGAGTAAAAACAGATTACATTCATTATAATGATGATGATTAAAACCTCTACAGGATCGGTGGGTCCCCCACGGGACGGTTGAGCTAACGTAGGCTAATACGATTAGCATGAGGTTGTAAGTAACAAAAAAAAGTATCTGATATTGTCAGAAAGCTTAAATTCTTGTTAATCTAACTGCACTGTCAAATTTATTGAATGCTAAAAAAATACACACATTTTGGAAAATGTGAAAAGTATATTATTTTATACCAATTGCTCAGAGTAAGATATTTTGATTAAAAAGTAATAAAACAGATTCTCAAAACAAATTCCTAAAGATTCTTATGAATAAAAGAAAACAAAATCTGCATTAACATTTACATTTTTTAAATTAATATCAGTTGAAGGAACTGTATTGTGCCCTTCCATGAGGTAACACACAAATAAAATCCAGTTGTCATCCATCACCATGGTTGTTGACCTTCATAAATCAGGCAATGGGTACAAAAATAGCTATTGAATTTACTTACAACTATTAGGACAATAATTAATATGTTTAAAACCACTGGAACAGTGGCAAACTACCCTGGTAAATGAAGTGTATCTTGTCCCCATGCACAGTGAGGAAGACTTGGTTGCTCGCATCTTGTGGTCACCAAGCATCCAAATCCACAATTAGACTTGAGTTTGCTAAACGGCATTGGCACTTTGATTGGAACCGCGTGCTATGGTCAGATGAGAGGAAAATAGAGGTCTTTGGCCACAGAAACCAATGGTGATGCATGTGCAGAAAAAAACCTCATACCTACTGTAAAATATGGTGGTGGTTTTTATTCCATTCTTTTTTAGAAAACAAATAATACTTGCTAAAAAAAAATAATCTCTGATATAAATATAAATCCCAATTTTTTTTTTAGCATTCAATATAGCTCAGTATTTGTATTATTTATTTTATAAATAGTATTTTCTGCTCATTTGTATCAATGGTGCCAATAATTTAGGAGGTGACTGTAATATCCACATTAGATATAATAATAATCATCATCATTGTAAACAATGTAACCTTTTTTGACTTTGCCTAAAGGGAATCACAACCACCATCCTATTAGTCAATTTGATCCACCAGGAGTGGTTACTCTTAGACGTGCTAGAGGTCGAGTTTGGACTGGGTGTATGGGCAAATGGAACACACACCCACACACAACCCTGTGACCCCAACCCATCATACGCCTATATCCAGCAGTATCATCTTGCACTGAGATGAAAGGAGGACGAAGGGTGTGTGTCTATTCCTCCACAACGACCTTGTTCCCAAGACGAGTAAAACACCTGTAACCTTGCCCCTCTCCGCCCACCCACCCACCGAAGGGGTCACCAGCTGTGTGGTTGAGTGCATATGTGTTTAAGTGAGTGTACCAGCTGTGGTGGGGTATGGTCAATGAGTTAGAATGAGGTACAGTGGACAATGTAGGGCGGTTCAGAGTGTTTGCCAAGACACCATGTAGTGACCCTGAAGAGGCATAGGGAGAACAACCGTAGCAACACTCCCAATACCAAGGACACAAAGCTGGCATACCAGTCACACACACAATTACAAAGGGACAAATTCTATCCTATATAATATGTACAGTGACAGAATTCAGAACATGGGCCGTTCTTACAGTATTCTCCCTGTACACCAAGTCAGAACCGTAGGATAAATAAAGGGGCTATACAAGCAGACAATGAAAGCGCTTACAATATTCGATTATGGCATTTTTTTAAAACAGGCTATAGACTAAATGTGCACCAGCAAGTCAGAACAGTAGGCAAAGTTATGAGGGGGAAAAGGAGCATTCGTAAAAATCCAAATAACTTCATTGTAAAGGGTTTAAACACTGTTTCCCATGCTTGTTCAATGAACCATAAACAATTAATGAACATGCACTTGTGGAACGGTCGTTAAGACACTAACAGCTTACAGACGGTAGGCAATTAAGGTCACAGTTACGACAACTTAGGACACTAAAGAGGCCTTTCTACTGACTCTGAAAATCACCAAAAGTAAGAAGCCCAGGGTCCCTGCTCATCTGTGTGAACGTGCCTTAGGCATGCTGCAAGGAGGCATGAGGACTGCAGATGTGGCCAGGGCAATAAATTGCAATGTCCGTACTGTGAGATGCCTAAGACAGCTCTACAGGAAGACAGGACGGACAGCTGATCGTCCTCGCAGTGGAACACGTGTAACAACACCTGCACAGGATTGGTACATCTGAACATCACACCTGCGGGACAGGTACAGGATGGCAACAACAACTGCCCGAGTTACACCAGGGACGCACAATCCCTCCATCAGTGCACAGACTGTCCGCAATTGGCTGAGAGAGGCTGGACTGTGGACTTGTAGGCCTGTTGTAAGGCAGGCCCTCACCAGACATCCCCGACAACAACGTTGCCTATGGGCACAAACACACCGTTGCTGGACCAGACAGGACTGGCAAAAAGTGCCCTTCACTGACGGTCGCGGTTTTGTTCCCATTTGTCGGATTCGCGTTTATCGTCGAAGGTATGAGCGTTACACCGAGGCCTGTATTCTGGAGCGGGATCGATTTGGAGGTGGAGGGTCCGTCATGGTCTGGGGCGGTGTGTCACAGCATTATTGGCTTGTTGTCATTACAGGCAGTCTCAATGCTGTGGTTTACATGACCCTCCAGCATGACAATGCCACCAGCCATACTCCTCGTTCTGTGCGTGATTTCCTGCAAGACAGGAATGTCAGTGTTCTGCCATGGCCAGTGAAGAGCCCGGATCTCAATCTCATTGAGCACGTCTGGGAGCTGTTGGATCAGAGGGTGAGGGCTAGGGCCATTACCCCCAAAAATGTCTGGGGACTTGCAGGTGCCTTGGTGGAAGAGTGGGGTAACATCTCACAGCAAGAACTGGCTAGTCTGGTGCAGTCCATGAGGAGGAGATGCACTGCAGTACTTAATGCAGCTGGTGGCCACACCAGATACTGACTGTTACTTTTGATTTTGACCCCCCCTTTGTTCAGGGACACATTATTCAATTTCTGTTAGTCACATGTCTGTGGAACTTGTTTCGTTTATGTCTCAGTTGTTGAATCTTGTTATGTTCATTCAAATGAAAATAAACGCAGTTGACAGTGAGAGGACGTTTCTTTTTTTGCTGAGTTTATAATCCAGTGTGATAGCAAATTGCACCAGGAAATCATTGGTGGCTGTGCTTTGTGAACAATTTGTCAAGGATTCAGTCTGTTTTTCCTCTTTTCTCTCGTTCGCTTCTGACCAAAAACAAGACCACATGTTCTATGGGAGAAGATGGTTTATGCCTGCTGAGATGTGAGGACCGCTCGGTGACCACAATAACCATTTTGGAGACAGTCAGCTCTTCCCAATGGACCATAATAACCACAGCCCTCACACTACCAGCAAGGGAAAACCATCAGGATCTGTTATGAGCTGTGTGTGTGTGTATTTATATAGTATGTGTGTGTCCATATGAGGCTCAGAAGTGGTTTCCTGTGTGTGTAAGTATGTATGCATGTTTGAAGATTCATAGGGGAGAGTAGAGTAAATTGAGCCAAAGGGGTAAGTTGAGCCACCCTTGTCTCTAGGAAACCATACACAAAATGTATAATTTGTCCAAATATTTAGGAAGAAGTCATCACTTCATGGAGTCTGAAGGGAAAAACACACATGGAAAAAGAGGTAAGCAAGTTAGGTCCAAAAGTCAAATGAATTTATTGTGTTAGAAGTTCCATGACGCTTGTATTTAAACCATAGTAGATCATTTAAAGATTGCCCTATACATCAATTGGGGTCTCTATAAGCTTCAATATGAGGTCCTAAACCTAGCATGAAAGTGCATCCTTGTAGCTGTGTGGGCTAATATAGTCAAAATGTTAATGCTTGAGCCAAAGGCAATGTGAGCAAATGTAAGTATTTTCTTCCCAGGCGAAATGGTAGGAATTATCACTGGGATGAGGTAACCCCAGGGCCTGGCCTACGATAAAAGTATTTTTTTTTGTAAGTACAAAGTGTTTGTTAGGTGTGTTAAAAGATGCTTAAAATGATTAAAAGACAAAGTGATTGTGATTGTGTTGAATTGTGTTTGAAAATAAAGATAGACATGGTTTTAAAAATGTAGTGGTAATATTTCATTCAGTACAGAAATTTGTAGGCGGCTTAATTTACCCCATAAGTTGTGCCAAGAGACCACTTTTTGGGAACAAGGTATGTTTTCAAAACTGTAATGTTTACATGTATTCTGATTATTTCCAGGGATACACAACATCCTAAAATTTATGTAGATATCATTGTTATAAAGAATACTATATTTCCCTTGATGGAGTGATACTGAATATAAATAATTGACTTAACTTACCCCACTGTCCCCAACTGTTTCTATCACTGTAATGTCCAGAAAGGCTCCGTCTCTTAACGGCTCATATCCCTGCATTGATTGGTCAGCTAAAGGTCCGCTCCATCATCCCTGCCCCGCCTCGGGACACTGCCCCATCGCCACCCTCATACCCAAGATGCATCAGGAGATAGGGAGGGAGGTTTGGAGAAGAGTGAAGGGGGGGGTCAGGTGAGGGAGGGACAGAGCGTCCTGGACCACATCCCAAACCAAACTCTTACTGGGGTGTGAAAGCTCAAATATAGCCCCTGACACAGGAACTCATGGGAACATCAGACCCTCTCAATCCCTTTACCGCTCCCGCCGACCCCGCTCCTCCACATTCCAACGGTAATCTGGAAAATACCGGCTTCGAAATATCAACCAACTGTATCTCGACACTGCTGCTGCTCCACTGCCTCTCGAAGCCATTCACGGCCGTAACCGACACTAAACTTTACACAGACCAGCCGCGAAGGCTCCCTCGGCAAAAGCCAACCGCCGACATGACAAATGCTGTAAAAACGAAGGAACCGCACTGTTCCTTCTCTACCGAATGAATTGATTTTCCTTTGTTTACATGCTATGAAACTTGTGTTGGGTGCCAGACCAATTTTGCTCATAGAACGAAACACTTCCCATGCTCTGGGAATTGAAACCATGGCTCTGTAAAGGTCAGTGCGTCTCATTTGAATATGGTAAGAGATTAAAGAAATTGTATTTTCTGACGTGGTCCTCCGGTAAAGTCAGTGAACCCCAGACAGCAAGTCACTCTTGGTTAACTTGATGGGGAACATGAAGTCCCACTAACCTTACATTTTTACCTTGTTTTACTCATAATGGAGAAAAGAAACACATCTTAAAGTGCTGATCTAGGATCAGGTCCCCCCTATCCATTTACAGTTATTCATTATAATCTAAAACTAAACACTGATCCTATCAGCACTCCTACTCTGAGACTTTGTGAATACGGGCCCAGGTCTTTGACAGTGCTTGTCCATCTGTGAGTGTATGGTGGTGAGTTACAAGCGTGAAGAAACACCCTGCCCGCACCACGTACCTGCACGAAGCCACACATCACATGCTCCCCAAACATGGGCAGACTTGGCCGGCTCTCGCGGTACATGTGCAGAGTGTATATTGTCATGACAACGGGCTCGGACTCTGTGGCGAGCGACTCGTCCGTCACTAGGATGTTGATTATGCTGTTGCCCAGGCCGACCGGGTAGTTTGCTGTTCTGTGGAAAAACAGAGGCAGAGCTTCTCAGAAACAAGGTCCAGAGAGGTCCAGGGAGATGAAACACACATAAGCACAAGCACACACACACACACACAGAGCGGAGATTTGAAAACACACATACAGGATGGTGAGAGAGAGAGGGCAGGGGGCTGAGGGAGATTATAGAATCATTCCTAAATGTCACGTTTAGCGCTGTGTGTGTGTGTGGCCGTCTTACGTGTGTGTGTGTCAGAGGTCAATCCTCTGACCCGAGTGCTACTGAGTCTAATGGGTGCTAATCAGGGATTGGCTGCTGAGATCAAAGCTACGGACATAAGCAACACACAATCACACAGAGTAGAACTCAGAATGACATGGAAACATGCCCTGACCAAAACACTGGACTGAAAACACACATTCCCAGAATTCAGATGGTATAACTCACTTACGTCTATATTATAGACCTGAAGACTGGGCAGGTGTAAGCAATATAGGACAAGATCCATTTAACCTATGAAAGGGCTTGTTGGAGATCTAACTATATGACTGCTAACACCTACCATCTCACTGAATGTGACCCAGCAACATTTGAACGCCCAGCTTGTGACTCACAGGGTGAAAGGTCATGGATGGGAGGGTCTCACCTAGGTCCTCTGTGCTCATCCAGGTGTATGTGACAGGCTGGGCTGATTGGCTCAGGGCGGAGGCGTAGGGTTACCACGTCAAAGGGGACCTCAGCACAGTAGTCCTTCACCCAGGGATTGAAGGGGGGGCTGAGGGTCAGAGGGGGGTCTGTGTACAGTTGTCTGAGGTGGGGGTCCACACACCGCTCTGATACACACCACAGGGAGAGAGAGAGAGAGAATGGATTATATACAAATAAAAAGGCTGCACACGTCACACCGTAGGTGGATCTAGCGTTCATCTGCCGATTGTTCAGCGCGCTGTGTTTTAAGGGACCACCTGCTGTATTTTTCATATTCAGAATACTGTTCCACATTTATCCATCAGAAGGAGCATCAAAGAACAAAGATGGTTATCTATAATATGCATGCTCGGTGTGTGTGTCCCCATTCAAAGGGATTAAAGTTAAAGACATTCACACCAACACACACACACACTATGTAATGGGAGGAAAAATGTTAATACACACACTGAGGAATGTTAATAACAAGGTCCACATGTGTTGAGCACAAGCCTGGAGAATGCTCTCTTCCTGTGGAGGCAACTGACTCTGGTGTGTGCCAACCTCAAGCAGTTTGCCGATGCAGGGGGCACAGTAGGGCCACCTACCCACCCTCCCAGCCCGAAGCAACGCGACAACGCGTAATATTTTACCTTGAACACTGCAGCAGAAGCCAACTCCTCTGCTCTTTCATCCGCGTGAGGCTACACTACATCGAGTTTCCCAGGGAAGCGCTGGTGAAGCTGTGAACCCAGCTGTAGCTATTTCACGATTGTGTTCATGAGTCGGTTATTAAAGAATGTGAAACAATGTTGTGTATGTTAACTATTGCATGATTGTGTACATGAGGTGTATATTTACTGCTTTTCATTAAATCATGTATGGCTAAAATATTGTTATGGCCTGAAATAAATGTTGTTCATACGGGCAGAATATTGTAGCCTAGGTCTACATAAATTCGTTAATATGGGTATAAGTGTGTTGTCAGGAAACAATAGCGAATATTCTACGCCCGAGCAGAATTTGACTTCCTGAAAAGGTACAAATGCTTATTTTGTCATTGTCTGAAAGGTTATCAATTGTTGTGATCGACCGGTTACTGTAAAGGCGTCGTATGAAAGTGTTTGGTTAACTTGGAGTTAACGCCGTCAGTGAGCGTAATGCGCCCTCGGCATTCGAAAGCATCATATTCCGTGCACTTCCAGAAGGACTTATTTGCGGTCTGTCGTTCCAGTCTGTTGGTGTAGCTTTCATGCGGCAGGATATTTTTCCACGCACAGAGGATAAATTCGGGTTCCATTGCTTGTTCTGCTCCTCTGAGAATAATGAATAATGAGGGTAGCAGTGCAAGATCATTTTAAGTTGAATATTTTGATTATTTGCATAAGAAAGACTTGCAATTCGATTGCTGGACTATCATAGCCATCCATCCAGTATTTGTTTTATTGAAATGTCGGCCTTTTACGAGCTATATTTTTTTCTGCATGAAATTATATATATATATTTTTTTATAACTGATCAAAATTAGATATGCTATAACCTATAACATTCTGCTCATATGAACACATTTACTTTAGGCCATATAAAGAAAAGCTATGCATGATGTAATGGCAAGGATCAAACAGAAACAACGTCGTTTCACATTCTTTAATAAAAGACTCAAACAGAAATAGGCTATATAGCTGGCTTTACAGTTTCCCTGCCAAATAGGCCTATACGCAAGAGGGTCTGTGCTCGGTGTAGTACCTTCCACAAACAGTTTTGCTCTACAAAAAGACACGTAAACCTCCCAGGGTGGAGCTCTGGTGAACTCAGAGGTCACACTTCAAAACACTGAGATTTACAGCATTCTAATTCCGATGCATTTCTATGCATCCTGTTGGTGAGGTGCACCAGAGCCAGCCAATAAGCCGACACCTAAGCAGCGCCTCACCTTTGTCTCCAGGGAGGTCCTGGGAGCCTGAGTGTTGGTTCCACCCGGTCTGTGTCTCTGCTTCATTGGTCCTATGAGAAACATAGAAGACTGTCATTATTTAGAAAATAAATGTCCCATTGGAACAGAGAATAATGGGAACATCCACTCAGTCATTCTGAGGATTTTCCCTGCAATAAAAAAATCTAAAGAGCGATGACAGACTAAGTCCTCTAATAAACAGACCTTTTTATAAGTCTATCAATCACATTCACAGTCTCACACAAACCAACTGCACAAATTCATAAATACGGATGTAGTAAAAACACACATATGGTGATCAAACACACACACACTTTCCTGGCCAGCATCAACATTCCAATTGGTTCCCTTCTGGCCTATAAGAGGTCCAGAGGTGATTATCAACACTTGTTATAACCCACACCCAATCAAAGTAAACTATACTGGCTGTTCTCCAGATACTCGCTCTTTTTTCTCTAGCCTGATAAACTCTCCCTTTTCTTCTCCTCCACACCCGTTTCCTCCACTTCCCACATCCAGGACCCTGTTCCCCTTCCACTCCTCTTCCAAACCCTTCCATCAACAACCCTTCCTCTACCCCTTACCATCCACATTCCTCCACTACCTCCCTGTCTTTCCTCCCATCATCCTCTTCATTCCACCTGGTTCCCTGGCCATGAGTGTGCTACATGCTCCTAGCTCCGTGCTCAGCCCCAGAAGTCCACCCAGCCCGAGGGCAGAGGGAGGCTGTGTTCTGAGTGCCAGCAGCCCAGCTTCGTGCCACAGCCCTGGGAAGGATGGGAGGCCGGATGGTGCCCGCCAGTGGAGCCAGTATCCAGCCAAGCAGGGATTTAACCTAATTCTGTTCCAGTCAGAGTGGATTGGGCCTGAAGCTCCTCTCTCCTGCTACAGCCAGACTAACGTACATGTGCCAAGGGCTTAATGAAGGGATGCTTAGGAGAGGTTGGGGAACGAAAACCATCCTTAAATTCAGCCAAGTTTAATTCACCCCAGACCAGTCATTTGTCAGTTTTTTTGTGTTTGGTCTAGAGTAAGACAACACCAAGGGGATAGAGCAAGGTAACAGAACCTCATGGTGAACTGATTGCCGTGTGTGTGTGCGTGCGCGTGTGTGTGTGTGTGTGTGTGTGTGTGTGTGTGTGTGTACGCTTGTGCTCACCTGGAAGTCTGGTTCCTCTGCTCTGTATAATGAGAACAGACTCTGTCCAACAACGCTGAGAAATGCAGCCCACTCCCAGACTCCTCCGCTCTAGGGAACGATCTAAAGACAAAGTCTTGGATAGGAGAGCGCTGCGGAGAAGCTGCGGGATAAAGCTGGATATAGACAGGTTTTCAATTACTGGGAATACAGACACTCTAAATAACATGATTACAATCTGGAATCACTGCAAGTGTTCTGTATCATTGATTACATTATGCTTTAGAATGAATCTGGTTATACACTATACAGTGCATTTGTAAGTATTCAGACCCCTTCCCCTTTTCCACATTTTGTTATGTTACAGCCTTAATCCAAAATTGATTAAATATTTTTTTTACCTCATCAATCTACACACAATACCCCATAATGACAAAGCAAAAACAAGTATTTAGAAATGTTTGGAAATGTATTACACATAAAAAACAGAAATACCTTATTAACACAAGTATTCAGACCCTTTGCTATGAGACTCGAAATTGAGCTCAGGTGCATCCTGTTTCAATTGATCAAACTTGAGATGTTTCTACAACTTGATTGGAGCCCACCTGTGGTAAGTTCAATTGATTGGACATGATTTGGAAAGGCACAGACCTGTCTATGTAAGGTCCCACAGTTGACAGTGCATGTCAGAGCAAAAAGAAAGCCATGAGGTCGAAGGAATTGTTCGTAGAGCTACGAGACAGGATTGTGTCGAGGAACAGATCTGGGGAAGGTTACCAAAACATGTGCAGCATTGAAGGTCCCCAAGAACACAGTGGTCTCCATCATTCTTAAATAGAAGAAGTTTGGAACCACCAAGACTCTTCCTACAGCTGGCCGCCCGGCCAAACTGAGCAATCAGGGGAGAAGGGCCTTGGTCAGTGAGGTGACCAAGAACCCGATGGTCACTCTGATAGAACTCCAGAGTTCTTCTGTGGAGATGGGAGAACCTTCCAGAAGGACAACCATCTCTGCAGCACTCCACTAATCAGGCCTTTATCGTAAAGTGGCCATACGGAAGCCACTCCTCAGTTAAAGGCACATAACAGCTCGCTTGGAGTTTGAAGGCACCTAAAGGACTCTCAGACCATGAGAAACAGGATTCTCTGATGTGATGAAACTAAGATTCAACTCTTTGGCCTGAATGTCAAGCTTCACATCTGGAGGAAACCAGGCACCGCTCATCACCTGGCCAATACCATCCATACGGTGAAGCATGGTGGTGGCAGCATCATGCTGTGGGGAAGTTTTTCAGCGGCAGGGACTGGGAGACTAGTCAGGATTGAGGGAAATATGAATGGATCAAAGTACAGAGAGAACCTTGATGAAAACCTGCTCTAGAGCGCTCAGGACCACAGACTGGGGCAAAGGTTCACCTTCCAACAGAACAACGACCCTAAGCACACAGACAACGCAAGAGTGGCTTCGGGACAAGTCTCTGAATGTTCTTGAGTGGCCCAGCCAGAGTCCGGAGTTTAACCCGATCGAACATCTCTGGAGAGACCTGAAAATAGCTGTGCAGCGATGCTCCCCATCCAACCTGACAGAGTTTGAGAGGATCTGCAGAGAAGAATGGGAGAAACTACCCAAATACAGGTGTGCCAAGCTTGTAGCATCATACCCAAGAAGACTTGAGGCTGTAATCGTTGCCAAAGGTGCTTCAACAAAGTACTGAGTAAAGGGTCTGAATACTTATGTAAATGTGATATCAGTTTTATTTCTAATACATTTGCAAAAATGTCTAAAAACATGTTTTTGCATTGTCATTTTGGGGTATTGTGTGTAGATTGATTAGGCTGTAACATAACAAAATGTGGAAAAAGTCAAGGGGTCTGAATACTTTCCGAATGCACTGTAACAGAGAGAAATGTGGAATAGAGGTTTACCAGATCAAATGGCCCTGGTGTCCTCAGCTGACGGAGGAACTGGAGGAGGAGGAGAGTCTGGTGTTCTGGTAGACAGAGACCGTATGTCCCCCCACAACCACCATACTGACCAGAAACATACAAAACAAATTGTGAAGGTCAGTGGAATTATGATATCCATACAAATTTCCCTCTGAAACTGTCATGTTAAAAAGAGTCCATCGTCGTTGCCCTCATAGACTGAGTGATTTATTAAGTTAAACACAGTTGTTTAGTACCCTCTGTCTATCGTCTGTCTCGGTGTGTGAAGGGCTCTTCAGACTGGCCTGTCCACTGTGTGCTGGGAGCAGGAAGAGAAGAGCATCTTCCAGGATGAACTCTTTCGTGATCTGTCCGTCAAACCCTGGGTCCCTCAGCCCGTCAAAGTGCAGGTCAGTCTCAGCCTTTCAGACAGGGATTATGGGAAACTTTTAGCAATGGCTTTCATTGAGGTACTAAGAGTAAGCATGTTCTGCCACCTAGTGGATATATGAGTTATCTTAATACTGTAGGAAACGTATGAATGGGTGCCAACACAATTACATGATACCTTCCCTCTACCCTGACTCACACTTAGAGGTCTGAACGTATTGGAGAGGTGTAAGCAATGAGGGGAATTCAAGGAAGGAATTAGTCACATTGAACCTTAAGAGACATATTGGTTTCCCTAAGATGAGTACATGGAACAGGCTATACAGCCTACAGAAGGAAACATCATCATGTTTATTAGTGGCTCGGGTTATAGGAGTGGAACCACTGGACACCATGTTTGGATTCTGGAAAAAGGGGAAGGCATCTCTGGGTCAAACAAATTAAAATACTTCAAGGGAGGCCCTTTAAGTGTAATGGCTTTTATAACTGTGACTAGTTGCATCACTCAGCAGTGTGCATGCATGGATATGTGCGTGTGTGAGTGCACGTGTGCTTGTATGCAACCCACATGTATAGAACTAATATTAACATTAACATCTAGTTGTCCTCCCTATAACAGCCTCCACTCTTCTGGGAAGGCATTCCACTAGATGTTGGAACACTTCCATTCAGCCACAAGAGCACTAGTGAGGTCAGGCACTGATGTTGGGCGATTAGGCACTGCTCGCAGTCTGCGTTCCAATTCATCCCAAAGGTGTTCGATGGGGTTGAGGTCAGGGCTCTGTGCAGGCCAGTCAAGTTCTTCCACACAGATCTCAACAAACCATTTCTGTATGGATATCGCTTTGTGCACATTGTCATGCTGAAACAGGAAAGGGCCTTCCCCAAACTGTTGCCACAAAGTTGGAAGCACTGAATCGTCTCGAATGTCATTGTATATTGTAGCGTTAAGATTTCCCTTCACTGGAACTAAGGGGCCTAGCCCGAACCATGAAAAACAGCCCCAGACCATCTTTCCTCCTTGTTACGGATACAGGTATCCTATGTGTATTTGTTTTCTCTCCTTCTGCCCTAGTCACAGGTGGCAGTCATCAGTCGCCAATCAGAAGACACACCTTTTCCTGTTTCCCTTACCCAATCACATCCCTTTTCCCTTGGTATAAAAACCCAGTCAGTTGTCTCTCTCTCTCTCTTGTTTAGTGCCTACATCTCACATTTGACTGTTATCCTGTGAGTATGTACTGCTGTGTGTATTGCTGTTTGTTTGTTGGTGGGAAAAGGGGGTAACCAGCCAAGTCACCCTTGGGCATACATAACCCGTAGGAAACCTTTGTCTAAATACCCTGGTTAGAACTGGGTGGACCACCCACTGTATTTTATTGGTTAGTTAGCTAGCTGTTCTTTAAGCAGGTAGATTAGCTTAGGGGTTTTTGGATATTTATTAGTTCTTTCCTTGGGTCCAGCTCAGCCCCTTTTCCCCACTACCCATTACCGTGTGTTTAAAAATAAACCAGAAAGTGTTTGACGGTAGGTTTAAGTTGTCTGTGAATTTCTTTTAGTTCTCACTGTTCCTTTTCACTGTTCTAATTTGCATAAGATATGTTGCGGGTCTCGTTTCCATCCCCCCTAGACTACGGGGCAAAAGGGATTCGTAACACTCCTCCACCAAAATGTACAGTTGACACTATGCATTGGGGCATGTAGCATTCTCCTGGCATCCCTCAAACTCAGATTTGTCCGTCGGACTGCCAGATGGTGAAGCATGAGTCCAGAGTCCACTGGCGGCGCGCTTTACACCACCCAGCCGACGCTTGGCATTCCGCATGGTAAACTTAGGCTTGTGTGCTGCTGCTCAGCCATGGAAAACCATTACATGAAGCTCCCGACAAACAGTTATTGTGCTGACGTTGCTTCCAGAGGCAGTTTTGAACTCCGTAGTGTTGCTACGCGCTTCACCACTCTGCGGTCCCGTTCTGTGAGGTTGTGTGGCCTACCACTTCGCAGCTGAGCCATTGTTGCTCCTAGAAGTTTCCACTTCACAATAACAGCACATACAGTTGACTGGGGCAGCTCTAGCAGGGCAGAAATGTGACAAACTGAATTGTTGGAAAGGTGGCATCCTATGACTGTGCCACGTTGAAAGTTACTGAGCTCTTCGGTAAGGCCATTTTACTGCCAATGTTTGTCTATGGAGATTGCATGGCGGTGTGCTCGATTTTATACACCTGTCAGCAACGGATGTGGCTGAAATAGCCGAATCCACTAATTTGAAGGGGTGTCCACATACCTTTGGATATATAGTGCATGTTGACATCTTTGAATGTTGCAATCTCACAGTCTTATGGCACCACCTAGTGACTACTCTAAAACACCATCAGTCGAGACCGGCTACAGTAGTAATGTGCCGACCCAGCAATAACCCCCTCTTACTTTCACTATGACAGGCAGAAGGGAACCACTGAAGTGAAGAGTGAACGTCATCAGCTGGAAACACAGGAGACACCACCTACAGGAGAAACAGTCACATAGAATAGTGACAAATCAGAATGATGTACAGAGATGAAAAATTAAACAGTTGCGAGGTTGATCCGAGGGTGGCTAACCTGTGCTGAGAGCTAGGCTCCTCATTGGTCAATGCTGCCACCCTCAACACCTGACCTATGACCTCCTTCACATGGTCCAAGGCCTCATGGGATACATCGGGACCCAGCTGCTGCAGAAGAAATGTCTTGAGCTGAGAGAGAGAGAGATGAAGAGAAGGAGAAAGCGAAAGTTTTTAAAAAAGGACAGAGAAAATGGGATGGAGGAAGAGAGGGGGAGGATAAAGGAAAAAGTTTTGTCAGTGTTAAAAAAAGGTCTGAAGAAGTTCAAGTCTGTACCCCGCAGAGTTGGATAGATTCCAACTTAATTATAACACCTCAGTATCAGTCAAGGCAATAACTGATTTGCGCTCATATGGAGAGATTCCATGTAATATTTAAAAGGAATTGATCACATGCTACGCACTGCTGCGGCAAAATAAAGACTTGATACTCTGTTCCATCAGGTGGCGGTAATAGTCCCCATTCACTAATCCACAACCCCAGCTTTGATATGACAGATGAAAACTCCAAACACTCTCTCAGTCCCATCACATATTACATCTAATAGATCTAATCTAGTTAGATTACATTTCATCTGACAGAGACAGATTTAATTTGAGATAATCCCAATAAAGTGCCAGTGAGTGACGGCTAGACAGGGTTGGGAATCAGGCATTACTGTGCTCCAATCCGAAGCATGTGGCGTGGTTGGCTAGTCCACAGCAACACATGCACGCGCATACACGCAAGCACAAACAAACACACACACTGAACACTATTAATAGGGCCTTTTAAAAGGGGACTGGGAGTCTCCGGAGACAACAACATCATAATGGCAGTAGGATCAGGATGTTCAGAGTTTCAGATATTTGGCATGGTTTTGGTCATCTGGTGACTCAGCTAGTGTGAGTTTTAGAGACACGTAGATGTCAATGAGAGGTTAACTAGTCAGAAGAGATATGAGATTGGATAAGAATCGATAGTTGATTGGTATAACAGAATGGAAAGTTGGGCTATTGAAAAGGGACTCTATGGTTTACTGTGTTTCAGCCGCAGAGAGACAGTTCTGGCAGTGTTGTGTGTGTGTTTGTGTGTGTTTGCACATGCTCCAATAACACTAGGCCTGAATGTAACTTCAAGAAATAACTGGAGAAAATAAATAGCAAAAACATTATGTTCCATCAAAGCTATATATCCAATCTATCCATTATACTGCATGTGCAGTCAGAGTGTATCCACTTGGCCTGTTTGCAGCACAGTGTGAATTGAAAGCCCTAAGCTCATTTACGAGCAATATGCTAGGAACGCACTTAGCCAGCTACCACACAACCCTCCACTACACAGCTGTAACAGCCTAATCAACATCACATGGAAAAAATACGCAGAGCAAACATTCTGGAGAGGAGGAAGGAAGAAGCAAGAGTTTTCTAAGAGGCATAGCTCAGTGTTTACTGTAGGTCCAGCTTTATCATGAACTCAGGGCTACATTCAATAAAATAGGTTTTATATACATATATTTTACACAAACACTACCGTTCAAATCTTTGGGGTCACTTGAAAATGTCCTTGTTTTTGAAACAAAAGCTAATTCTTTGTCCATTAAAATAACATTAAATTGATAAGAAATACAGTGTAGACATTGTTAATGTTGTAAATGACTATTGTAGCAGGAAACGGCAGATTTTTTATGGAATATCTACATGGGCATAGAGGCCCATTATCAGCAACCATCACTCCTGTGTTCCAATGGCACGTTGTCATTTTAAAAGGCTAATTGATCATTAGAAAACTCTTTTGCAATTATGTTAGCACAGCTGCAAACTGTTTTTCTGATTAAAGAAGCAATAAAACTGGCCTTCTTTAGACTAGTTGAGTATCTGGAGCATCAGCATTTGTGGGTTTGATTACAGGCTCAAAATGGCCAGAAACAAATAACTTTCTTCTGAAACTTGTCAGTCTATTCTTGTTCTGAGAAATTAAGCCTATTCCGTGTGAGAAATTGCCAGGAAACTGAAGATCTGGTACAACGTTGTGTACTACTCCCTTCAAAGAACAGCGCAAACTGGCTCTAACCAGAATAGAAAGAGGAGTGAGACATGGGGACAAAGATCGTACTTTTGGGGGAAATGTCCTCTGGTCTGATGAAACAAAAATAGAACTGTTTGGCCATAATGACCATCGTTATGTTTGGAGGAAAAAGGGGGAGGCTTGCAAGCCGAAGAACACCATCCCAACTGTGAAGTACGTGGGTGGCAGCATCATGTTGTGGGGGTGCTTTGCTGCAGGAGGGACTGGTGCACTTCACAAAATAGATGGCATCATGAGGTAGGAAAATTATGTGGATATATTGAAGCAACATCTCAAGACATCAGTCAGGAAGTTAAAGCTTGGTCGCAAATGGGTCTTCCAAATGGACAATGACCCCAAGCATACGTCCAAAGTTGTGGCAAAATGGCTTAAGGACAACAAAGTCAAGGTATTGGAGTGGCCATCACAAAGCGCTGACCTCAATCCTATAGAAAACGTGTGGGCAGAACTGAAAAAGTGTGTGCAAGCAGTTACACCAGCTCTGTCAGGAGGAATGGGCCAAAATTCACCAATCTTATTGTGGGAAGCTTGTGGAAGGCTACCCGAAACGTTTGACCCAAGTTAAACAATTTAAAGGCAATGCTACCAAATACTAATTGAGTGTATGTAAACTTGTAACCCACTGGGAATGTGATGAAAGAAATAAAAGCTGAAATAAATAATTCTCTCTACTATTATTCTGACATTTCACATTCTTAAAATAAAGTGGTGATCCTATCTGACCTAAGACGGAAGTTTTACTAGGATTAAATGTCAGGAATTGTGAAAAACTGAGTTTAAATGTATTTGGCTATGTAAACTTCCGACTTCAACTGTATATCACATTGACTATAATGAATCTATAAACCCAGATACCTGGTGAACAGATCCTCAGTACCTGTGTGGTGTGGCTGTCCGTGTCTTCGTTTGTCCTGACCAGGCCCGTGTGATGAAGGAAGGCTGTGAGCGGCGTTACCGAGGTGACCAGGACATAAACCGTCACCATGGCAACGAGGCCAGGGCTCACCAAGTTAAGTGTGGGGATAGCTGGGTTCCTAAGGGAAGGGAAAAACAATGATAACATTAGCTAAGAAAATCAAACCCATTTGTTTCAACGAGCGAATAGAGACACCTGAACATAATTGAGCTGTAAGTTTTGACTAAGGTAAACGTGTTGTTACTGGCAGAGTTGACTGACCAGTCACCATGTGCCACATCACGAACATCTCCCAGCTTGGGGAGGGGCGATCCACAGGCAGATGGATTGATGCGTAATGCCAGCCCTGAAACAAAACACGGTAACAGAGAAACACACACACAAGTGATGAGACATTAATCTGTAACTAGTGATGACAGAGACGGTTGAATTTAGCATCTATCCTAGACTGTCACAAGGGGTTGACATCAGGACTATTATCCGAGGTGGAGTAGAGAAGTTTATTTTTGCTGAGTTTGCATTCCTTGTGCTGGTTATGAGTTATGAAATAGTAGAGCAGCTGTGTGTGAGTCCTTGCCTAATAAGTGTCAACCCCTATACATGTTTTGCTTTGCATATCAACAGCCCACTGGGCACAGATGTCAATTCAACGTCTAATCCACATTGGTTCAACGTAATTTCCTTGAAATGACGTGGAAACAACGTTGGTTCAACCAGTGGGAGGGAGTGAGAGCGTGTTGTCATTCTCTGGCACTGTAGTACTATGAAATTCCCCACCGGTGGAAACGTGGCGCCAGTAGAGAGGGTGTGTGTTCTAAGGCCCAAATCACTATCAGTCCTGGGCATGATCCCAACTCCTCTCACATCCCCCGGACTCAAATCACTGGCCAGAGAAGCATGAACAAAGCACTCAAATTCAAATCAGTTCTACTGGTAATCCACATCCCTCACATATGATATCTGAATCACAATCTAACGTTCAATATTTCCAAGTTCTAATGGAGCTAGACTAAATCTGAAAGACGGAAGAAAACCAAACAACACTGTATTCCCTGAAACCACACAAAACCCTGAATTAGGCCCAAACCAGGAAACGGACCCCTTGCCCCTCTTCTCCTCCTGTACCTGGAACATGGCAGTGATTGTTGGTTGTGCCTGCGTCAGTCAGATTCACTCTGCCTTTTGTAAGATCAATTATGTTCTCAAACAAAGGGTGGGCAGAGACCTGGGTCCTGGTCTAAGGAAGTGGTGTGGGGGTCTAAATGACCTGAAGAGGGGCTGTGAGGGGGTCTGCAGGACTTCAAGGTGAAAGGGGGCAATTGAGGAGGAGGCACTAGCCTTCAACCGGGACTGCACCAATGTCAACATTTGTGTGGGAGACGAGCCAAAAAGAAAGGACAATATTGTTCTAGAAGTGGGAGACAATCTGTTCTGTACAGAGGAGAACACACAGCGGACCCTCAGTTACTATCGAAGTCAAGCCCGTTGGTTGTCATTATCTTCCTTCTGAGATATAATGAAGATAAAAGCCCCTCCCTCACTCACTCAATCCATTATCTTTCTTTTCATGTGGTTCTAAGAGAGGACGAATATAAGCAGAGATGCATTCGGTCATTATTAACAACTTCTCTGAACTGATCGTTCTCAGAAAGCCGAATTATAGAGAGAGAGAGCAGGTATGAAAGCCCTGCAATCTTTTGAACAAAACAACCCACGCATCTTCTCCAAAATGTATCTTCACCTCATCATCTACAGTTTCCACTGATACAACTTTAATAGTACTATAGGTACTTCAATTTATAGAAGTTTATACAATTTATAGAAGTTATACAAGTCTAATTACATACGGGTCATTTCCATGAAAACGCATCTGTATTTTAAATGTCTGCTAGCATTGGTCCAAATCTCTACTTTAAGGAACTCAGAGCTCGCCTGAAAACTAAAGGTTGTCTGGAAACAGGTGATGACTCACCTAGGTCGTGTTCATTAGGGCACACAACAGACAATGTTTTCAACGTTTCCTATTGGACAAGTCTCCCCGTTTCAGTCAGTTGTCTTCAGTTTGGTGCATAATGAACACGACCTGTAGACTCACCTGCTAGCCGGCTGTCTGTCTGGAAGCGACAGAGCCCGTCCACATCAGAGAAAGCCCCCACCAGCCCAGGTATCATGTTGACCTGAGGAGATGACAGACGGGATCCAGTGGATCCAAAGGCAACGAATGAAAGTTAGTGGACTTGTTTGAAGTTGAGGCAACAGGACTTAGCCAGGTCCCAGATCTGTTTGTGCTGTCTTGCTGACTCCTATTGACCATAGTACTAGCAACAAACAGATCTGGGACAAGGCTAAGGATGGTCCTATGCGGTCTGATGTTATGGGATGTTAGTGTTATAGGAGCGTGTGTAAAGGAGAGAGAGAGAAGGGAATGTGATGTTTGTTGTTGGAGGAGTGTTTTCCTGTCGTGTTTGAACTGAGATCCACCATCTCAGGACAGAGCCGTTTTCACTGAATTCTCTCTTGGTAACCGACTTAGTCCTGGCTTCTAAAAATATTTTCTAGAAGAATCTCGGGGTGGATCTGATTTCACATGAATGTTAGAAAAAAAACTGGGGGTCGTTAGGGGATCAAGCTTCACTGCTGGGGTTTGAGGAGACTGTGTTACACCAATATGAAACCCACATTAAAACTACACAACCATCATACCCATGTCAGTCAACAATCTGACATGGGGTAACAATCCCACATAGGTCACCAATGTTCCCGTATGAGACAACCTTCCAGTTGAGCATTCCCGTACAGTGTGTGTGTAGCTGGTCTCACCCTCTGATGGGGCTGCAGATGGGAGAAGGACACTCTCCTCAGACAACTCTTCTCTGAACCGCCAAGACACACCAACACACTCCACTCCACACTGCCACCTGGGAGAGAGGGAAATGAGAGGGAACGGATAAGAGATCAGTAAGCATCTTGTACAAATAAATGAAGCTTTGAAACCATACCAAATACGGTGCTCCAACTGTGAGAGAGAGAGAGAGAGAGAGAGAGAGAGAGAGAGAGAGAGAGAGAGAAAAACATCTGGTAGCGATTGTACAGCCAGTATTTGGAGAGGAGAGGAAACGTGGTGGGGTTTTTGGCCAGAACCATGGCTGTTTTGGTCTCACTGTTCTGAAGCATTGAGAATAGGAGGAAGTTACAGCTATTATGGCAGCCTAGAGATGAATGGATAGCAAGAACTTTACCGTTGTGTGTGTGTGTGTACATATATATATACAGTGAGGGAAAAAAGTATTTGATCCCCTGCTGATTTTGTACGTTTGCCCACTGACAAAAAAATTATCAGTCTATAATTTTAATGGTAGGTTTATTTGAACAGTGAGAGACAGAATAACAACCAAAAAATCCAGAAAAACGCATGTAAAAATGTTATAAATTGATTTGCATTTTAATGAGGGAAATAAGTATTTGACCCCTCTGCAAAACATGACTTAGTACTTGGTGGCAAAACTCTTGTTGGCAATCACAGAGGTCAGACGTTTCTTGTAGTTGGCCACCAGGTTTGCACACATCTCAGGATTTTGTCCCACTCCTCTTCTCCAAGTCATTAAGGTTTCGATGCTGACGTTTGGCAACTCGAACCTTCAGCTCCCTCCACAGATTTTCTATGGGATTAAGGTCAGGAGACTGGCTAGGCCACTCCAGGACCTTAATGTGCTTCTTCTTGAGCCACTCCTTTGTTGCCTTGGCCGTGTGTTTTGGGTCATTGTCATGCTGGAATACCCATCCACGACCCATTTTCAATGCCCTGGCTGGGAATGAGGTTCTCACCCAAGATGTGATGCGGTGAAGTTGTCCTGTCCCCTTAGCAGAAAAACACCCCCAAAGCATAATGTTTCCACCTCCATGTTTGACGGTGGGGATGGTGTTCTTGGGGTCATAGGCAGCAGAGTTGATGCCAAAGAGCTACATTTTGGTCTCATCTGACCACAACACTTTCACCCAGTTGTCCTCTGAATCATTCAGATGTTCATTGGCAAACTTCAGACGGGCATGTATATGTGCTTTCTTGAGCAGGGGGACCTTGCGGGCGCTGCAGGATTTCAGTCCTTCATGGTGTAGTGTGTTACCAATTGTTTTCTTGGTGACTATGGTCCCAGCTGCCTTGAGATCATTGACGAGATCCTCCCGTGTACTTCTGGGCTGATTCCTCACCGTTCTCATGATCATTGCAACTCCACGAGGTGAGATCTTGCATGGAGCCCCAGGCCGAGGGAGATTGACAGTTCTTTTGTGTTTCTTCCATTTGTGAATAATCGCACCAACTGTTGTCACCTTCTCACCAAGCTGCTTGGCGATGGTCTCGTAGGTCTACAATCTTGTCCCTGACATCCTTGGAGAGCTCTTTGGTCTTGACCATGGTGGAGAGTTTGGAATCTGATTGATTGATTGCTTCTGTGGACAGGTGTCTTTTATACAGGTAACAAGCTGAGATTAGGAGCACTCCCTTTAAGAGTGTGCTCCTAATCTCAGCTCGTTACCTGTATAAAAGACACCTGGGAGCCAGAAATCTTTCTGATTGAGAGGGGGTCAAATACTTATTTCCCTCATTAAAATGCAAATCAATTTATAACATTATTCACATGCATTTTTCTGGATTTTCTTGTTGTTATTCTGTCTTTCACTGTTCAAATAAACCTACCATTAAAATTATAGACTGATCATTTATTTGTCAGTGGGCAAACATACAAAATCAGCAGGGGATCAAATACTTTTTTCCCCTCACTGTGTGTGTGTGTATATATATATATATATATATATATATATATATATACATACACACACACACACACACACCTACACTTGTGTCTGTACACAGAGAGTGATTACGTGTGTGTAGTGTTCTTTGTAACCTATAATCATTGCTTTCAGGTCCTGCAACAGCTCCCATATCAGCCTGCCATCGGTCTGAGTTGACCCTGATACAGCCCAGAGCCCCAGACCTTCAGAACAGCGCACACACACACACGGCCTGGAATTTCGTGATTGTAGGGGCAAGGCCATTTGGCCTTAAAGAGATACCCAATCTGCCAGGGCACCAAGGCCATTAACCAATATGGCCAAGTAAATGTATTTGAAAAACTAAAAACAGTAGCTTTTCTGTTAATAAAAACATAAGTGTATACAAATGTACATAATGTACATAAATAAGGCTACAGCCTGTCATGGCCAGATCGATGCTGACATGAGGGAGGCACCTGAAAATGTAACCAAACATTAATGAGACTTTTAATTATATATACAGTGGGGAAAAAAAGTATTTAGTCAGCCACCAATTGTGCAAGTTCTCTCACTTAAAAAGATGAGAGAGGCCTGTAATTTTCATCATAGGTACACTTCAACTATGACAGACAAAATGAGGGAAAGAAAATCACATTGTAGGATTTTTTATGAATTTATTTGCAAATTATGGTGGAAAATAAGTATTTGGTCAATAACAAAAGTTTATCTCAATACTTTGTTATATACCCTTTCTTGGCAATGACAGAGGTCAAATGTTTTCTGTAAGTCTTCACAAGGTTTTCACACACTGTTGCTGGTATTTTGGCCCATTCCTCCATGCAGATCTCCTCTAGAGCAGTGATGTTTTGGGGCTGTCGCTGGGCAACACGGACTTTCAACTCCCTCCAAAGATTTTCTATGGGGTTGAGATCTGGAGACTGGCTAGGCCACTCCAGGACCTTGAAATGCTTCTTATGAAGCCACTCCTTCGTTGCCGGGCGGTGTGTTTGGGATCATTGTCATGCTGAAAGACCCAGCCACGTTTCATCTTCAATGCCCTTGCTGATGGAAGGAGGTTTTCACTCAAAATCTCACGATACATGGCCCCATTCATTCTTTCCTTTACACGGATCAGTCAGTCCTGGTCCCTTTGCAGAAAAACAGCCCCAAAGCATGATGTTTCCACCCCCATGCTTCACAGTAGGTATGGTGTTCTTTGGATGCAACTCAGCATTCTTTGTCCTCCAAACACGACGAGTTGAGTTTTTACCAAAAAGTTATATTTTGCTTTCATCTGACATTCTCCCAATCCTCATCTGGATCATCCAAATGCTCTCTAGCAAACTTTAGACGGGCCTGAACATGTACTGGGTTAAGCAAGGGGACACGTCTGGCACTGCAGGATTTGAGTCCCTGGCGGTGTAGTGTGTTACTGATGGTAGGCTTTGTTACTTTGGTCCCAGCTCTCTGCAGGTCATTCACTAGGTCCCCCCGTGTGGTTCTGGGATTTTTGCTCACCGTTCTTGTGATCATTTTGACCCCACGGGGTGAGATCTTGCGTGGATACCCAGATCGAGGAAGATTATCAGTGGTCTTGTATGTCTTCCATTTCCTAATAATTGCTCCCACAGTTGATTTCTTCAAACCAAGCTGCTTACCTATTGCAGATTCAGTCTTCCCAACCTGGTGCAGGTCTACAATTTTGTTTCTGGTGTCCTTTGACAGCTCTTTGGTCTTGGCCATAGTGGAGTTTGGAGTGTGACTGTTTGAGGTTGTGGACAGGTGTCTTTTATACTGATAACAAGTTCAAACAGGTGCCATTAATACAGGTAATGAGTGGAGGACAGAGGAGCCTCTTAAAGAAGAAGTTACAGGTCTGTGAGAGCCAGAAATCTTGCTTGTTTGTATGTGACCAAATACTTATTTTCCACCATAATTTGCAAATAAATTCATAAAAAATCCTACAATGTGATTTTCTGGATTTTTCTTCCTCATTTTGTCTGTCATAGTTGAAGTGTACCTATGATGAAAATCACAGGCCTCTCTCATCTTTTTAAGTGAGAGAACTTGCACAATTGGTGGCTGACTAAATACTTTTTTTCCCCACTGTATATCAGTGGAGGCTCCTCCTCAGAAGAAGGGGAGGACCCTCCTCGTCAGTGAAATTGCCTTAAAAAAATAGTGAAACATTAAAAAAAGTTATCATTTTTAGATTAAATATATTCATATATATATTCATATGTCACCAAATAATTGATTAAAATACACTGTTTTGCAATGAAGGTCTACAGTAACTTCAACAGCACTGTCTGGGGTAGCACCATGGTGTAGCCAGACAACAGCTAGCTTCCATCCTCCTCTGGCTACATTGACTTCAACACAAAACCTAGGAGGCTCGTAGGCCTCACCCCCTTCCATAAACATACATGGTAATTATGACCACTTCCGGAGGACGTCCTCCAACCAATCAAAGCTTTTGCAGTATGAACTGACATGTCCATCCAATCACAGGATTAGGATCAGAGAATTAACCTAGTCTGTTGTATTGGGATTGTGCCACAGAGCAATATGGGGGTTCTATGTGTTAAGAAGCTTGGTGACATTGTTGGATAGAGATTGAGAGTGAAGAGTGATAGTTGAGCATTTTTTTGATATTATTCAATTCAAATTAGTTTTTTTCTAATTACAGGAGACGGAGGAAGTATATTATAAATTGTTTTCAGAACTTTATTTATTTTATTTATTTTTGTGTCCAGTTAGTGCAATATGTTTAAATTTGCCTTGCTAACTTCAGTAGCAAGTAGCAGTAGCTAGCTAGCAGCATGAGCGTGCAGTTTTCTCCGCCAGAATGACTAATGCTACTGAAAATGTTGTGGACTTTTTGTTGAAGAACCCCTTTCATTCTCTGTGGTACACGGAAAAAGGTGCGAATTAAAACCGAGGGTCGACCTCTGCCTGAAATCAGTTTCATGAAGAAGGATGAAAAGGTGAGGGCGTTCAATACTAATTGGTATCAAAAGTATAGCTGGTTAACAGGGAGCCTTTCATCAAGCTGCCTGTATTGCTGGCCTTGCCTGCTTTTTGGGAAGTCTGAGCCTTGGGCTGTGACCTGAAGAACATTGATTGCTCACGTAAACGGCATCACAAAAGCAGGGAGCATATAAATGCCCACATCAGATTCAAGCTTCTGGGAAAAAGCTGCATCAATCATGTAATGGACGAAGGTCCGCGTATTCAAACTGCGCAACACAACGGTAAATTAAGAAGAAACGGATGTATCACTGCAATTTTGGGCATGCAAGAATTTGCTTTTAGAGGACACGACGAGAGGGAAAGTTCCACTAACAAGGGCAACTACAAGGAGCTTGCAGAGGTAATAGCACGTTATGATGCGTCACTTGCTGAACATATGGAACTTTCTACTGTCTTTTCTGGGTTGTCGAAATCAATTCAGAATGATTTGATAGCTTCCATCGCATCATCCATTAAAAGTGAGATTAAAAGAGAGGTGGACGCAGCAACGTTTTTTCGAATGGTAAATAAACGAAACCACAGACATCAGCTGTCGCTTGCAGTTGTTAGTTATCGTCAGGTTTGTGGATGATGAGGGCTTTATTCAGGAACGTATCTTGGGCTACTTTGATCTGTCAAGTGGGCGACATGTGCAGTCTGTGTTTGACTGGGAATTCTGAGATGTCGGAGTTTAACTTCATGGAGAAACTTGTTACCCAAACCTACGAAGGTGCTGCTGTAATGGCTTCTGACTTAAATGGCTTGCAGGCAAACGTAAGAGAAGTAGCTCCGAGTGCCACTTTTGTGTATTGCACACCGACTCAATTTAGTTCAGAGTCAGAGCATCAAGTTCATTCCCAAAGTTAAGGTTTTCTTTGCGACACGACCAACAGCGTGATGTTGCTTGAACAGGCTGGATGTGCACGCTTGCCAAAAAAATGCACCAACACGTTGGAATTTCACTTCTAGAATTGTCAGCACTGTAGCGAAAAGCTATGAGCAACTGAAGGACACCTTCACCCATATCACAGAGCACCCTACCATGGATGATGATACTGTGTCATGTGCATATGGGTACAAGGCAAAGCTGGAAGATTTTGATTAGATGTTCTTTACTTCTAACTTTTGAGGAGATATTTGCTCACACAGATGTTGTGTCTGACATAGTGCAGCAGCAAGCCATGGATGTAGCCTACTGTAAGAGAATAATAGAGAATCTGACAAGCAGAATGGAGGAGCACAAGTCTGATGTAGTATTCAGTGCCATATATGGGAAGGCAGCAAGCATGACTAAGGATGCAGAGATCATGCAGAGGAGGAAGTGTTGGCAGGGCACTCACAATGTAAGGCACACCTACAAGGCACTGTATGACTAAATTCATGATAACATCAAGTCTCAGATAGCACAGAGGTAAAAAAGCCTGGACAGCATGCAATTTCTGGAATAGTTAGATGGTAGTAAATTTGATTCATTTCAGAGAAAATTGGGTGCTGCCATAGAGTTACATTAGAAGTGCCTATCCAAGAAGGCTCAAGGTCATTGGCCTCAGATAAAATGACGTCAAATCACGTTATATGTACCGTAGCTTTGATTGGACTGATGTCAACATCATGCTTTCAAAATCTTAGCTAGCAGTCATCATCATGAATCAAGTTGACAATCTACTGGCAAATCTTTTTCAATCCTTGTCAAAGGAAGAGAAATAATGAAGAGAAATTATAGATAAAATGGATTGGTGATCATCGGCCACTGGACATAAATATTACACAACAAGTTGGAAATCGCAAATTTAACAATGAGTGGTTTGGAAGGAATCAGTGGCTAACTGCAAGCATTGCAAAGCAATCACTAGCCTGATATTCAGTGGAATGGGTGTGTGGTCCAAGTCTGGGTTTAAGGGTCTCTTTTTCAAGCTTAAAATTATAAACATTCAACATTGGCCATGCTGTCAATGCAGCATGACTTCTGCAGTGCTCAAAACAACTGGAAACTCAGAACTGAGAAATCTCAGACTTTAAGACAATAGGGAACTTGTGAAAAAAACTACCTCTAACTGGGAAAATACGATTTGAAAGGTCATCCAACTCGGAATTCCAAGTCGGGAACTTGGGCCTCTATCTAGAGCTCCAACCTGAAGATCACTGACGTCATGATTCAACCTTGTTTTTTTCAGAGTTCCCAGCTGTCTTGAAAGCACAATAAATCCAGAGAAAGCCAGACTTTGATGACTAAGTTTGATGACAAAAATTTGTCACAAACGACCGCCGCACCATCTACCTGTTCAAGTGAGCACAGGGCAAAAAGGTGAGTCCAAAATTATGTCTTGTATACTGCTGCATAAATTATGTAATATGCCAGGGAGATATGTATACTGTAGCTAAGAAAGTAATAAACTCAGCCCCCCCAAAAACGTCCTCTCACTGTCAACTGCGTTTATTTTCAGCAAACTTAACGTGTAAATATTTGTATGAACATAACAAGTTTCAACAACTGAGACATAAACTTAACAAGTTCCACAGACATGTGACTAGCAAAAATTGAATAATGTGTCCCTGAACAAAGGGGGTCAACATCAAAGTAACAGTCAGTATCTGGTGTGGCCACCAGCTGCATTAAGTTCTGCGGTGCATCGCCTCCTCATGGACTGCACCAGATTTGCCAGTTCTTGCTGTGAGATGTTACCCCACTCTTCCACCAAGGCACCTGCAAGTTCCCAGACATTTCTGGGGGGAATGGCCCTAGCCCTCACCCTCCGATCCGACAGATCCCAGACGTGCTCAATGGGATTGAGATCCGGGCTATTTGGTGGCCATGGCAGAACACTGATTTTCCTGTCTTGCAGGAAATCACGCACAGAACGAGCAGTATGGCTGGAGGCATTGTCATGCTGGAGGGTCATGTCAGGATGAGCCTGCAGGAAGGGTACCACATGAGGGAGTAGGATGTCTTCCCTGTAATGCACAGCGTTGAGATTTCCTGCAATGACAACAAGCTCATTCCGATGATGCTGTGACACATCGCTCCAGACCATGACTGACCCTCCACCTCCAAATCAATCCTGCTCCAGAGTACAGGCCTCGGTGTAACGCTCATTCCTTTGACGATAATCACGAATCCGACCATCACCCTTGGTGAGACAAAACCTCAAATTGTCAGTGAAGAGCACTTTTTGCCAGTCCTGTCTGGCCCAGCGACGGTGGGTGTGTTCCCATAGGCGACATTGTTGCTGGTGATGTCTGGTGAGGACCTGCCTTACAACAGGCCTACAAGCCCTCAGTCCAGCCTCTCTCAGCCTATTGCGGACAGTCTGAGCACTGATGGAGGGATTGTGCGTTCCTGGTGTAAGTCGGGCCTGTACCTGTTCTGCAGGTGTGATGTTCGGATGTACCGATCCTGTGCAGGTGTTGTTACACGTGGTCTGCCACTGCAAGGAAGATCAGCTGTGTCCGTCCTGTCTCCCTGTAGTGCTGTCTTAGGCGTCTCATAGTACGGACATGCAAATGTATTGCCCGGGCCACATCTGCAGTCCTCATGCCTCCTTGCAGCATGCCTAAGGCATGTTCACGCAGATGAGCAGGGACCCTGGGCATCTTTCTTTTGGTGTTTTTCAGAGTCTGCAGAAAGGCCTCTTTAGTGCCCTAAGTTTTCAGAACTGTGGCCTTAATTGCCTACCGTCTGTAAGCTGTTAGTGTCTTAACGACCGTTCCACAAGTGCATGTTCATTAATTGTTTAAGGTTCATTGAACAAGCATGGGAAACAGTGTTTAAACCCTTTACAATGAAGTTATTTCGATTTTTACAAATTATCTTTGAAAGACAGGGTCCTGAAAAAGGGAAATGTCTTTTTTTGCTGAGTTTACTAAGTGTAAGTTGTGTAGTAAGCTGTTAGTAGCTCGTGTGCCTAACTCTAATAATTTGTTCCCTTTTCCCCTCCTAACTTAGCCTACTGTTCTGACTTGCTGGTACACATTTAGTCTATAGAATACTGTAAGAACGGCCCATGTTCTGAATTCTGTCACTGTACATTTTATATAGGATAGAATTTGTCCCTTTGTAATTGTGTGTGGCTGGTATGCCAGCTTTGTGTCCTTGGTGTTGGGAGTGTTGCTACGGTTGTCCTCCCTATGCCCCCTCAGGGTCACTACAAGGTGTCTGGGTCTGGCCAAACACTGTCTGAACCGCCCTACATTGTCCACTATACCTCATTCTAACTCATTGACCATACCCCACTGTAAGAACGGTCCATGTTCTGAATTCTGTCACTGCACATTTCAAAGGTGCTGAACAAATAGTTATATAGACTACATCCATCCTAGTTCACCCATTAATGTCTTAATCGAAATCACGGATTGCCTCTTATCCGCTCGTCGTCCCCTTATGCAATAGTTTGTAAATCTCAATTGTCAGTAGAAACCACATTTGTTTAAGCAAGTCAGCCATATCAGCTATCTTTTTTAAAAGACAGTAAATGATGCTGAATGAACTGTTTCGCTGCCAGACAAGTCTCCGCCGATACCCAGGTGTAGTAGTGGTGAGGTGTTGCGACTGGTGTTGGGACTCTGCTGTCGGGACGGCTTTATGTAGGCACTAACAGTTTGTGGGCACCAGTTTGCCCCACCAAGATGTACATGCTAAAATCGCCACTGCCAATAGAATATGTCAACTTTTGGACTATGGGGAATGGTAGATTGACAGGCGAGTGCTTTTGCTGTTCGTTACTCATCTTGTTGGCTGACGAAAAGTAAATGTGGACAGTTCTAACATCTTCAGTATGCGCCTCGGAATTTGATAAGAAGGACGCGCACCGTTGCATCCCCAATGTGCCGGTCTTCACTTCGGAGCTGCAATGCCTGTGAGAAGGATCCGTTCACGGGCATTGACTAATAAGAATGTAGATATCTGAGAGAGCATGTGAGTGAGAGGTGCTTCGGAGTAGGCTACGGCGATTAGCAGCCTGGAGAAGGGAATTATAATTATTATATTCAGCCCAAGGGCACAACAGCCACTTTGGTCGCAAGGGATACATTTTCTTAGAGGGCGTCACTGCCTAACAAGGGGGCATCGACAGCCATGGCCACCGACGGCATCAGGGAATTCGAGCCTTGACACACAAGCATGCACAGTCTGCTGGAAGACTGAAAAGGCCCTCAGAGAAAACAACAACAGTAACAGTAAAAGCCAATCTATGTCTCGCTGTTAGGGTTGGCTTGAGTAAACAGGAAATGATTGGCTCCCTCTAATCTGGTGCATTCGAGCCAATAAGAGACTAACACAATTAGGGCTCATCAAATTAAAGATCTGGACTCTTTCTTCCAGGAACCCTACCCTTTCATTCCAGTATGCTCCAGTTTTTTGGCCCTGATGTAGATCAGACAAATCCATTATATGGGAGACTGGGCTGGAATTTTCTGTCACACTCATAGCATACCTTGGCAATGACACAGGCCCAATACTGTTAAATTGCCCCATTCCTTGTCTCCTTCACAAGCAAAGGCCACCCCTGCCTATGACAAAGGCATATCCCAATACTCTTAAACATTCCCCATTCCTTGTCTCCTCTTTCCATCATAAATACGCACACGTGCAAGGACTGAAAATTACGCTTTTATAGGACACTTTTAGGACAGTCCTAAAGACATTTACCAGGCCCATGCTATTCAGTTTCTGGGCTGGTAAAGTCATTAGGGGTGTTTCTGTTTACCTAACGACCTGCTGGGTTCTTTGATCAGGGTGACCAGGGCCCCAGTGTGGTCTACAGGCTGACCTGTCAATCATCACACTGATGGGGTGAGTGACAGATGGGCGTTCTGACTCACAGAGCCTGACCCCTGCAACCTGGCGATACTCTCCTCTTGATAGTAAACCCCAGGAGACACACACACACACACACACACACACACACATACTTAGAGGCACATGCACACGCACACATACCTGTCTGCACACACACACACAAACACGAATGTGTGTAAACACACACAACTAATCCTTGGGACTAGCCTTACTAGTAGAGCAGTGATTTATGACCCTGAATGACAAGGGTAGTTTAAACATCTGGTCTCCTATAAGTGTCCCTCTCTATTGCACTCTCCCCCTCTGCCTTCCAGCTGAACTAGCCACATGGTATTTCTGTGCTGAGCTCCAAGGATTTTCCAGTAGCGTCCTTCACTGGGTCACTGGAATACCATTCTCCTTTTCCTACTCCATACACACTCACACATCCCGGGCCAGACAGAGGGAGAGATTACAGAAAAAGTAATTAAATAAAACAAGAAGGAAATCTTGCCTTATTCATCTCAGTCTTTTTCTGCAATACATCAACCTTATTTTGTCTGACTGGGGTGGGTGTGTACAGTCGAAGGCGGTGTGGGGAGAAGGGGGGTAGTGATCCCTAAAAACAGCTTCACCCTCCAGGACAGTAAACCCAGCAGGGGGTGCAGACCAGGCACTGAAGCTGCTAACCCTTTAACCTCTTCCCACCCACCTGCCTGGCCAGAGCAGCAGGACTCTCTCACACACACACCTCTGTTAAACCTGCTCTAATGCCTGTGTCTGTACGTCATGAGTGACTGGAATACGGTCGTGCGTGCGTGTGTATATGCGCGCAAGTCACTTGCCTGGGGACAAATAGCTAGTGAATGAAGCCATTGTGTGTATACTTCCTTTCTCCTCAATTGACGAGGGGAAGCACATGTACATGGAATAAGTGAATAATGGATTGTTTGTGTATGTGTGCAGGTACAGACTGTACCATATAGTATACTATTTATCTATCAGCTTCTACCTCTCTGGGACCCTTTCCACCCATTCCTTGCCTCTCATCCCTCTCCACGCTCCCTCCCTCCCTCTCTGCTTCTCTCCACCCATCCTTCCGTCTTACCTGTAAAACCTACTCACCTCTCTTACCCTAATCTCTCCATCCTGCATCTCTCTATCCTTCTTCCCCTCTTTCCTCCCTCTCCTCCGTCCTTTCTTCCACCTTCCCTACCACCACTCTCGCTCACTGCTATCTTTTCTCAGTGCTAGCCGATGCTGTTAAAAAAACTTTTCTCTTCACCATCCATCTCTCTATCCTTCTCTCTCTCTCACCGTTGTCGTGTCTCAGGGCGGTGTTGGTCTCGGCATATTGGGACAGGCTGACCTTGTAGCCTCGCTGCTCCAGGATCCGCTGGAACAGCTGGACCTCTGTATCCGCGGCTACGTGCTGACCCATCAACACGACGGCCCGCGTGACCCGCCCAGCCCGGTTCTGATTGGACCCCTTGACCTGAGGAACAGGGGGGAGAGAGGAATGTTCAATATCAACATATAGAGAGGTCACTCCAACCACCAACAGCATTGCTGTATATTTATATGCAGTACAAACAAAGACCGTACAGACAGTCCATGATGCCAAGAGTGATCATTTCCTGACAGTTCATATGGAACTTTTTCTAATTTAATTCCTTTTTGTATTAAATTTGTTTATTGAACCTTTATCTAACTAGGCAAGTCAGTTATGAACAAACTCTTTTTACAATGACGGCCTACCCCGGCCAAACCCTAACCCGGACGACGCTGGGCCAATTGTGTGCCACCCTATGGGACTCCCAATCACGGCCGGTTGTGACACACCCTGGAATCAAACCAGGGTATGTAGTGACGCCTCTAGCACTGAGATGCAGTGCCTTAGACCACTGCGCCACTCGGGAGCCAGAATGTATTACCGGCGTAAAACAATGCCCCCATAAACAATTGAAAAGGGCATCAAAACAGTGAACAGAACAACCCTAGAGCACTAGGGAGTAGAGCCTGAGCCAAACAAGCTTAAACCCTTAGCGAGCTAGAGAGAAACCAGTTGTGAAGGGTTAGGCTGACAGAGACATATGAAAGCTATGTAGCTGCTCAGCTTGCTCTGTTTACACAACTCTGGGCTGGATAAGCTGGATAAGGATAGCAGAAGGATCAAACTGTCATGGCTGGGGCAGGGGTGAAGGTGGGGAGGGGAGGGGAGATGGACGGTAGGAGAGAGAAAAAGTTAATCTCTTTTGGTAAGGAGAGGGAGGGCAGTTTTCCCTATATCATTTCTGAAGTAGAGGGACTTTTCTTTCAGAACTGTTCGTCCTTCCCTCTCCTTTGCCTGCTCATATATTTGTCTCTCTATCAGTCTCTTCCTCTCTCTTATCCCTTTCTCGTTTTCCTTTGAATCTCGCTCTCCATTCGTCTCCCCCTCTCTTACCATTCTCTCTTTAAATCACTCTCTCCAGTCTCTCTATTTTCTCTCTTTCGTTCCTCTCGTTCTCCCGAGGCCTGTGGTGGCGTGGCCTGTAAACGTTTCCATCTGGAAGCTGCAGGCCACATCAGAGGGAACGTCACAAGACCCCCATAACTACAACCAGTCTCTCTACCCTCCCATCCCCCTCCAACCAGTTCCAGAGAATCCTTTCCACCCTCCAATACACCCACAGCCCCCTTCGCTCTCCACCTTCCAATACGCACGCTCCCCCTTTCTATCCTCTCTTCCCCCAGATACTAATCTCAAACATGCAATTATTCCAGTGCTCATGCTGCTGCCTCCCTGCCTGCCAATCCACCATGGCCCAGTACAGACACAAACATTATTATTTCATTAGGAGATTCCCCAAATTGAGATCCTAGGCCTAGAACTAGAGCTCCTTTTGTCCTCTGAAATTTTTCTTCCTCTCCCTCGCTCCATTTCTCCCTGAGTAATAACAAATACACTCCATCACCCCTTCCTCCTCCTCTCTTCTTCCTCCAGCAAGGAAACAGCGAGTTTACAGTTGGCCCATAAAACAGAGTGAAATATTAGAATAATATTACTTTAATAAGCGGGGAATCGAATCAAGGTGTTTATACAACAGAGGCAATCCTCTGAGCGGCGCACCTTCAATATAATCTGCAGCCGAGAGGGACTCATATTAAGCACACTCATAAACAGTTTATTTGGCAGAGTGAGGGAGAACCACTGCTGGGGAAATTATGTTTGTATTGATTATACTGTTTTGGTATACACAGCACACAGCCGCGAGCTCAGGTTTGCAGAGGAAATTGCTTCCACTTTTTCATTTGGTAACTGATTTGATGAGCAAAGAAGTTTGTATCAATACTGCATAATGCCTCTTCGCACGTACAGAAATAGTGTTGTGAATACAGCCGATTGATGATGTATTCATAGTTTAGTTAACCAATGGTTAACAAACTATTTACTAATGGTTCATAATGAGTTTACAAGCAGCCCTTAAAATGAAGAGTTCTCCATGTTTTCTAAAATGACCTAATCTGCCAGTGCTGACATCACCAATGAGAAAAAAAATACGGACCCCGCCCCTCGTCCCCATGACGACCCTGTGACGGACAGTGGAGCCCCTCTAGCTGTCAGAGGGGCAGTAGCATTGAGTGTACAGTATCTGGTATGTGTTCTGCTGATACTGAATCCCAGTATCCCACATTTAGTTGTGTATTAATAGACCTGCTATCTTTAACAGTCCTGGCTGACTGGGCCCGACCTATGATTCTTCCCAACAGGTCACGCTCTCTGGTCCTTCCACCCCATGGCAACCCCATGGCAACCCCCTGGCTGATGCTAGCAGACATATGGTTATGGTAAACATCGTCACCTTAACCCCTCGCTCCAGTCCAGATGATGAAGACACAGACAGGGCCAGAACCAGGGCTTATACACACAGTACATGAACACACTACCTAACCAATTGGGACACTAAACTTGACCCCAAAACACAAGACTTAAACAGCATCCACATCCTCCCCCAAATACATTACTCAATACAGTTTATTGGCTTGAATATGATGTACAGCCACGGTATGCCCCACATTCTCTGCCTCCACTGCTGAAATATGAACGCAACAGAGTGATGTGATGTCACAGCCTTGTTTTTGGAAGGTCACATGTGAACTGGGTGGGGCTCTGCTCTGGGTTGGTTTCCAGACACAGTTCTCTACAGTTTCTACAACACTGCATTTTTAAGCAAAACAAGACAGATGTATCATTTTACCCCCAACCTTCTACTACAATAGCAACTACACTGACACTGTTAGTAAATATGGGGAAAGACAGCTTTCAATGGACTGAGAGTACTACAATATTTATGAGTGACACATGATCTCAGCAGCCTATACAAATCAAAGCGTTTCCATACGACCGTGAAAAGTCAACCCACATAAATCTCCCCTGGGTTCGCTTCACATACCACATCCAGTGTGTGATAGTCAGCCCTCTAAGGTGGGTCTGTTAACCGCGCACTATAATGACCATATTTCCCTCCATCCGTGGAGAGACGGAGGAATGCAGAGGGTTAATGGGCCTTGCACTTGTTTAGAAGGAAAATAAATGTGTGAAAGTTTAGCTGTCTGGGGAGAGGGAGGAGAGAGAGAGCGAGAGGGAGAGAGGAAGAGAGGGAGAGATGGGGAATTAGGGGACAGGAGGGCGAGCCAAAAGGAGAAAGGCCTGTTTGTGTGAGACTGCAGGGGAGTCTTGAGAGGCCGAGGACGGCTGTATAAGCCCTGGTTCTGGCCCTGTCTGTGTTAATATTCATCTGGGACTGGAAGGCCTGTTTGGTCATGCACTACCATGCTGCTTCTCTGCCCGGTTACTGGTGAAGGATCTGCCAAGGAGGCTTTTCTTCTGTTCTCTACTTCTCTCTCTAATTCTCACAGTCATTCTCTCCCTGACTCCATTTCTCATCCCTCACTCTCTTCTTCCTCCACTCCCTCTGACCCTCTGTCAAACCATCTGAGCCCTTCATCGCCCCGTCTTTCTGGCTCTCTCCTTCCATCCCTAACCTTCTCTCTCAGTGACAGGATGTGGCTTAGTCTTACCACTGGCTCCATGGGTAGAGTTCAGTGTGTCTGAGAGGCCCAGGGTTATAAATACTCCCATCTCAGCAATGCACACAGCGACAGACAGAGAAACAGATATACAGCCCACTGGCAATATATAGACACCCCTTCCATGACTCATATCACCCAGTCACATCCAAGGCCAAACACCCATGTAGAGGGGCTCTGCAAAATGCATATCCCCCTATCCCATATAAGTCACATTCAGTACATCGAGTAAGACATCTTGTTCTAAGTTCAGAGCAGTCAAAACAAAATCAGAAAGTCATCATTCAATCATTCATCATTACATATGCAAATATGTAGTGAAACATGACAGAAAGCTACATGCATAATGAATCAATGTACCCATTTGACAAATGTATCCAGAGGCAACTTTAGCATACTTCCTTATAACCGCATAGCCTTACAAACAATACCTCCTATGCTGTACTCACAGTTGAAATACCTACCCAACAAGGCATTAACCCATATCAAATATAAACATAGACCTACACATTGGCTGGCTACTAAACATCCAATTCCATAGAGTAGTGAAGCATGCAAGGATAAGACCTTTACAATACAGACCTCAGACAAGAACTATGGGTACACATTGGGGACATACTGTACATGCTCTTAAAACTGCCCTACTGTACTGTAAAGAACTGCACACATCAGACAGGTGGGGCCAGCTGTCTAAAATAATCTCCAGACTTCCAAGTATTTGTCTCCATCCTTCCTCAGTACAGTAATATGGTGCAGGTGTCTCCATCCTTCCTCAGTACAGTAATATGGTGCAGGTGTCTCCATCCTTCCTCAGTACAGTAATATGGTGCAGGTGTCTCCATCCTTCCTCAGTACAGTAATATGGTGCAGTTGTCTCCATCCTTCCTCAGTACAGTAATATGGTGCAGGTGTCTCCATCCTTCCTCAGTACAGTAATATGGTGCAGGTGTCTCCATCCTTCCTCAGTACAGTAATATGGTGCAGGTGTCTCCATCCTTCCTCAGTACAGTAATATGGTGCAGGTGTCTCCATCCTTCCTCAGTACAGTAATATGGTGCAGGTGTCTCCATCCTTCCTCAGTACAGTAATATAGTGCAGGTGTCTCCATCCTTCCTCAGTACAGTAATATGGTGCAGGTGTCTCCATCCTTCCTCAGTACAGTAATATAGTGCAGGTGTCTCCATCCTTCCTCAGTACAGTAATATGGTGCAGTTGTCTCCATCCTTCCTCAGTACAGTAATATGGTGCAGGTGTCTCCATCCTTCCTCAGTACAGTAATATGGTGCAGGTGTCTCCATCCTTCCTCAGTACAGTAATATGGTGCAGGTGTCTCCTAGGCTTCTATCAGTATCATCAACTGAAGAGTTTCCTTCATATGCTACCACTTCTGTTGCTGCTAGCAGTCCGTTCAATTTAGATTACTGATAATTTAGAAAAGGTACCAAGTAGAGGACTAATTAACAGTATTGGGACCCAGCCATTAGAGTACACCAGGGGAGGGTCCTCAGAGGAGGAAGGGAAGGACCATCCTCCTCAGTGATTTTCATAAAATGTTTAATTGTTAAACACTTATAAAGTTATCCTTTTTAGATAAAACTATACTAAAAATAATCACGTTACCAAATAATTTATTAAAACACTATTTTGCAATGAAGGTCTACAGTAGCCTCAACAGCACTCTTTAGGGTAGCACCATGGTGAAGCCAGAGGACAGCTAGCTTCTGTCCTCCTCTTGGTACATTGACTTCAATACAAAACCTTGGAGGCTCATGGTTATCACCCCCTTCCATAGACTTAAACAATAATTATGACAACTTCCGGAGGACGTCCTACAACCTATCAGAGCTGTTGCAACATGAACTGATATGTTGTCCACCCAATTAAAGGATCAGATAATTAATCTAGTACTGAAAGCATAAGCTACAGCTAGCTAGCACTGAAGTGCATAAAATGTGGTGAGTCGTTTACTCAAAGAGAGAGAAAGACAATCGTTGAACAGTTTTGATGAAGGAGAAGCAAGAGAGAAATAGAGAGAGATTGTCATTTTCTTTTTTTACTTTAAGTTTCACTTTCTTAGTTAGCAAATGCAGCTAGCTAGTTTAGCCTACACAAACACCCTGTTCAAATAGGGAGATGCTATGTTAGTTTGCTGGCTATGACAATTCAACACAACACTGGAACTCTTCCAAGTCAAGGTAAGCTTTCGGTTTTACTAATTTATTGCCACCGGGGCCCGCCGGTGTAGGTGCTAAACTAATTACTGACTGTATACACTGTAACAATACTGCATGATTGTAGCAGGTTAATAACACGTTACATCTATTAGCTATGTTGACTATGAAGTTAATATGTTGACAACGATGTAGGCTGTGTGTAGCCGTTATAATATGGTTCGGAACGTTTATTATTGTTGTTGTGCATTGAAGTCCACAAGCGAAGGGACAAGGTGAGAGGAGGAGAGTGCATAGATGCGAGAAGGAATACAACATGGCTGCTATGAATGTGAACTGTGTTTACACATGATCAGGGGTGTATTAATTCCGCCATTCCAGGGGTGTATTCATTCTGCTGAAAAGACGTATCTTAAACGGAAGCAAATGGAACCAAATGGGGATAAACATACCTGAATTTGTACAATAGAAACTCTCATTTGCAACTGTTGGACTAATGGTTACACACTATATGAGCTAGATGCAGGCAAGAGCGTGCAAGGCGGTATTGAATGTGTCACTGAGCACCTATATTGTAAACTTTCATTAATAGGCTCCCTTATGATGTGTATAGGGAAAATGTTTGTTTCATGTAGTAGCCTAGACCTATTGCTGTTACATTGAGCTAGGTGAATGGAATATGAATGAAAGTCATCCAATATGTTGTAATAGAAATAAGGCCACGCTCATGAAAGAAAACGTTGTCCTCCCTCATCTTAAATAGCACTAACCGCCACTGGAGTACACACATGGGCAGACCTACCACCCCAGCGCCCTAACTGACTCCCTGACCCTACCTCCAGAACACCCTGACCTACTGACCCTACCTCCCCAGCAACCTAACTGACTACCTCCCCAGCACCCTAACTGACCCTACATCCCAGCACCCTAACTGACTCTACCTCCCCAGCACCCTAACTGACTCACTGACCCTACATCCCAGGACCCTAACTGACTCAATGACCCTACCTCCAGAGCACCCTAACTGACTCCCTGACCAAACCTCCAGAGCACCCTAACTGACTCCCTGACCTTACCTCTCCAGCACCTTAACTGACACACTGACCGTCACTCCCAGCACCCTAATGACTCACTGACCCTACCTCCGCAGCACCCTAACTGACTCACTGACCCTACCTCCAGAGCACCCTAACTGACTCACTGACCCTCGCTCCCAGCACCCTAACTGACTCACTGACCCTCGCTCCCAGCACCCTAATGACTCACTGACCCTACCTCCCCAGCACCCTAACTGACCCTAACTCCAGAGCACCCCAACTGACTCCCTGACCCTACCTCCAGAGCACCCTGACACCCTGACGCTACCTCCAGAGCACCCTAACTGACCCTACCTCCAGAGCACCCTAACTGACTCACTGACCCTACTTCCAGAGCACCCTAACTGACCCTACCTCCAGAGCACCCTAACTGACTCACTGACCCTACTTCCAGAGCACCCTAACTGACTCACTGATCCGACCTCCAGAGCACCCTAACTGACTCACTGATCCGACCTCCAGAGCACCCTAACTGACTCACTGACCCTACTTCCAGAGCACCCTAACTGACTCACTGATCCGACCTCCAGAGCACCCTAACTGACTCACTGATCCGACCTCCAGAGCACCCTAACTGACCCTACCTCCCCAGTACCCTAACTGACTCCCTGACCCTACCTCCCAGCACCCTAACTGACCCTACCTCCCCAGCACCCTAACTGACTCCCTGACCCTACCTCCCCAGCACCCTAACTGACCCTACCTCCCCAGCACCCTAACTGACTCCCTGACCCTACCTCCCAGCACCCTAACTGACCCTACCTCCCCAGTACCCTAACTGACTCCCTGACCCTACCTCCCAGCACCCTAACTGACTCAATGACCCTACCTCCAGAGCACCCAAACTGACTCCCTGACGCTACCTCCAGAGCACCCTAACTGACTCACTGACCCTACTTCCAGAGCACCCTAACTGACTCACTGATCCGACCTCCAGAGCACCCTAACTGACCCTACCTCCCCAGCACCCTAACTGACTCCCTGACCCTACCTCCAGAGCACCCTAACTGACCCTACCTCGCCAGTACCCTAACTGACTCACTGACCCTACCTGCCAGCACCCTAACTGACCCTAACTCCAGAGCACCCTAACTGACTCCCTGACCCTACCTCCAGAGCACCCTGACACCCTGACGCTACCTCCAGAGCACCCTAACTGACCCTACCTCCAGAGCACCCTAACTGACTCACTGACCCTACTTCCAGAGCACCCTAACTGACCATACCTCCAGAGCACCCTAACTGACTCACTGACCCTACTTCCAGAGCACCCTAACTGACTCACTGACCCTACTTCCAGAGCACCCTAACTGACTCACTGATCCGACCTCCAGAGCACCCTAACTGACTCACTGACCCTACCCGAGACTTTCTCTGAGAGTTTGGTTAGTGCTAGTGGTCAAACGCTGAAACCTCCTCCCATATACACTTTCAGCCAATCAGTGTCAAAGCAGCAAACAAGCTTCCAGATCTTTCTGGCAGGGGTTCCACTCTGAACACCACCAAACATGCTCCACACATATGTGTCGAGTTTGAACGCTGATGGGAGTACCAGTGCCATTGAATCACAGCTTGCATGTGTGTGCGAGTGTGGCTGTGTTCCACGCCTTTCTGATCCATGGTCCAGCCTCCTGCATCTTGCCCTGGGACTAAATTGGGCTGTCAGGGTCTGGAGGAACCTCAAAGGGGATAAAGAGCTGGAGGATCACATTCCGTAACTCTGATCTAACACTTCCTACTGGCCTACTGCCGGAGCACTCATGCCACTAGCACCCCGGGAAAGCCTGGGACAGCCATACACAGGTGCTAACTGCATACACACACTCTCACACACGCATTGCAAACCTTTAACACAGACACCCTTGCCAAAATGCCCCATCCCTAACAACTCTCTAGCAATTCCAATCACCATCCCACCCCAGAGAGATACAATACTGAACACCCATACACACAGTGTGAAGCTAGTCATTATGACATGCCACAGAGGGTAACAGGCACAAACACTACAGTGGCAGGGCTTTTGTAACGATGGCTTTAGACATGCCAACAAGCAAACCCCCCCCAGTCACACTCAATGTCAACTATGAAAGACTCCTTTGAGTATCATGAGAGGATAAATAAGGGCAAAGTAATGTCTCAGACTTCAAACTTCTGATTCACAATAAGTCCAACATTCAGAACTTTTAGAGTTGGGTTTCTAGAACGCGGAGTTGCACTCAACAGCTAAACTGAGGCAGCGTGTCTGTGGTGGATAATAAATTTGGCTGTGACAGCTCCCTTTCTCCATGTCAACCACATAGTCAACAAGTCCAACAGACTACCTCTCCCTCGCTGTCTCCCTCTATCTCTCTCTCAACAATCTCCCTCCTCTCCTTGTTTATTTATTCTCCCCCTTCCTCTCCAAGGGGCCAAGACAACCAGAGAGAAGGGAAAGTATGGCCTAATAAAATAACTGTTCCAGGAACACTTTTCTAATTTAACCCATAATGGTAAAGGCTAGAAGTGGGTAAGTAGAGCTGATTTAGAATCAGTTGTTAGAGATAGATGGTAACCAGAGAGCTGTGTGGTGACCTGAGGTACTAGCAGCTGATCTGCGATCTATGGCAGTCACTCTTGTCAGAATACAACACACACTTCCTGAAAGACTGAAAAGCAAACACAGTAACAGTGGGATTCCCAGAATACTCTCACAAGTACAGAGCAGTCTGTCGTCCTATTGTGTTACCCACATGCACATATGGCACAAACGCACAGTTAGTCTCTGTCACACACGCTCTAGGTAGCCCATACAATGTCAAGCAAGGCTATAATGGTCAAAGCATAGGCCACATTTGAGGCAGCTGGGTAATAAATACATTTAAATCCCTTAAATTCGGTTTACCTCAGATTATGTAAACTGTCATTTTATGGACGCATGAGAGCTGTCAAATTGTGGTTTATCCGACTTGATTAATGGCCGAACTGTTAGGCTACATCAGGGAACACTTTCAGAAAACAATCACTTAAAATAACCCGGGAAATTGATATTCAACATTGTTTTGAAAGGTCCATACAGGTGTCAATCATCTGGGGGAGCGAAAAGCACGTATTAAATAAAGCCGCACCCGGGATGCTTCTAGAGCACATGTCCAGCTGACCAATGGGCATTGAGCCTCGAGCCACTAGCTCGCTCATCTAAATACCTCAACACTAGCACTGCTATTCTTTAACAGTTTACGTTACCTGACAACTAAATTAAAATAGGCTCAACCTGTTAGTTACATAGGCTAAACCAAGAAGTCAGCATCCAATAATTGTGTTGTGAGGCTTGAAGCTAAGGTTGTTTTTGCTAAAACTGTTTTGAGCCCAAAGACAAAACACCAGCTGCATAGAGAGCCATGCAGCCATTGCATGCAACGAACGCAGCACTGTGTAAAGACAGCCTATACCCATGTGTTTTGATGATGAAATGGCCTTATAGTCATTGTGAGATGGACTTGTATCAAAGCTTTTCCCATTGTGGGATGGATCAAAGCTTATCCTTGAATCTCCAATATTCAAGGTTCATCACAAGTGCATTTAAGCTACCTAAAGCACAGGACAAATATTGGACAATAGACAGCATTTAAGTGCACTTCTATAATAAGCCCACTTACATATATTTCCCTCTCCAAAGCCTCCAGGGTAGAAATAAGCCTGGCAGGGTCCTTCAGAAGTTCATCAAATACCTCCAACGCTCCAGTCATCTTTGACTTGTTGCGTTCATCAGCCGCGGGTGGGCCGCCTTTGAACCGACTCCGTGCCACCATCAGGGTCTGGTAGAAAAGACACACTGCGACCCCTAGGAGCAATAAACGTCCGGAGCAATACCTGCGGCGGAGCGTCCAGAGCCGCCGAAGAAACATTCCCGCTTCACTCCCAACTTTGCTGGCAGAAGAATAAAGGCATACCATGAGGGAAGATGTTTAGCCTACTTCTTCTCCGCGTCCCACTCAGACCTCACACAGAGCAGCGGGACTATCAGTAAAAACACGCACTTCAGGAGTAAGCGACGATCTGAAACATTGTGTTGCATTTTATCTTTCAAAGATGACCTGATTGGTATTTCAGAGTGGGTACACGGTGTCCAAGAGCCGTCGCTATGGCAAATTTGTGAGTGTTGATTTGTGAGCTGGCACAAACAAACAAAACATTTCCCCCAACGCTGTTATTCCGTTATTCGTGATAATGAAGTTAGATCAAAGTGAGCCACAGTCCAACTTTCACATCCTCGAACACTATGGAGCCCCGAGAGAACAGGGAAAAGTTTTCCCTCTCTCTTTCTTTTGGGAAGAGTGCCCCTCAGATGATTAAAAACATTATCGAGTAGCGGAACCTCATGACTGTTGCTAGATCAGACTCTGCTCCTGCCCGCTGTCAGAAAACTGCCATTCCCATCCAGAACCAAAGGCAGGACGCATGAAAACCAAAGGCAGGACGCATGAAAACATCCGATCAGACACAGATAGAGCCAAACTGAAGATAGAAAAGTGAAGAACTTCACCAAGACTTCAGACCCTGAACTATGCTACAGACTACAAAGAGGGTTTCCACTATATCCGAGCGCTGGCTGCGCACAGGGGGGCGACTTCACCTGGTTTGGGTTAGGCTACTCTAAGAGAAAAAAGTCAACAGTAGCCGAACTTCCTCTCCGTGCAGACGGCTGGATTAGTCTCACACACAGGGCTACTGGTTCCCAAAAGTAAAACTCCCTCGGGTAAAGAAAAAAATAAGTGGAGTTTATACCATAGGTCCTTTTCAACTGGATAGTTGAGGAGCGTTCTTGTAAAGTAACAGGTTTTGGAATTCCACGATGTACATGGAGCGGTCTAAATGTGCACACATGCCTACTCCGTCGGGGGTCGAGGTATGCTCCCCCTCATTCCAAATTGTGGTAAAAGACAGGGCTCACTCTTCGCTATTTGTGGCACATACACCAGTCCTCCCTTGGCTCGTTATTTAGAGAAAGGAGTTGGAGGCCTGCTTTGTTTCAGTCAGATGTGGTGAGAGAGAGGCTATTGAAAAGGTTCTTCCATCAATAGAATGACTGACAGGAGTGGCTACTGTCTACCCAAATCCCCTTGTGTGTGAGGGCTGCAACACTGCTGGTTTTCAATACCCTACTCAAATCAGGGAATGATTTAGACCTGGGATACCATGCAGGTGAGCTGACTCATGGTAAATCAGTGGCATTCATTAATAAATTTCCTGCCATATAAAGAAAAACAGCAGTACATCAGCCCTTGAGAGACATGATTGAATAGCCCTGTTAGTACTGCATTGGTTGAGAGCTCAAATACAATGTTAATTGGGCAAGCAGGTCACCATTAAAACACAGCGATGTAATGGGTTCGCACAGAAAATGGTGCATAAAGCGTACTTCATTATTCAATGTTTAAAAAAAACTCCAGATCACCTTTACTCCACACACAGAGACACGTACAAAGCTCTCCCTCGCCCTCCATTTGGCAAATCTGACCATAATTCTATCCTCCTGATTCCTGCTTACAAGCAAAAACTAAATCAGGAAGTGACTTGCTCAGATGATGTAGATGCTAAGCTACAGGACTGTTTTGCTAGCACAGACTGGAATATGTTGCGGGACTCATCCGATGTCATTGAGGCGTATACCACATCAGTCACCGGCTTCATCAATAAGTGCATCGATGACATTGTCCCCACAGTGATAGTACGTACATACCCCAACCAGAAGCCATGTATTACAGGCAACATCCGCACTGAGCTAAAGGGTAGAGCTGCCACTTTCAAGGTGCGGGACTCTAACCCGGACACTTATAAGAAATCCCGCTATGCCCTCAGACAAACCATCAAACAGGCAGAGTGTAAATACAGGACCAAGACTGAATCCTACTACACTGGCTCCAACGCTCGTCGGATGTGGCAGGGCTTGCACACTATTAAGGACTACAAAGGGAAGCCCAGCCGCGAGCTGCCCAGTGACACAAGCCTACCAGACAAGCTAAATTACTTCTATGTGTGCTTTGAGGCAAGCAACACTGACGCATGCATGAGAGCACCCAAGGCCGTAGGGCCAGACAGATTACCAGGAAGTGTACTGTGCTGACCAACTGGCAATTGTCTTCACTGACATGTTCAACCTGTCCCTGGCCAAGTCTGTAATACCTACATGTTTCAAGCAGACCACCATTGTCCCTGTGCCCAAGAATACCAAGGTTACCTGCCTAAATGACTACCGACCTGTAGCACTCACGTCTGTAGCCATGAAGTGCTATGAAAGGCTGGTCATGGCTCACATCAACACCATCATCCCAGAAACCCTTGACCAACTCCAATTTGCATACCACCCCAACAGATCCACAGTTGACGCAATCTCTATTGCACTCAACACTACCCTTTCCCGCCTGGACAAAAGGAATACCTACGTGAGAATTCTGTTAATTGACTACAGCTCAGCGTTCAACACCATAGTACCCTCAAAGCTCATCACTAAGCTAAGGACCATGGGACTAAACACCTCCCTCTGCAACTGGATCCTGGACTTCCTGACGAGCCACCCCCAGGTGGTAAGGGTAGGCTACAACAGATTTTCCACACTGATCCTAAACACGGGGGCTCTTCAGGGGTGTGTGCTTAGTCCCCTCCTGTACTCCCTGTGTGGCCAAGCACGACTCAAACAGCATCATTAAGTTTGCAGATGACACAATGGTGGTATGCCAACGGTGATCACCGGCAACGATGAGACAGCTTATAGAGGGGCCTCCCAAGTGGCGCAGTGGTCTAAGGCACTGCATCGCAGTACTAACTGTGCCAATAGAGATCCTGGTTCGAGTCCAGGCTCTGTGGCAGCCTCCTGCGACCGGGAGACCCATTGGGCGGCTCACAATTGGCCCAGCGTTGTCTGGGTTAGGGGAGGGTTTGGCAAGGATGTTCTTGTCCCATCGCGCACTAGCGACTCCTGTGGCGGGCCAGGCGCAATGCACGCTGACACGGTCACCAGGTGTACGGTGTTTCCTCCAACACATTGGTGAGGCTGGCTTCCGGGTTAAGTGGGCATTGTGTCAAGAAGCACAGGAGTTGCAGTGATGGGACAATTCTGTAAACTACCAATTGGATACCATGAAATTGGGGAGAAAAAGGAGTACAAAAATAAACTATCATGGTCCAAACACACCAAGACAGTCATGAAGAGGGCACGACAACACCTATTCCCCCTCAGGAGACTTGAAAGATTTGGCATGGGTCCTCAGAAAGTTATACAACTTGCTTGGCCTCAGACCGCAAGGCACTACAGTGCATCACTGGGGCTAAGCTTCCTGCCATCCAGGACCTCCATACCAGGCGGTGTCAGAGGAAGGCCCTAAAAAGTCAGTTAGGATCACCACTTTATTTTAAGAATGTGAAATGTCAGAATAATAGCTGAGAGAATGATTTATTTCAGCTTTTATTTCTTTCATCACATTCCCAGTGGATCAGAAGTTTACATACACACAATTAGTATTTGGTAGCATTGCCTTTAAATTGCTTAATAAGGCTAGGCGTCCCCGCTAGCGGGACAACTTCTGGTGAAACTGGAGGGCGCGCAATTCAAATAAATAATCATAAAAATGATGGATATTAAACATTTATGTACATGCAGGTGTCTTATATCGGATAAAAGCTTAAATTCCTGTTAATCTAACTGCACTGTCCGATTTACAGTAGGCTTTTACAGCGAAAGCATGCCATGCGAGTGTTTGAGGACGGCGCCCCACATCAAAATATTTTTCCACCGGGCACAGGTTTCATAAATTCACAAATAGCAATTAAACATTCACTTACTTTTTGAAAATCTTCCTCTGATTTGTCAACAAAAGGGTCCCAGCTACAACATGTAGTGTCGTTTTGTTAGATAAAATCCTTCTTTATATACCAAAAAGTCAGTTCAGTTGGCGCCATTGAGTTGAGTAATCCACTCGTTCAACATGCAGAGAAAGGAATCCAAAAAGCTACCGCAAACTTTGTTAAAACACGTCAAAATACGTTTCTATTTAATCCTCAGATACCATAAAATGTAATTAAACTATAATATTTAATACAGAAAGAAGTATGTTCAATAGGAAAACGATATTAGCAGGTGCGCATCTTCTTCGTTGCGCGCGCATAGACTGTTGTCCAACTCTGAGTCCCAGTACTAAAACTCATAATTCTCCCTTGTTTGGGAAGAAACAAGCCTGAAACATTGAACAAAGACTACTGACATCCAGTGGAAGCCATAGGAATTGCATACTGGGAGCTAGATTACATTCCCTATACGCTCTATTGGAAGAGCATGGGCTCTCAAAAAAAAAACATTTGGAATTTCTCCTACCATATCTATTGTGTTATAGTCGCCTACATTATTTTAACATTTCTACAAACTTCAGTGTTTTCTTTCCAATGGTACCAATTATATGCATATCCTGGTTTCAGGGCCTGAGCAACAGGAAGTTTACTTTGGGCACGTCCGTCATGCGTAAATTGAGAGAAAAATAGACCCTAGCCTGAAGAGGTTTTAACTTGGGTCAATCGTTTCGGGTAGCCTTCCACAAGCTTCCCACAATAAGTTGGGTGAATTTTGGCCCATTGCTCCTGACAGAGCTGGTGTAACTGAGTCAGGTTTGTAGGCCTCCGTGCTTTTTCAGTTCTGCCCACAAATGTTCTATAGGATGGAGGTCAGGGCTTTGTGATGGCCACTCCAATACCTTGACTTTGTTGTCCTTAAGACATTTTGCCACAACTTTGGAAGTATGCTTGGGGTCATTGTCCATTTGGAAGACCCATTTGCAACCAAGCTTTAACTTCCTGACTGATGTCTTGAGATGTTGCTTCAATATATCCACATACTTTTCCTACCTCTTGATGCCATCTATTTTGTGAAGTGCACCAGTCCCTCCTGCAGCAAAGCACCCCCACAACATGATGCTGCCACCCCCGTGCTTCACGGTTGGGATGGTGTTCTACGGCTTGCATGCGTCCCCCTTTTCCCTCCAAACATAATAATGGTCATTATGGCCAAACAGTTCTACTTTTGTTTCATCAGACCAGAGGACATTTCTCCAAAAAGTACAATCTTTGTCCCCATGTGCAGTTGCAAAGCGTAGTCTGGCTTTTTTATGCGGTTTTGGAGCAGTGGTTTCTTCCTTGCTGAGCGGCCTTTCAGGTTATGTCGATATAGGACTCGTTTTACTGTGGATATAGATACTTTTGTACCTGTTTCCTCCAGAATCTTCACAAGGTCCTTTGCTGTTGTTCTGGAATTGATTTGCACTTTTCGCACCAAAGTACGTTCATCTCTAGGAGACGGAACGCGTCTCCTTCCTGAGCGGTATGACGGCTAAGTGGTCCCATGGTGTTTATACTTGCGTACTTGTTTGTTTGTACAGATGAACATGGTACCTTCAGGCATTTGGAAATTGCTCCCAAGGATGAACCAGACTTGTGGAGGTCTACAATTTTTTTTCCTGAGGTCTTGGCTGATTTCTTTAGATTTTCCCATGATGTCAAGAAAAGAGGCACTGAGTTTGAAGGAAGGCCTTGAAATATATCCACAGGTACACCTCCAATTGACTCAAATGTCTATCAGCCTATCAGAAGCTTCTAAAGCCATGACATCATTTTCTGGAATTTTCCAAGCTGTTTAAAGGCAGTCAATTTAAGTGTATGTAAACTTCTGACCCACTGGAATTATGATAGTGAATTATACGTGAAATAATCTGCCTTTAAACAATTGTTATTACTTGAGTCATGCACAAAGTAGATGTCCTAACCGACTTGCCAAAACTATAGTTTGTTAACAAGAAATTTGTGGAGTGGTTAAAAAACGAGTTTTAATGACTCCAACCTAAGTGTATGTAAACTTCTGACTTTAACTGTAGCCTCGTTATTGTTGCTCTTTTATTTGTAGTAAATTTAGTAAATATTTTTCTTAAAACTGTTGTTGGTTAAGGGCTTGTAAGTAACTATTCATGGTAAGGTTGTATTCCATTTTTAAATGTTTTACTGCAACATGGATAGGAGTACACAGACGTTTCGGCTTTACAGCCTTCTTCAGTGTGTAGGTACAACACTTACAAAGCAATCAGTCCACATTGTAAGCCTGCTGTAAATCAAAACCTTGGTGATTCAACAGCAATCTACATTTTGATTGTGTAGTCGAATACAATGGATACCTAGAGCTATGAAGTGCTACAGTTTGATCAAGAAGAGAGGCCATCGTTGACAGACGAAGCTAGGAAACACGTGAAATACCAAAAGAACTGGATCACTTTATTAGATTTTTTTTCCTACATCTCTGGAAACCTTAACACACCATCTCAGTACAGAATGACTAGTGACACACACACGCACATACAGAAACACGTACACTCACAGACATACACGCTTCAGTTACGACTGATCTTCCACTGTACATTCTGAACTCTTCAGCTTTACAGGACTCAATGGTGGGGGGTCAGTCATATTCATCCATACGTTACCTGAAATGACCACTGTCCCAATCTTCATCCTCATCTTCTAAAAGTCTTAGTTGTGTTTCATCAATTCATTTTAGAATTAAAAGCAAAACTTGTAGAGGGGTTGGGTTTTGTAGTTCAATAAAAACCCATGGACTACATTTCCCAGTCTCTGTGTCATTTCCCCTGTGAGCATTTTACTGTAATGAGCACTTCTTGTTGCAGCCGTGCGTGGAAGCCCTTCCTGTAACAAGGGGAAAGGCAAGGAATGTCTGATGAACAGGGGAGGTACGCCAAGGCTCAAAACGGAGGGAGGAAAATGAACACCCAACCAGGGGGTGCGGTTTCAGGAAGTCTTGGCTCCTTGTTTTGATTTTCCAGTCAGGTGTCTCATCCAAATATTCACACAGGACTGACCCTGCAATAACAACCTTTGACCCATGAGAGGTCAGACAGACCGGTGAATAAGAATAATGTGTGTGGCCACAACAGGTACACACACTTGTTTGGGAGGAACTACAGTTGATATAGCATTGACAGTTGGTTTGGTGGGGTAGGGGTGTAGAATGGGATGGGGTGGGGGGTGGTGGTCCTGGATGAGGAGCAGGGTAGTAGAGGTGGGGTGTCTATTTGTGCCTGCTGCCTCTCCTCTTCATGGCGGCAGTACACTGGGGGCAGTACCACTTCTCCTTCGGTGCTTCTGTTAGCCCCACACAGCCATAGTGGAACCACTCGATGGGGCACTGCACAAACACACACAGGGCACTCAGGTTAGCTCTCATACCTCATCTCTCATTTGACAAAGTCCTATGTGAAAGTAATGTGGTAACAGTTGTAGAACATGAGAAAAGCACTCCCAAATGGAAATGAGTACTTACGTCTTGATTATCACAGCCCACCATTTCTCCATAAGACACCTTTAACAAGAGAGAAGCCATTTTAGTTAACCCGTCAGCTGTAGGTGTGCTGTCCAGTGTGAGAGAGTATCTCTGGATGTGTGTGTACCTGGTTGCAGATGCAGTAGCGGGGCTCGTTGGGGTCGTAGGTCCAGTCCACCTGGTTGTTGGTCTCAGACTCTGGGAGGGCCGAGGCCTGCTGGGACAGCTCCTGGGCCAGGGCTGAAGAGGAGGAGCACGACGACAGGGACGAAGAAGACGAGGACGACGACGACTGGTGGTTGGAAGACTTGGTGTTGCCTCTGTGGAGGTGCAGGGGAGAAAAGACTGAACAGCTTAGACAAGATCTAGATTTTTCATCTTCATTTAAATCAAATCAAATGTTATTTGTCACATACACATGGTTAGCAGATGTTAATGCGAGTGTAGCGAAATGCTTGTGCTTCTAGTTCCGACAATGCAGTAGTATCTAACAAGTAATCTAACAATTTCACAACTACCTTCTACACACAGTGTAAAGGAATGAATATGAGTATGTACATATAAATGTATTTATTCATGCTGTGGGGGGTGGAGTTGAAAAGCATGGCTGGCATAATGTGGCGTGACATCATGGGACTGGACACTGAAATTAAATGATGTAGCGTGATTTGGCCTGACATCTGCTCATCTGATGTGGGGTGATGCAGGGTGAAATTATGTGATATCACTGGAGAAGACCACTGTGTGCATGTAAGTGGTGTCGTACTTGGTCTTGCGTCCACCGCGGGAGTCGGAGGCGACTGCTGAGCCGGCAGGGGTGAGGGTCTGGGTGAGGGTGTTGGCCAGGGCGGAGGTGGAGTAGGCCCCCGTGGTATCCCGGGAGGTCAGGGAGAACTCCCTCCCCTAGCTGGAAGTCATTGTTCTTAATGGCCTCGTAGCTGGCCTTCAGACTGCTAGTCCTCCTGCCCTCCTTCATCTGACAGAGAAAGAAGATGGGAAAGGCAGGTAGAGAGAGACACACACATAGCCATGAACAAGGTTATTTACAGTCGTCGGAAACACATCAGTTACACATTCAAGGACATTTGTCCCAATCAGATAAGATAATTTTCAGGACAGACAGTCTGGGTCAAGATACTGATACCGTTTCCCATCAGTGCAGCACTCATCTGAATAAAATCAGAGGGCCGTGGAGTTGGGTGTATGTCTGTGTGTGTGAGAAAGAGAGAGTATGTGTGTGTTTATACCTGTGCGGTGGCCTGTACAGCCTGCGCTGCAGCCATGGTGATGGCCCCTGCCCCAGCCCCGGGCCCAGCAGGCAGAGAGCTGAGGTTGTAGGAGGCCAGGGGCTGGGATGAGTTCACACTGTACACGTTGGTAGGGGCTGACGTCGTGCTGTTGGTGCGACAGCCCGGTGTGTTCTCCTTGGAGGCGTCTGACGTGAGTGTGGAGAGCAGGGCTTCAGATTTGAACTTCTTCTCTGGGACGTGCTCTGTAGTGTGGTGGCTCGGCTGCGTGGTGTACTTCCTCTCTGTCACACACAAACACCACATTAATTACTACCTTCATGACCTCGCATAGGAAAGCAGCAAATCATCTATACAAACAAAGCTCCTTCTACAATATTTTTCTTCCGACATGCAACAACTCCAAAAGAAGGGCAGCCAAGACTTGTACTTACTTTCCACGGTGGTGTGTGAGTGGACGTGGTGGTTGTTGACAGGCTGAGAGGGGCTGTCCATCTCTAGGGATCCTGACAGAGGAGAGAGACAATGTTAGAGCTGGCTCTCAGTGACAACACTGACAGACACAACCGTTGACTCAACAGTGTCATTTTTAGGTCAATACTGCCCCCTAGCAGGGCTGAAATATCCCAATGGGAAGATTGCAATTCTGTGATCGTGGAATGGTATCAATCGAAACAAGACTAGAAAAAAGCAGCCTGTCAGCCCAACATTCTGACAGGGCCAAGAGGGTTAAGATGAAGGGGATGGGTCTTCTATTGTGTTGTGATTGACAGACGTGACTCACGTCTCTCCAGGATCTCGGTGATGCCAGCGTTGTCAGCCTCCAGCTCCATCTTGAACTTAGCCAGCTCCTGGTCCAGCTTCCTCAGGTGGCGGTCCACCTGCAACACACACCCCATTATATACCATACTGTTCATACCCCACAATAGATGTTTAACAAACCCCCCAAGATTTTACACATTGAATATTCACTATGAAATAGATCAAGATCAAAAGACAGAAACGTCAATATCTTAATAAATATTAAAAACATCTGAAAAGACTGACATTTTAGTGACTTCCAAATGATTCACATTGTTTGACTGCCACCTAGTGGCACAGAGACCGCACAGTCCTGAACAGAACATTTTATATTTTAGTGGTGACATGCACCCACAAATCATCTTTAAAAAGGCCACCAGCGATAAAGATTCTCCTCCAATTTCCTTTGTCCCTACCTTTTTATAGAAGTGGTAGCCTGTGACCCATTAAACAAACCAGACACCGTTAGACAGAGCTCCGTCTTGGCATTCAAATTCCAACTCACCAGATCATAAATCTGATTGGCCAGCTGTACTTTTTCATCTGCATCCTCCAATGCCTTATAATAATCCTGAAACAGAGAAAAGGCAGTCAGAGGCTGACACCATGTAAAAAAATAAAAGCCTTTGGTGAAGTAACACGGGCACTTTTTTACTCTTCTTATTAGCTCCGACTTTGCTGACAGCTACTTGGAGGAAAAATGTACTTACTATGACTTATGACTGTGATACGTGGTTGTGCCACCTAGCTATGTTAAGATGAATGCACTAACTATAAGTAGCTCTGGATAAGAGTGTCTGTTAAATGACTAAAACGTAAATGACAATGCACAAAGAATCACCACAAAAAGTGTGGCAGTACAGCTTTATGGTAACACATTTATGGGATTAAAAGAACAAAACGGTCTTTTTGAAAAGGGAAATATACATAATCTTGAGACTTATTTGGCACCTTTTTGATTACTCCCATCTGCTCTTCCCTCCACTCTGGCTTGTTCTTCTTTGCATTGACAAAGAACTCATTCACCCTCTGCTCCAACTGGTCCATGGCATCTACAGCAAATGGGAGGAGTGAGCTACCTGGACAGGTGTGTCTGAGACACTAATCATATGGGTTTATACACTGCATGCATGTGGGAAAATTCACATCTATTTGTACTTCAATGCTGACCAGAAGGGCCAATATTACATGCGGTGTCTGTGGACCAGAAGGCTTGTGATTAAAACAACCAGTGAACCGAACCACCTCTAATACATCAGTGGTTCCCAACCTTTTCGATTACTGTACAACCAACTGAATTTTGCTCTGCCCGGAGTACACGTTCATGTGCATTATACCATTAGGCCTATGGTCTCATGAGTCTTCTCAAGAACCCCCTATAGAAAGTACCCTTGGTTGGGAACCACTGTACTACATAGCTGCTCAGGCTAAATTAATATTGGTGTATGTTCCTAGTGTACAAACAGTTCGCGTATATGTATCTATCTCACATGAAAAAAATAAACAGTTAACTAGCTACATGTATAACGTTGATAATACATGTGATGTGTACACTCCGAATCCATGTCCCGTTTTGTTTACATTCATTGTTCAACTTCTGTGCATGCACACGTGATCAGCAATCGTTACTTAGACCTCCATATGGAAAACAAAATATAACTTGAACATGATCTTATGTTGTAATTTCTATAACCCTAGCTAGAGTCAAACAAACCCACTAACGTTAACTTTCTCCGGTTTCTGAGAAGTCGTTGCAATGTTATACTAGCCAAGTTCGCTACCGCTAGCTAGCTGTGTTAGCTATACAAATACTGCATTTAACACATTTTTATTTGGACGCTAATTTGGGTTAAGAGCTCGATTCTTTATTCTACATGAGCCGAAAAAGTGCGAAACTGAGAATGCTGTGTTGTTCAACTTGAACGTGAAGTGTTTGTAGACCGTCACGCTGTAGCAGTACATACTCTGAACCTGCAGGTCCATCTCTCTCATTTCCGTAAACCTGTCGCGGAGATCCATGGGTAGCTGCTCGATCACTGCCAGCGACAAGAAACAGCGGGTTAGCATGGCTAGGCTAACAGTCCGGGCGCGCTTCGGCGAAAATGGTGCACATTCACGACAGTAAATACACCAATAATACCACCTAGGCGTAAAAGAAACGTAATACTCACTCTCGAGGTAATCCTCTAGGTACAGCATGTTGGCGAATTCGATATTTTAGGCGTTTCTGAAAAGAATTGATGTCTTTCAATATGGCGCCGCAAACCGCTGTGTGCCGAAGACAAAATACCACTGGCGAACTGAGGTCAGAGAACGTGACGTCGGTAGAACGTAGAATGGGATTGGCCAGATATGGAGTTGAGTGCTGAACTTCAAAAGTCCCTTAGTTCCTGTAGTTCATAGACAACTCCATTTCAAACGTTGACTGAAATAACGTATTTACGCTTTTCCAACGGGGGTAAATACATTTGAATCATCAAACTTCAATGCAAATGCGCTATTTTACATTTAAATTAATACTTATGGGTAACCTCAATGCAGGTGAGCAACAATTAATGCTCATCTGGCACAATTTATATTGTCAACAATATACACAAAATATTCTATAATGTAAAAAAAAGGAGCAGGGTAGCAGGGTAGTACATTTTTATTTATTTTATTTCACCTTTATTTAACCAGGTAGGCAAGTTGAGAACAAGTTCTCATTTACAACTGCGACCTGGCCAAGATAAAGCAAAGCAGTTCGACACATACAACAACACAAAGTTACACATGGAGTAAACAAACATACAGTCAATAATACAGTAGAAAAACAGATCTATTTACATGAGTCAATACATGTTAGAATCAGTCTTTCTGGGTAGTGTATCTTTGTAGTAACTGGGTGTATTGATACACCATCCAAAGTATAACGAATAACTTTACCATGCTAGAAGGGATATTCAATGTCTGCTTTTTTTTATACCCATCTATCAATAGGTTCCCTTCTTTGTGTGGAATTGGAAAACCTCCCTGGTCTTTGTGTTTGAATCTGTGTTTGAAATTCACTGCTCGACTGAGGGACCTTACAGATAATTGTATGTGTGAGGTATAGAGATGAGGTAGTCATTTAAATATCATGTTAAACACTAATATTGCACACAGAGTGAGTCCATGCAACTTATTATGTGACTTGTTAAGCACATTTTTACTCCTGAACTTATTTCGGCTTGACTAAATAACAAAGGGTTTGAATACTTATTGACTCAAGACGTTTCATCTTTTTATATTTAATTAATTTGTTTAAAAAAAATCAAAAAACAGAATTCCACTGTTATGTTGTTATATAGAGACATGTTATGTTATATAGAAGCACGAGAAGCTAGTCATTCACCACTCTTTTGTGCACCTTCATTCACTCTCATTTACTGTCTCACCCCCTTCTCCAGTCTCTCGCATTTGGTATCCTCTCAATAACAAACTCTATTATATACTATTCTCCTCCATTACAAGCCCTAACCCATCCATCACATGCACCAAACACTGTCTCACTCCTCTCTCAATTCTCCCAACCCCCCCATTCACCATTTCCATCCCACCCCACCCCACCCCATCCTCATTCCCTCTAATCCACTCATATCTCCTTGCCTCCGTTAGATTGGCACACTGAAGACCACCCTGGGAAGTCTATGCTGTGATGTAATTTCCTTAAATATATTGAGTCAACATTATTGTTATCAGAGAACACAAGATATATTGTCAATTTCTTTAATGGGAGTCTATTTTCTTGTGTGCATCTCTAACAATAAAGCTTTTAAAGCTGACCAATCCCATTTGGTTCATGGCCAGACTGTGGACATTAAAAACAGATTGAAAGGCAATAAATTAAGATAACAATGCCTGCCGACCCGAGCCTATTGTTCCTATTTTTAATGATTGATTTTGTAGCCTATGGAGTAACTCATTCCTTCCCCTTTTCCATTCATGTTTTTTCTTAGAATGAGCTCAGAATCGACAGGGATAGAGATAGACTAACCAATCATCTGATTATCTAATGAAAGCTTTAGATGGCTGAGATATGCTCAGTGTTTCATAACTGAAGGATTGACACCTTTATTGATACAACAAATCATCAAGAATATGTATCAAGAAGAGTATGTGATTGGCCTATGTAATGTCATCCCACAAGGAATAGAACAGAATAGAACAGAACAGAATAGAATAGAGCAGAATAGAACAGAACAGAATAGAACAGAATAGAACAGAATAGAATAGAGCAGAATAGAACAGAATAGAATAGAGCAGAATAGAACAGAATAGAACAGAACAGAATAGAACAGAACAGAACAGAACAGAACAGAATAAAGCAGAATAGAATAGAACAGAATAGAACAGAACAGAACAGCCATGCACATCTGTGGGAGAGTGGTGACACTTATTACAACATTATTGTTGCTCTCTCCAGTGAAGAAGTCCCATGATGAAGTCCCATCCCACATTTATTCCAGACAATAATACTCTCTCTAGATGTGACCTCTTGACCTATGCATGCTATCTCTCGGAGGCGGAAAGCTCTCCACATTTCATCCCCCACTAAAGGCCCATAGCCCTGCTGTTGCTGCTGCTGCTGCTGCTGTTGTTGTTCCTGCTGCTGCATTGCAATTAGACGAAGCGCTAGGACCCCGCGGACAACACTCTCTGGATGACACAGAACAAACTGCGAGTTGAGTTTTGGCCACTCAAACATGGAAATGTTGAACTGACAGCGCAGAACTAACTAGGCACTCTGAATTGGACGATAGGTAGGCTAGGCCTACCGTACCGCCACCGGGGGATTGTTTTTGTGGAGAGATCGATTTTGGGAATCAATGTCTACGTGCGCAACTGAAGCTTTATTTTATTGGTTTTGATTTAGGCTGCGGTGCAATAGTATGATTTTTAGTGGTTGTCGTTTGCTCTGGGAGTAAAAATTTTAACCAAATGGATTATGTTCATTTTGCGCAAAAGCCCTTATAAGAAGTTGTTATGTTGTAATGTTCTGGATATGTTTTCGCAGTATACCTTGCTAAGTGAGTGATGATTGATTTGGATATGTCAGCACCGCTGAGCGCTCATCCGCACACTCCATCATTCATGGACTGGGGAAAGTAAGAAACCACCTGTTGTGAATGCTTTCTTGAATTTCCCACGGATATACCTCGGCGGCTAAAACAAGACATTGGAAAGGCGTGCGCAGAACGCACAGAGACATGTAAACCCGGTATGCTTTACGCGGAACACTGACAACTCGTTTTGTATTCATGGGACAGGCACAGGCTTATAATCCTAATTTAATAGATTTATATTACCTTTAGTTAATTATGTCGCCATGGTGGCACGGGTTAAGATGAGGAGTCCTGTCTTGGCCACCAGTTGCTGTTGCGCTCAGAATGGCTCGCGAGGACGCGGTGAGGTGCCTGCGCTGCCTGCTCTACGCTCTAAATTTACTATTCTGGGTAAGAGAAGCCGAGACCCCCGAGCAGGTGGCCGGGTTGTGCCCGCGCTCACGCTACACAATGCAGACAACTTTATACCCCCTCCCATCCATCCACCCCGACGCGTGCCTCCAAGGCGGAGTGCCTGGGCGATGGTTACAGTTATTGATCATAATTGCCGGTTACTTTAAACATAGGCCTGCACCAACAAAAGTGCATTTTGGCAATTTGCATCCCAAGTATGCAGAAACTGCATGTTTGGCATTCTAGTGCATGTTATTTATAGGCCATTCAATTTGATAAGTGCTCCAGGGTTGTTGTAGTGGGTTATTTTGTCATGTGTTGAACACATGACAAAATGCAGCCTAGGCCACATTTTGTTGCCATACCAAGTCCCTGGATTTTATTTCACTGCCATAAGCTTTTTCAGACAAAACACATTTTGATTGGAAGTGTTTACTGTAGGCCTACTTGGTAAACCTGTAATGTTATGTGTGTGTCTGTGTGTAATGTGTGTGTCTGTGTGTTCTGCTCCCTCAGCTCATGTCGATATGTGTCCTGGGGGTGGCTGCTTGGCTCAGGGACTACCTGAACACTGTGCTCACCTTGACGGCCCACACCAGGTGAGTGATATGGATCTCAATGTTGACACCTCTCAGTGGGCAGTGGGCAGGTACTGGGAGGGACAGGAGGGAGATAACAGGGAGAAAGCGGGAGCTGGAGCAGTAAATAAGAAGATAATGAGAATAGAGGAGGAAGGAGACTGATAAAGAGAGGAGGGCTGTTGGATAATACATCTTACTTCCTCAACAAATCACCTCGACTCATACCTGGCAACCTTTCCACAAATAATCAACCGCATAACTTTTTAATTCAACAGTTTCTTATCACCTAGACCTGTCTACATACAGATCACCATCTCACCCCCACTGGCCCCTGACAGTAACTGCTGCGGTAGAGGAGATCCACATTCCTACAGAGTGTAATCACTATTTACTGCTGCCTGCTGTATTAATAATAATGCAACAGGCCATACAGGGAGAGAGGGGGCAATAGCAGGATGGATAGATAAATAAACAAATAGTCTGCCAAGTTACTCTCCTCCTCCCCCTCCTCCCCTCTCTCTCTCTGTAGGCTGGAGGAAGCAGCAGTTCTCACGTATTCTCCGGCTGTCCATCCCGTCATCATTGCAGTATGTTGTTTTCTTATCATCGTGGCCATGGTGGGCTACTGTGGCACACTGAAATGCAACCTTCTACTCCTGTCCTGGGTACGTGTCTGAATGAAATGAACGTGTGTTTGCGCGTGTGTGTCTCTGTGTATGTGTGTGTGTGTGTGTGTGTGTGTGGAAACTGTGACGAGCTCGGTTTAGTTGGAGAAGCGGGTTGTAATTGCTGTAGATCTTAGGTTTTCTTTAGCTATCGGTGTTAGTTACACAATTATACAACCTTGAAATACATACACGCACATGCACACGCACGCACGCACGCACACACACACACACACACACACACACACACACACACACACACACACACACACACACACACACACACACACACACACACACACACACACACACACACAGTAGCCCTCCCGATCTATCTTCATGTGCTATTGTCCCCATCACCTGCAACAGCCTGATGTCCTCTACATCTCAATAAAGTCATATTGTTGTGCCCTCATAAACCCAGGAACAGGCCTGTAAATTCACCCAACAGCCACACAGTCGCTTAGTTCCACCGTTCATACACCGGAGGGAAATGCAACGAGAATTCCCCCCTCGATTTTACAGCCGTTACTCATCCGACGCAGTGCCATGATGGTCATTCATCATCCCATCAGCGTATGCCGCCGCGTATTGTGTTAGCGAACGCCCCCTCGCACGGGGCTGCGTTCTGAGCGAGCGAGGGCCTGGTGTGGGGATGTTGCCGGTGTGCAGCGGAATGGCGCTCCCGTGGATAAGTACAGCTGTTAAACTATTCACAGCTGCTGTCTGAGCCTGCCTGAGTAATGGTACCCTGGGCACTGATGGATGGCCAGATAGAAGGAGGGGGAGAGAGCGAGGGAGGTAGAGAGAGAGAGAGAGAGAGAGAGAGAGAGAGAGAGAGAGAGAGAGAGAGAGAGAGAGAGAGAGAGAGAGAGAGAGAGAGCGAGGAGGGAGGGAGGGAGAGAGATGGACAGATAAGGGTGTGATTATCTCAATCACTCACCACTGTCAGTGCGGGACAGCAAAAAGAGAGAATGAAAGAGAAACAGGGATGAAAGAAAGGAGGGAAAGAGGTGGATTGAGTCAGAGCAGGTGAAGGAGAGGGAGACAGCATTAAATACCCACTGAGGTACAGAAAAGAGAGAGAGACAACCCCCAAAAAAGCAATTTCCATCCAACCATGCATGCAGATCACTGAACAATGTACCATCTCTGTGCTTACAGAGCATGTGCTATGGAGCGTTACTTTACTACACGTGTTGCATACATGACATGTATTCCCATACAGAAGCAATCGTGGCAGCACAATGCACAATTTCCATTGACCAATTGTGTCATGCATACAAAAACTATAACAGGGGAGGTACATGATTACTCATATTCCCATAGAGTATAAGGTCAGGACACCGGAGAGGAAAGGGTGTGGTGGCGCCTGTTTTGTGGCTCTATCTCCCAGGTGTGCTGTGTAGGGAGATGGAGAGGAAGGGGGTTCCTGTGTCCGTCTTTCCCCAACCAAAGTGGCTGTATTCTGGGTCTCCCTCACTCTTCCTCCACCCCTCCATTGGGACTTCATTCATCCCTCTCTCCTTGCAACTCTACCCTGGCGTTCTAGTTTTTCGCTGGCGCACTGCGGAGACAATATTATCTCGGTTGAGAGGGACAATGGGTAACACTATCCCACAAGTTTCTGCCCGCTTATGGAGAGGTGGCTGAGAGGGGTGAGTGGCGCTTGGGTTACCCACGCACCCATTCACCAGCTGGGGCGTCTCTTTCAGAGGAACGCCCCCCACCGCCCCCAACTCTGCTCTTTACCTGAATAACACCCCCCTTCTCCCTTCAATTATAGCTGTGGTGGGCAATTGATGGTTCCCTGGCTTTAAGCTCAGTTAAAACCTTAATATGTAATAGATAGTTGTGTTTCTGTTGTGAACTGAGCTAGTGAAAAGCGGCAAAGCGTCCATTAAAGGTCTCTGAGGGGTTGTTGGGATGTTTGTAGATGTTTTCATGCATGCAGTGGTGTGTTGTGGGATATTGGGGGTATGTTAGGGACGACTGCAGGGTCTTAAGTTGCTCTGAGACGCTGTTCCAGCGAACGCGAGAAAGGTCGCTTAAAAATAGTCCCTCCTTAAAGACGCCAAACAAATCCCCCTTAGCCTAAACTTATATTCCTCTACCTCTCTTTCCCCGTCTTCCCTCTCTCGCCCTTGTGTACGTGTTAATTGAGTATCTGCGAGGGAAGGGAAATATGCTGTAATTCTCTCTACACAGGAGGAAATCCATTTTTGGAAGCCTTGATATTCCATTCAAACTGCAACCCTCCTCTAACCCCAGTGTGTGTGTGTGTGAGAGAGAGAGCTTTCTCCCTAAAACGAAATGTGTGAAACATAAAGACATATCTCTGTGAGAAAGGTAATACACTGAGTGCACAAAACATTTAGAACACCTTCCTAATATTGAGTTGCACACCCCTTTGCCCTCAATTTGTCGGGGCATGGACTCTACAAGGTGTCGAAAGCTTTCCACAGGGCTGCTGACTTGTGTTGACTCCAATGCTTCCCACAGTTGTGTCAAATTGGCTAGATGTCCTTTGGGTGGTGGACCGTTCTTGATACACACGGGAAACTGTTGAGCGTGAAAAACCCAGCAGCGTTGCAGTTTTTGTCACCCTCAAACCGGTGCACTTGGCACCTACTACCATACCCCGTTCAAAGGCACTTAAATATTTTGTCATGCCCATTCACCCTCTGAATGGCACACATACACAATCCATGTCTCAATTGTCTCAAACTTAAAAATTATTATTTACCTGTTTCCTCCCCTTCATCTACACTGATTGAAGTGGATTTAACAAGTGACATCAATAAGGGATCGTAGATTTCACCTGGATTCACCTGGTCAGTCTGTCATGGAAAGAGCAGGTGTTCTTAATGTTTTGTACACTCAGTGTATGTGGAAGCTACAAGGGGTCAAGGGAAGTTTCATATTCTCTTCACACCTGGAAATCGTCCTTGTAGAATGGTGAAGTATTGAAGTACTGTTTGTGTATGTTTTGGTATGTGTGTGAAAGAGTGTGTTACGATGGGGATTCGAAGGGTGAAAGGTCACACTCTGAGAGAGAAGAAGACAGGAAAGATGTTTTTGAGTGGCGGGATGAGTTTCTGGGTGAGAGGTGTGTGAGTGTGTGTCTGTGTTGTTTGGGACTGGCCTGCTCTAAATGGAGTGTAGCACTAACAAAAGCGAGGCAGAGCCATCTGTCTGCCAATAATATTTACACTCCAAACAAACAGGCTGTCAGACATACGCTGTACCACTGACATGCCCCTAATAGAATGGCTGACACACACATTACTCTTCATAAGACCTGTGTATGTGTTTGTCTGGTGTGTGTGTGTGGTTGTGTGTTTTTGTGTGTTTGCACAGTTGTGTTTACATGAAAGTCTGAAAGATTGAAAATAGTAGTGTTTTCTGTTGTGTTTATGTGAAATTGTGGAAATAGGTGTGTGTGTGTGTGTAATGTGTGTCAGTGTGTATGTGCGTGTACATGACATGAGTGGAACAGGCGTCTGGAGATTGAAGTACATGACATCACTACTCATTGTGTGTGAGAGCACTCTTTCTCCCACCTTCCACCATGACAATCAATCACTCAGACAAGACACTACACAGTACATCTCTGACTCTCTCTCTCTCCCCTCAGTACTTTGGCAGTCTGTTGGTGATCTTCTGTGTAGAGTTGGCCAGTGGGGTGTGGACGTATGACGAGGTGAGTGCGGCACTGCTTTTCTATATGCTGTATTTCTATGCTGCAGCTCTATGCTGTATGTGTGGTGGCTGTCCTTATAGGCCTGTCTATATTTTGTGCTGTGCTATGAATAAACATGAATGCCAGTCATGTCCGGCTCTGCTCAGAGAGCTCACATCCTTCTCTGCTTTCTGGGGCTACCCAATTAACAGCATGGCCAGTGTAGGGCACAGGCCAAAGAGCACTGGAAAATGGTACTGATGCTATGAACAACCGAAAAATCTAACTGAAAGAAACGTCCAGCGTCTCAAAATTACACAATGTCCCTAAAGTGTTGTAGGGTGAAACCAGGTTCCACTGCGTTTTTTCATTGTACCCCTCTAATCAGGGACTGATTTAGACCTGGGACACCAGATGGGTACAATTAATTATGAGGTAGAACAGAAAACCAGCAGGCTCCGGACTTCGTAGGGTAAGAGTTGAATACCCCTGAGATATGGTATAATTGTGTCCCCGTTCCCATCCGTCCCTCATTACCCTCCCTCCCACCTAACTACTCTCTCCCTCCTGCTCAGGGTGTGGGTGTTTGAACACAATGGGCAGGGCTCTCTTACAATGGGTTCTCCCCTACAGGGCTGCCCCTCCCCTGGTCCAGGGGCTTATCTCTCCACCATGAAAGAGCCCACAGTGGCTTTGATGTCCCCTCACAGTATGTGGGACTCACTCCGACCGCGCAGGTGTGTTTTTGTTCGTGTGTGTGTGTGCAGCACCTGGTCACTGGCTAGAGCAGTGTGTATGGCAAACTGAGAAAGGTGTGTGTGTATGTGTGTGTGTGTTTAGTACTTGGCTACAAGCCTGAGGATGTGTGTGTGTGTAGCACTAGCACCTGGCCTTTGACACCACAGTGCCACCCACCTCCCTCTTAATCAGAGTGTGACATACCTGCCATGCCGCATGGGGTTGTGGGTATTGTAGTCTTTGTGCCTTGTCCTTTATCAGAACCCTGCTAGGGCAGCACCAAGGTGACGCACCTGGCCTCAAAGGAATTCTGGGTAACCTATTATGTTCATCACAATCTCATTACAAGACCAGAGGAGAGAGGGATAAAGAGTGAAGGAGAGAGGAAGGAGGAAGGGAGGGAGGCCCAGGGGTGAGTTAGGTGGAGGTTTTATTGGAGAGGAGAGGGGGATGAGTTATGCATGCTAAGTGTGTCAGACTGTGGGTCTGCGGATTAGCTCTGGTCTAGTTCCCCAGAGCTCAGACAGGGGTAATTGTTTAGACAACAAGCCGTTGTCAACCTCAGCAACTACAGACTGGAGTGTTGGAGGCCTGGGAAACACTAGAGGAGAGAGTCAGAAGTTGTGTGTTTGAAAATATTTTAGGCATGGTCAGAGGATTTGACTATATTACTAGGCTTGAAACAGAGAGCTGGTAGCTAAATATACACCACTGTGACTGTTGCTCCAATATGGTTTCAGGGCTTTCTGTTGAGTGTCTTGTGACAATAATACATGAGCTGTAAATGAACTGTTCTCAGCTGAAGTTGAACTGAAATATATAGCTGAACTGAATGTAACTATACTGAATGAAATGGAGTTTAAGGCTGACCCCATTTAGTCGACTGGTCGATTGTTTGGTCGATAGGCAGTTGGTCGACCGAGATTTCTTTAGTCGAGCAGTAGCAAAAGTAAAATAAAATATCAGGGTGTACAAGACACCTGTCTGATTCGCGGCTGTCTGAGGGAATGATCCATTGTGGAGGTCGTGGGGATGGTACAGTCCATCACTAAGACATATGCTGCTGAAATTGCACATGGTTATATTACGTAGGAACAATGGTGCAACACTAATGAACATTTTATTATTTTATGACAGATGCGGTTTCTCCCCGCTGTTCCCGGGTCCGAAACACATCAGTGCGCTGTTGAATTGGCACCTGTTCCTAGACCATGTCGCTATGTGCATAATAGCAAAGTTAACCAGCATAGATGTTGAGAACAATGCGGTGGAGGCAACAGCGGAGTTAGGAGATGAGAAAACAGCCCTTGCCTTAATTGTCTAAGAAAAGTGAGGAGAGAGGAAATCCCAACTTAATTAGGTCTATAATCAATAGCCGTTATAATAGGCTTTATAAATCATCCATATATATTTACAAAAATAATACAGATCCTGCTTCTCTTGCCCGTTTGAGTGTTTGTTTAATAGCCAACTGATTCTGTGAGCACCAAGCCTTCGTGAGCACCAACCACAACATGTCGGATAAACAATTTCACAAATTTGACAGTTTTTTATCTTTGCTATGCTGTAATAAAGGCTTTACACTTTTTTTTTATCTCATTAAAACGGCCTCTCTGGTATTATTAATAATTTATTTAGTGTTGTTTACACTGTTCCAAATTATCAGACAAATTATATTTATAATAATAATAATAACCTTCCTTTTTCCATGATCTCCTTCTTACTGTTAGTATTACTATTATTGTTATGATCATCATTATTATTATAATAAGTAATGTCATTATCATTAGTAGGCTTAGCAGCCATGTATAACCACAATCAAGTTGCAGTCTTAATACTGTAACTTACTTAGGCTTATATTTCAATACTTACAGTTGAAGTCGAAGGTTCACATACACTTAGGTTGAAGTCAATAAAACTTGTTTTGGCAAGTCGGTTAGGACATCTACTTTGCGCATGACACAAGTAATTTTCTCCAACAATTGTTTATGGACAAATTATTTCACTTATAATTCACTGTCTCACAATTCCAGTGGGTCAGAAGTTTACATACACTAAGTTGACTGTGCCTTTAAACAGCTTGGAAAATTCCAGAAAATTATGTCATGGCTTTAGAAGCTTCTGTTAGGCTAATTGACATCTTTTGAGTCAATTGGAGGTGCACCTGTGGATGTATTTCAAGGCCTACCTTCAAACTCAGTGCCTCTTTGCTTGACATCATGGGAAAATCAAAAGAAATCAGCCAAGACCTCAGAAAAAGATTTGTAGACCTTCTCAAGTTGGTTCATCCTTGGTAGCAATTTCCAAACGCCTGAAGGTACCACGTTCATCTGTACAAACAATAGTACGCAAGTATAAACACCATGGGACCCCGCAGCCGTCATATCACTCAGGAAGGAGACGTGTTCTGTCTCCTAGAGATGAACATACTTTGGTGTGAAAAGTGCAAATCAATCCCAGAACAACAGCAAAGGAGCTTGTGAAGATGTTAGAGGAAGCAGGTACAAATGTATCAATATCCACAGTAAAACAAGTCCTATAAACAAGTCCTCAGCAAGGAAGAAGCCACTGCTCCAAAACCGCCATAAAAAAGCCAGACTACGGTTTGCGACTGCACATGGGGACAAAGATCATACTTTTTGGAGAAATATCCTCTGGTCTGATGAAACAAAAATAGAACTGTTTGGCCATAATGACCATCGTTATGTTTGGAGGAAAAAGGGGGAGGCTTGCAAGCCGAAGAACACCACCCCAACCGTGAAGCACGGGGGTGGCAGCATCATGTTTTGGGGGTGCTTTGCTGCAGGAGGGACTGGTGCACTTCACAAAATAGATGGCATCATGAGGTAGTAAAATTATGTGGATATATTGAAGCAACATCTCAAGACATCAGTCAGGAAGTTAAAGCTTGGTTGCAAATGGGTCTTCCAAATGGACAATGACCCCAAGCATACTTCCAAAGTTGTGGCAAAATGGCTTAAGGACAACAAAGTCAAGGTATTGGAGTGGCCATCACAAAGCCCTGACCTCAATCCCATAGAAGATTTGTGGGCAGAACTGAAAAAGCGTGTGCGAGCAAGGAGGCCTACAAACCTGACTCAGTTACACCAGCTCTGTCAGGAGGAATGGGCCAAAATTCACCCAACTTATTGTGGGAAGCTTGTGGAAAGCTACCTGAAACGTTTGACCCAAGTTAAACAATTTAAAGGCAATGCTACCAAATACTAATTGAGTGTATGTAAACTTCTGACTCACTGAGAATGTGATGAAAGAAATAAAAGCTGAAATAAATAATTCTCTCTACTATTATTCTGACATTTCACATTCTTAAAATAAAGTGGGGAACCTAACTGACCTAAGACAGGGACTTTTTACTAGGATTAAATGTCAGGAATTGTGAAAAACTGAGTTTAAATGTATTTGGCTAAGGTGTATGTAAACTTCCGACTTCAACTGTATATAAGCTATAGAACTGTATCAATCAATCAATCAATCATTAATTCGTTAGTTCATGTCATCACACAACATACGAGTCATTCATAATTTCAAATGCAATCAAGCATTTTAATTTTATAGAAAAATGACAAGGCGAACTTTGAATAATTAGCATGAACAATAAATAAACCGTTCCATTTTGGAAATTATAATAGACTCTCTGTTATGCTTATAATTTATTTAGTGTTGTTTACATTGTTCCAAACAGTCAGAGAAATTATATTGTAATCTAACAGCTCCTGTTTGCATGCAGCGCTTGCTCCTTACCTTATTTTTCTTGATCTCCAGTATTTACCACATCTAGTCAAATCTATTCCACACATTTTTTACCTCCTGAGCAACCAGTAAACATTCCCCCGTTTCGAGTTTATTTGTCACGTCCTTTGCATCCATTTTGCTGTCACATGTGTTACTGTGTTCAGAGTTTGGTATAACCAATTTATTGATGTGATTATGATATGCTATAGGTCCTAATGGTCATATGCATGCGATGCATGCATGTGTCACGTAAAGAGAGCAAGGGTTAAGAGAACAGGGAATGTTTTTCCTAAACAAATGAGGGATTTTGGTAACTGAACTTTTCAGTCAGAAATGGCTGTAATTATGTTGCAGCTTCAGCAGCACGGAAAGCACGATAAACACTGTTGATGTTATGTAGTGGTCGCTGCAGCAGGGAGGAGAGAGAGACAACGAGTGCTAGTCACACAGTTATGTCATTTTTTTTAATACAGTGCAGGAAGTCAGAGCCCGGCCTGAAACACTCAAATAAATTGCGGTTGGACTCCCTCTAGTCATTTGTGTGGATTAATTATTTCATCAAACAGTGCACTTAAAGCAGACAAGCTCACTGCATATACAGTGCATTTGGAAAGTATTCAGACCACTTGACTTTTTCCAATTTTTTTACGTTTACAGCCTTATTCTAAAATTTATTAAATGTCGTTGTTTTTTCAACAATCTACACAGAATACCCCATAATGACAAAGCAAAAAGAGTTTTTTAAATAAATATTTGCAAATGTATTAAAAATAAAAAGCTGATATCACATTTACATAAGTATTCAGACCGTTTAATCAGTACTTTGTTGAAGCACCTTTGGCAGCGATTACAACCTTGAGTCTTCTTGGGTATGATGCTACAAGCTTGGCACACCTGTATTTGGGGAGTTTCTCCCATTCTTCTCTGCAGATCCTTTCAAGCTCTGTCAGGTTTGGGGGATAGTGCAGGTTTTCATCAAGAATATCACTTTTCTCCGTTCTTTCCCTCGATCCTGACTAGTCTCCCAGTCCCTGCTGCTGAAAAACATCCCCACAGCATGATGCTGCCACCACCATGCTTCACCGTAGGGATGGTGCCAGGTTTCCTCCAGACGTGATGCTTGGCATTCAGGCCAAAGAGTTCAATCTTGGTTTCATCAGACCAGAGAATCTTGTTTCTCATGGTCGGAGAGTCCTTTACATGCCTTTTCGGAAACTTTCAGCGAGCTGTCATGTGCCTTTTACTGAGGAGTGTGGCCACTCTACCATAAAGGCCTGATTGGTGGCAGTGGTGTAAAGTACTTAAGTAAAAATACTTTAAAGTACTACTTAACTAGTTTTTTGGGATATCTGTACTTTACTTTACTATTTATATTTTTGACAACTTTTACTTTTTCTTCACTACATTCCTAAAAAAAAGAATGTACTTTCTACTCCATACATTTTCCCAGACACCCAAAAGTACTACTACCTTTTGAATGATTAGCAGGACAGGAAAATATTCCAATTCACGCTCTTAAAGAGAAAATCCCTGGTCATCCCTACTGCATCTGATCTGGCAGACTCATTAAACACAAATGCTTCATTTGTAAATGATGAGTGTTGGAGTGTGCCCCTGGCTATCCGTAAATATATATATTTTTTAAATAAATGTGTCGGCTGGTTTGCTTAGTATATGAATTTGAAATGACTTATACTTTTACTTTAACTCGTAATACTTAAGTATATTTTAGCAATTACATTTACTTTTGAAACTTAAGTATATTTAAAACCAAATACTTTTAGACTTTTTCTCAAGTAGTATTTTACTGGGTGACTTTCACTTTTACTTGAGTCATTTTCTATTACTGTATCTTTTACTTTTACTCAAGTATGACAGTTTTCCACCACTGATTGGTGGAGTGCTGCAGAAATGGTTGTCCTTCTGGAAGGTTCTCCCATCTCCACAGAAGAACTCTGGAGCTCTGTCAGAGTGACCACCGGGTTCTTCGTCACCTCCTTGACCAAGGCCCTTCTCCCCCGATTGCCCAGTTTGGCCGGTCGGCCAGCTCTAGGAAGAGTCTTGGTGGTTACAAACTTCTTCCATTTAAGAATGATGGAGGCCACTGTGTTCTTGGGGACCTTCAGTGCTGCAGAAATGTTTTTTCCTTCTCCAGATCTGTGCCTCACCACAATGCTGTCTCGGAGCTCTACGGACAATTCTTTAGACCTCATGACATGGTTTTTGCTCTGACAAGCACTGTCAACTGTGGGACCTTATATAGACAGGTGTATGCCTTTCCAAATAATCTCCAATCAGTTGTATTTACGACAGGTGGACTCCAATCAAGTTGTAGAAACATCTGAAGGATGATCAATGAAAACAGGATGCATCTGAGCTCAATTCCCAGTCTCATAGCAAAGGGTCTGAATACTATTTCAGTTTTATTATATACATTGTCATTATGGGGTATTGTGTGTAGATTGATGAGGGAAGGCTGTAACGTAACAATATGTGGAAAAAGTCAAGGGGTCAGAATACTTTCCGAATGCACTGTAGTTGATTTGATTAAAACACATAGATTTTGCCTATATATGGAAAAATACACGTTTGAAAATGTTGACCAATTGATTGGTCGAAAGAACAGACGACTCTCGGTCGACCAAGATTTATTTTAGTCAGGGACAGCCCTAATGGAGTTACACTGTTATGTTCTGTCCAAGCCTTCAGTTCAAAGGTCAGATATGATCAGTCTGAAGTCCAGGATGCCAAACTATGGCCTGCAGCGTTACCAGTGGCTAACACACACCTGGAACACCTTCCAGACTGAGGTGAGAGGTCACTACCCCAGAGGTCACCACCCCAGAGGTCACACACATCCTACACAAACACTTAGTGGTTTTATATCATAACTCAAGAGCTACATTTTAATAAGATATTACATGTATTTATGAGAGGTTATTAGTGTTTTAGTGCTTTGAATATGCAAGATTGCTATTTATAAAGAGTTGTTAATGTATGTAAACTTTATTTGACTGTGTTCCCCAGTTTAAGTGCTGTGGGGTCATCTACTTCACCGATTGGCTGGAGATGACAGAGATGGAGTGGCCACCAGACTCCTGCTGCTCCAATCAGTATCCAGGATGTGCTCGCCACGCCCATTACCGTGACCTCAGTGACCTTCACCAAGAGGTGAGTGCCCCCAGGAGTGCCCCAATGACCCTTTTATTATAATTTTTTTATTTTTATTTCACCTTTATTTAACCAGGTAGGCCAGTTGAGAATAAGTTCTCATTTACAACTGTGACCTGGTCAAGATAAAGCAAAGCAGTGCGAGAAAAACAACAACACAGAGTTACACATGGGATAAACAAACGTACAGTCAATAACACAATAGAAAAAGTCTATGTACAGTGTGTGCAAATGTAGTAAGATTAGGGAGGTAAGGCAATAATAAGACCCTCTGACCTCATGGTAAGTGTTAGGTGGTGGTTAGACATCTGTTGACCTGTTCACCTACTGAACCCTCTGACTCAACCCTGAAAAGTGTTAGATGATCATTACGGCTCTCTGTAGCCCCAGGTGGATCTGCCAATGCCTTATTGACGTACCTTCCTCTGTGATATCATCAGAAAGGGACACACAAGCTTACATATTCCCATTCACCAACTGAGTAAACCTGTTAGTTCAGAAGAGACAGAAACAATAACAAGAAACTTTTTGATATATTCTGAATGGAGTGGAGATGATTTTCTTGGAGTTGGAGTTTTCCACTTAATACTTTCACAACAACCTGTTTCCAATGGGAGGACTATTTGCAGCCTGAAATGACCTGCCATGTTCAATGGTGGAGAGAAATCCATACAACTCAATTAGAGCCAATCACAGGCTTGATAGCATAGTGTGCCTTCTGGCTGCTGCGGTTGCCAGATTGTTGAGACAGAGTGCAGCTATTACGCCTCATCAAGCTCACCAGGGGACAAGGTATGCTGCTGTCTGGGGCTGAGGGGAACACACACACACAAAGTCTAGTAGGGGGTGAGGTACGCCAAGCAATGCCAGCTAGCCTGCCAGTAGGATACAGAGAGAATACAAAGCAAACTCACCGTAGAGTCTCTCTCTCTCTCTATTTCTATTTTAATATTTCACCTTTCTCTCACACACCCACACAAAAATACAGGCAGGCTCGCAGGCAGGCAGGTAGGTAGGCAGGCAGGCAGACAGGCAGGCAGGCAGGTAGGTAGGCAGGCAAACAGGCAGGCAGGCAGGTAGGCAGGCAAACAGGCAGGCAGGCAGGCAAACAGGCTGGTTGGCAGGCAGGTAGGGCCGCACACACTCAGTCTTCTTTCCTCTAGAGGGAACCACCCTCATTTACAGCTCATTTACAGCTCATCCCCATCTACAGCTCAATCACTGTCCTGGTCTAACCCCAAACCAACCCTGTCCCCTATCCCATCTACAGCTCAATCACTGTCCTGGTCTAACCCCAAACCAACCCTGTCCCCTATCCCATCTACAGCTCAATCACTGTCCTGGTCTAACCCCAAACCAACCCTGTCCCTTATCCCATCTACAGCTCAATCCTGTCCTGGTCTAACCCCAAACCAACCCTGTCCCCTATCCCTTATCCCATCTACAGAACAATCACTGTCCTGGTCTAACCCCAAACCAGCCCTATCCCCTATCCCATCTACAGCTCAATCACTGTCCTGGTCTAACCCCAAACCAACCCTGTCCCCTATCCCATCTACAGCTCAATCACTGTCCTGGTCTAACCCCAAACCAACCCTGTCCCCTATCCCATCTACAGCTCAATCACTGTCCTGGTCTAACCCCAAACCAACCCTGTCAACTATCCCATCTACAGCTCAATCACTGTCCTGGTCTAACCCCAAACCAACCCTGTCCCCTATCCCATGTCTGACCACCTCCACCTCAACATGTCTGTCAGCTGTGTTTAGTCAACAATGTTAACCCCATAGCCTTATCAACAGTTCCCCTGGCCATAGCAACAGTTCCTCTCCCCATGGTCCAGGCCATGTGGTGTGGCTATAGCAGAGTTCTAGCTGGCCCGGTGTGCCCAGTGCAGACTGCCAGGCTGCCCATTGTCACCTGGGTGAGAGGTGCTGGGTGAGCAGGCTGTTCCTGCCTGACAAACACACCTGGATAGGCCTGCCTGGGAAAGATGGAGGGAGAGGTTGGAGAAAGGGGAGGTTGTGACAGTGGAAAAAGAGAGGGAAATGGGGGTGGGGAAAAGGGAGGAGGAGGAGAGAGTTGACACAGGAAAAGGGGGAGAGAGAGGGAGGGAGAGAGAGGCTTGTAATTGTGTTAAATGTTACCAGGCATACAGAGGGACAACGAGATGCTGTGTGTGCGTGTGTGTGTGTGTGTGTGTGTGTGTGTGTGTGTGTGTGTGTGTGTGTGTGTGTGTGTGTGTGTGTGTGTGTGTGTGTGTGTGTGTGTGTGTGTGTGTGTGTGGGTGCGTGCGTGTTCGTGTGTGTAGTGAGGATGAGTCAGTTAGTCAGTCAGTCAGTAGAGGAGGGAGTCAAGGGGAATATGTGAAGGAGTGGAGGATCCTTTCAATCTCCTGTCTGTTTTCTCTCTCTTTCTTTATACCAGCCTCTCTCCCCCACGTTTACTACCCTTTCTCCACAGGACTTTCCTAACCTCCCATTGTTCTCTCACTCTCTCTCCCTCTCTCCCTCTCTCCCTCTCTCTCTCTCTCTGGCAGCAGTAAGGTGTAGAGTAGCTCAGTCTGGTATGTAGCACCACAGAGTGAATATCCCCCAGTCAGGAAGTAATTGACTGTCCTTTCTATACCTCCACTACTACTCCCTCTCTTTCCACACTTCTCAACCATCTTCCTCTCTTCCTCTACGTCTCTCTTTCTTTCACTCTCTCCCCCTCTGTTTCTTTCTCTCCACGTACATATTATCCATGTGATAGGATGAGAGAGTGTTTTCATTTTGTTTTGTACAGCTCACATACTCAGTATGGGAGGTCTGGCCCTGGTGAGACAGACAGACTGAAACTTTGAAAGAACATGAATGTAACATTAATATAACATGGATCAAACGTATGCCATATTTCAACATGAAAAAGCTTAATCTCTTGTTGTGTTCATTTGTCTGTGTGTGTGTGTGTGTGTGTACTTCAGGGCTGTGGGCCGAAGATCTACAGTTTCATCCGAGGAACTAAGCAGCTGCAGGTGCTGCGTTTCCTGGGTGTGTCTATAGGAGTTGCCCAGATTCTGGCCATGACCCTGACCCTAACCCTGCTCTGGGCCCTCTACTACGACCGCAAGCCCCGAGCCCACCCGCCAGACCCCCAGGAACCGACACTGGACCTCTAACCATCACCCACGGACCCCAAGGGGAGGCTCCTAAATCGTGTAACACTCGCCTGGCTGAAGCCTGGTCCAATACTGCGACCACGTCTAACGGACATGGACACACCCAGTTTGAGATGGAGAGGCTGTCCTAGCGGGGGGTACACTGTCCACCCATCTGCCCCTCACACCACCCCTCACCCCTACTTCACAGACACTGGGAGAGGGAAAGAATAAGGGGATGAAGAGAAAGTGTGAGACTAGATGGGGGAGAGAGAGGTGCAGGAGAGTGAATGCCCCCATGCCCACCTCTCTTTCCCATAGGACAACATTACAATGACATACTGGACTTTGGGACTTTTTAGCACTATTTTGTCACAGCTGGGATTGGAAATTGTAATGGAAACGAAATAAGTCAATGCTTGCTCCAGTAGCGTCACCACTATCCGAAAGTGAGGAGCGGAGGGAATCGTTCTAGTTTTCCCAACATTCCTCCTACTCTTTGGGAATGTTTGGGAATATCACCACTAGCACTGACTGGATGAAACCTGTTCAGCAGAACTATTCATCTCACTCAAAACACACCAAACCAAGGAAATGCAGTTTATCTGGATATTTGGAAATATCATATGTCTTAATTTGACAGACCTGTTGGAATCCACAAGAACCACTCAGCCATATTAATGAGCGTTTGTTTACCAGTCAGAGTGTATTATTGTTGTCTACTATAAATGGAACATGATGTTGGCTGTTTATCTCTGGCTCTGTGAGAATAATGCATATCAGCTCAAACAATAATCTGTGCATTTGATCATTTCAGAGGGGTTGTGAACTATACTGTGTGTTTGCCAAGGAATAATAACACAACCAAGTGTTTGTTCTCTGATACAGATCACTGTCAGCATGACATACTTAGGGATGAAAAATAAATTGTTCTTTCATCGCCACACAGCTCGTATCATACATTTGAAGTGAACAGAATTCATTCTGGGAGAATTATGAGAACAATATATGGGAGAGTAGGGTCTTTCATTCTGAAATAACATACCCTGCTTTCAGTGGAGGCTGCTGAGGGGAGGACGACTCATAATAATGTCTGGAACGGAGCAAATGGAATGGCATCAAACATATAGAAACCATGTGTTTGATGCCATTCCACTCATTCTGCTCCAGCCAGTACCATGAGCCCTTCCTCCCAAATTAAGGTGCCACCAACCTCCTGTGCCTGTTTTCCATTGAAAATCCATAGTATTTATAGCTAGAAGGGCAGTCTGTAAACTGCAGCTGTCATCACCTACTGAATGTCAGAAACTACCCATAAGCTCCTTTAAGGGCACTGGTGATTATATTTAGTGTTTGCCATCTAGCTGTGTGTCCCCTTGCTGTGTGTCCCCTTGCTGTGTGTCCCGTTGCTGTGTGTCCCCTTGCAGTCCCTCATCAAATGACTCTGGTCATCCATGGCTTTCAGCAAGGATACTCCAGAGGTGTCACACTTAAATGCTGCTGGACAGACACATGGATGGAGGGAACTTTGGTCCCAACCTAAGGGTTCCTGGGGGACAGAGATGTACTGTATGGGCAGGGTGAATGAAGGTGGCAGAGTCCCCTTTCAAAGTGCACCCTTAATTGGAGAAGCAAAAGCCCGATCTCAAACTAACCCCTATGCCCCTAACTTTAGGCGCTCATTGACTCCTACCCGATGCACTAAAAGTAGTAGGTGGGAATAGAAAGGCATCAGCAATAAAGTCACAGCTCCACCTAGGCCTCCAGGTTGGCAGCTTTCTGACAGTTTCACTCATTTCAGATCAGCAAGGACAAACCAGAAAGTGTGTATGGAAGTGGTTATGGGTTGGTTCAAGGTCTCAGAGAGACAGGCGAGGTGGCCAGCGTATATTGAGTAACAACTTTAACTTAGACATTTTTGATGGAGGGGAAAAAAAGTGGCTGTTTAGAAGAAGAGTAGGATGGATGGATGAGCCTACAGTTAAAACCCTGCTGTCTCTCTCTCTCTCCCTCCCTCCTTCTCCTCCCTCCTTCCCTCGCTCTGTTCGCTGCTTGACAATGTGAAGGATATGATTTATGAAAGAGGGAAAGGCGTGTAGCGCCGCTGTCACAGTGGGTTACAAAAGACATATTGTTTTCTTGCTGGTTGCTGTCTCTCCCCTCCTCTCTGCCTCCTACGTCTATTCACTTATTCATCCTAGTGTGTGTGTGTGTGTGTGTGTGTGTGTGTGTGTGTGTGTGTGTGTGTGTGTGTGTGTGTGTGTGTGTGTGTGTGTGTGTGTGTGTGTGTGTGTGTGTGTGTGTGTGTGTGTGTGTGTGAGAGAGAAAGAGAGAAACAGTGTGGTGTACAGACAGTAAGCCTCTTCATTCCTCTTTCCTCACATACAATACCAGTCAAAAGTTTGTACACACCTACTCATTCAACGTTTTTTCTTTATTTTTACTATTTTCTACATTGTAGAATAATAGTGGAGAAGTCAAAACTATGAAATAACACATATGGAATCATGTAGAAACCAAAAAAGTGATAAACAAATATAAAATATATTTAGATTTTTTAATACAACTTTTTTGCTTATATGATTCCATATGTGTCATTTCATAGTTTAATGTCTTCACTATCATTCTACAATGTAGAAAATAGTCTAAATAAATTAAAACCCTGGAATTAGTAGGTGTGTCCAAACATTTGACTGGTACTGCAGATATATCAGGCCTAGATCCCTTTCCCTCTGTTCTTAGTCTCTGTCTAATTGATACAGATCTATGATATTTTGCTCTCTGAATTTAGTTTTGTAGTAGTAGAGAAGTCATGGAGAAAGGACTGTCTCAATCCCACAAGTATCTTTGGAGACAAGCGGGTCACTGCTTTAGGACAAATTCACAGTAGACATGGGGACAGAGGGATACAAACACATACTCTCTCTCCCCTCCCTTTCTCTCTCCCCTCCCTTTCTCTTTCCCCTCCCTTTCTCTCTCCCCTCCCTTTCTCTCTCCCCTCCCTTTCTCTTTCCCCTCCCTTTCTCTCTCCCCTCCCTTTCTCTCCCCCCTCCCTTTCTCTCTCCCCTCTCTTTATCTCTCGGTGTACAGTCAAAGGAGCCAGCAGCAGAAATAAAACAATTACCCTCTGACCCCTGTGTAAAAATAGCTGGGGCAGAAATAGTCTGTGTGCTGGCATGCTGCTTGGGTAAGTCCCGCTTCAGTTTTCCCCCTGATGCATGTCATCTGCAATGCACCATGGGAAGCTGAGGGACCACACATCCTCCCAAAACATCTCAATTACTAACTCCCTGATGAGAAATATGCTAATACAGATAGACAAATGTGCGCGCACACACACAGATGTGCACATACACACACACACACACACACACAGATGTGCACATACACACACACACACACACACAGATGTGCACATACACACACACACACACACAGATGTGCACATACACACACACACACACACACACACACACAGGCCAACTCCCTTATGAGAAATATGCTAATACATTCACAGTGCAGAGAGAAATGACCCTGGGAGATAGACTCTTCTGCTCCATATTGTATGGCTGAGATTGGACAAGACTGCACCCCCTCACCCCATCATGTCCCCACTCACAGATATAGGACTATCATTATATAGTGTCTTCAGAAAGTATAACACCCCTTGATTTTTTCCACATTTTGTTGTGTTACAAAGTGTGATTAAAATGGATTTAATTGCCATATTTGGTCAACGATCTACACAAAATACTCCGTAATGTCAATTGTGCAACCTTCCATTAAGCTCTGTCAAATTGGTTGTTGATCATTGCTAGACAACCATTTTCAGGTCTTGCCATAGATTTTCAAACAGATTTAAGTCAAAACTGTAACTCGGCCACTCAGGAACATTCACTGTCTTCTTGGTAAGCAACTCTAGTGTAGATTTAGCCTTGTGTTTTAGGTTATTGTCCTGCTGAAAGGTGAATTAATCTCCCAGTGTCTGGGGGAAAGCAGACTGAACCAGGTTTTCCGCTAGGATTTTGCCTATGCTTAGCTCCATTCCGTTTCTTTTTTATCAAAAAAAGTCCTTAACAATTACAAGCATACCCATAACTTGATGCAGCGACCACAATGCTTGAAAATGATCAAATTCAGTTATGTGTTGTATTGGATTAGCCCCAAACAAAACACTTTGTATTCAGGACAAAAAGGGAATTGCTTTGCCACAGTTTTTGCAGTATTACTTTAGTGCCTTGTTGCAAATAGGAAGCATGTTTAGAAGAAAAAAATATATTTGTACAGGCTTCCTTCTTTTCACTCTGTCAATTACTCTAGTATTGTGGAGTAACTACAATGTTGTTGATCCATCTTAAGTTTTCTCCTGCAGCCATTAAATGCAGTAACTGTTTTAAAGTCACCATTGATTGGCCTCATGGTGAAATCCCTGAGCGTTTTTTTCCCTCTCCGACAACTTATCCATTTTAAACTCAGCCTGTAACACAACAAAATGTGGAAAAAGTCAATCGGTGTGAATACTTTCTGAAGGTACTGTACATTTTGTATCAACAGCAATATGTGTTCTTTGGTGCAGAAGATCTTACAGATACATTGAAATATGTGGGTATACAACATAGCGTATAAGCAGCAATACAGTACATTATATTGGTGCAGCGAAACAGACCGTACATTGACTTTGAAAACATCTAAATGTTGATGTCAACAGAAGACAACCAGTCTTATATAAGTATTTTAATAGGACAATGATTTATTCTATTTACTCATAGACACTGCACCGGACTAAACAATTGAATTTAATTTTTTTAATATCTTTTCAATAATTCATATACAGTATTTTTGTCAACACAAGCTGTAACAGATCAAAAGTAATCACCATATAATCATCCTTTTAATTTATTCAATTTACATAATCTCATGGACAAGACCTAAGTACACTCCTTCACCCCTAACATTTTTTCACTTAGGCATGGAAACTGAAAAACAGAGGCTTTGTCCCAAATGGCACCTTACTCCCTATATAGTGCACTACTTTTGACCAGTGCCCTGGTCAAAAGTAGTGCACTATATAGGGAATAGGGTGCCATTTGGGATGGATCCAGAGACAACGCCTGTCCTTGTGCAACACTAAACCAAAAGTTCTCCATCAAACGCATGCATTTTCTCAAGGAATCCCCTTAGAAAAATATTAAGCCGGTTCTTAAAATGCGGTGGAGCAGAAGACTAACTAAAATAAGACACTAGAACCTTCGGTGAAAATGATTTTTGAAAACGACTAAACCATGATGATTTTTACTACACCAAAGAACAATTTACAGCACATGTGTACTAGCAACAGTTGTAATTATTTTTTTCTTTTTACATGAACAAAAAAAAGACAGATTTTTCAACATCATTTGATATTTTTAAAAATATGTATTTGTGTTTCTCTATTGTCTCCCTCCCACTCCCTCTGCTCTCTGATACAAAGCATATCTTTACCAACAAACAAACAAATTGTTGCATATGTCACATCATAGTCAAGCAGTGATGGTGGAGTGGACGGGTTTGGGGCCGGGCAGTGGGAAAGGGGCGGGGGTTGGAGCAGGGGGTGTGGCATTCGCTTCAGCAGTCTCAAGAGCCACGTTCAGTCCACCGACGTCAGCCATCTTGGAAAACGTAAAAGCGGAAAATAAAAATATCCATCGTCATCGGAAATGACAAGTTCTCAATGAAACCTCCAGAGATCTCACAGCCGAGAAATCGTATATCGTTAAATCAGCTCGCCGGATATTAAAGTGTCATTCAATGCATGTGCATTGATTTTGTTGTACTGATTTGGAATGGTTACAGGATTTCATCCCCGCCAAGCGCTGAAAGTGTTCTAGCTACGATGATAGCTGAGCCCTATCAGTCATGACAAGATAGAATTATCATAGAGCATCAAACCCCATCAGCTCAATAAACACTTTCAGTCAATCATGTTTGGTAGGCTGGTACAGGAGCTTTCTTTACACTTTGAATTTCCTTTTCCATACCAAACCCCCATTTGGTGGTACAGTATGGAGGCTTGTGTGGTACAAATCAGGAACAAAACAAACTTCATACTGTCTGTAGCAAACCAACATGCACTTCAAATGAACAGAGACCTTCAAAATAAAAGTCTAATCACAGTTGTATCCTCATATTCAGAAGAAAATCATCTTTGTATCAAAATGGAATGGACTCAAATATCTGTGTGTTCATATAAGACTTGTTCTACTCCCCTCAGTCAATCTGCTTTAGCATGTCCACGATGCATAAAACAAGACGAAACACAACATTGGAGTTTGGATAAACTCATCGATGTATCTATAAAAACCTCAATAAACCCTCAGTAAAAGAAACAATAAACCCATTTCAAGGTCAGGCATCATGTGGGTGCTGCTTTGAACGATAAACCACGACAAATGAAGTAGTCAACTGGTTGAGAGAGAAGGATAGTTTCAAAATGGCATCAAAGGTATTCAGTATTCACAATGGCCATTCGGTTAGAGAGGACAGGACGGACAGGAGAGGAACAATCATCTCTTTCATACAAGTAGGTACATAAGTAAGTCAGCTCTGAGAGAAAGGGCGAGTGTAATATGCTAGATCACCAATATATACAGCACACACACTGAGGACTCAACCCTTATTGCTCATGCTAATGTCACACATACACATACAGGTGAGAGCAATGGGGTCCTCTGGTCCCCACAAGAATAATACAACTAAAAACACACACACAGGCACACACAAAACATAACCCTAACCCCAAACCCTAACCCTTAAGCCTAAAATAGCATTTTGCAAATTCAGGACATGAAAAAAGTCCTGACTTTTCAAATATGTTCTTGTTTTCCTACCTTATCAGGCCATTCTGGTGAATTGTTAGGACATTGCGATCCTGATAAGGTTGGAAACCATGTACACACACACCCAGACACTTTTCAAGACTTTTTGGGGAGTACAAATGTAATCCAATTCAAAATCCTTTTTTCACTAACCCCTAACCTAACCCTTAACCAGAGTATGTGAGCGGAGTTGAGCGGTAGGAAATCTCGCTCATTAGACTACATGTCACATTAAACAGCATATAAACCAGTGTTGTGTTCAAGACCACCTAAAGCGAGATTGATTCAAAGCCAAGACCGGGAGGGTGACAAGGGGTCCGAGAAAAATGTGAGACCATGATTGCAATTTTGTCAAATCACCACCATAATAAGAGTTAAAAATGTCCAGTACTTCTGTGGACGTATTTCAGAACAACATATGGATTCTTTAGACATTCAGAATAGTGAAGAAATGCATGTTGAGGAAAATAGAGCCGCTCTACAAATATTACTAAGCCAAACACAGTGGGGAACAATGGGCCTTCTACGCCTTCAGACAAGGGCTAAGGATTTATAAAATAATAATAATATAATAATAATGATAATTATATTATTTTCAATTATGTTCTGATTTAATCTATTTAGTTTTTGTTGAAAAGGAAGGGGTTAACACTGAAGAGATAAAAGATCCAATCAGGATTTTCATTGCTGGTCTCTGGGGAGATAAATCTAGCTAGCTAAGTCAGTCCTTGACTATCTGAATCTAGATAAATGCATCCAGCATTCAACTGTATTACGGCAAAATTTTGGAGTGAGAGTGGACTCAACAAATCACATTTTGACTTAATAGTTGGGACTGTTTTTCCAAAATGTATGGAAACTTTTGCCTGCTTGACGGCCCAACAGGTCACTACACAATAGCGAGCAATAGTTTTCCCACGGTCTAGCTAACTAGCATTTGTTGTCAGCCAGTTTGCAGCAGTTGCAGCAAGTGTTATCAATTAATAGACACTGCAGTAAATAAAACCGAATAAACACATCTGTCTTGTCCAGGACCGGAGTCTACACACCAGTGTGCTATATCCAATCAGAGCTACAGTAGGCCTTTAAACAAGCCATTTGCCACACGGGCCTGCCATCATTCACTTTGAACTGGACTGTGTGTTTACAGGCAGTTGCAACAGCGTGACTTTATATCATTAGAACGCATTCGCCAAAAGCCACAAAATTGTAGCCTCCTCGTTCTTCTGCAGCTTGCTTGCCAATGCATGCTTGTCCCAACCAAGTACCCAAGCTAACTGGTTAAAGTTGGCTAGCTTGCTAGCTAGCTACTTACAGACACAAATGAGAAAACACCTCAGTCTGACCATTTCACTCAACATAGCTATTACTTTTTTTGTCTACCTTTACTGACACTGATCATATTCAGCGGGTGTTGCGCATTTGTAAATTCATCAGTTGTTTTGCGCTCTGGCACACAGATGAGAGTGCTCTTAAATTGGAGGAGATAGCCAGAGTGAATTTGCGAACGCAAGAGATATGCTAACTGGATAACACTCGTTCAAGTTCTTGCTAGCTAACCAAATAACACCTGCATCTCTAGCTGTGTATAGCCACCGAAAAACAATATGAGGGGAAAAGGACAGTCACTCATTATATTCATTATATTGATCATGCATTGAACTGCATCCATCTATTCTGCCAACAATGCCTTGGTGAATGTCATGGAACGTTGAGTCAAATGCAAACTATTTCTAAAATCTCTTATAAAGTTGGTTTTGTAGCATAAACTGGGAATTTTATATTTTTTACTGATATTATGATTGTCTGCATGTTTTATATCTGCAAAGTAGTTAAAACGCTGTCAGTTCCACTGTCATGGTGCTAAACGTGAAATATTTTTTTGCAACTGGAGGAAATAGTTGTACATTTTGATTGGGAAATGCTTAATTGTTGTGCTTTGTATTCTTATGATTGGGACCTACTGGCTTATTATGTCCGAGTTTATGGACTGCTTATGCTTTATCATCATGCTGTATGTGACTGCTGTCTTTCCATTTGCCCTATGCAGTGGTGTAGTGGTGCCTGGAGAAGTGGGTATACAAAAATGTTGATAAAAAGATCCCAAACGGCCTGCCCAGAGAAGGAAAGGCACCCTGTGCTTTCCAATACATTTTTCAGATTTTCACTCTCAAAATTAAAAAAAAAATACAAAAACGTAAGGGTCTAAGTCCACAACAATGCTTAAACTACATCAATCTGATTGGGTGAGCCTTTGGGCCTGGTTCCCCAGTGGGTGGTTCTGTCCACCCAGGCCCATCCATGTCTATGCCCCTGATGCAAGCCGCACATGATGACAATTGCGCATCAAAAATCGCCTACTAACCAACACTTGTGATTGTGTAGGCTACTTTGTGCATGATTTCTCTACTGTACCACATAATTGATCAATCGTGTACCTCCACTACCCTACTTTGTTATGCATCAGTAAGGATTAAGCAGTCAGTATCCGCAATGCCCACTGAAAAAAAGTGGGTATACGGTTTATACCTGCGTATAGCCTGGTATTACGGTTGCTGTCCTTTCAGAATCACGAACCTGTCACACACCGAAGGCCTATAGGTTCCCCACTGCGCAAACATGTCTTTAATAGATATAAAGTCTGTTAACATACTGTATTAATGTTTTAAGAAAGGAGTGTATATTTGGCCTGGCAATGCAGTTTTATGCGCTGATTGAATTGAAGCTGATATTATTCGTTTTTTTACTTCGCTGGTCTCGCCTGGTCTCGGAAGAAATTTGAGTCCTCACTGTCCTAGACCGAGTCAAGACAGAGTACAAATGTATTAGACACCGAGACAAGACCAAGACACTCAATATGTGGTCTCGAGACCGGACTTGAGACTCGAGTACTACAACACTGATAAACACTCGAAATAGGTCAGGAGTCAGACAGGGAGCCTAATAAGGAACGGAAATTAATTACTTAGGCTGTATTATTTCAAGGCTATAGCCTACAAAGAAATGCATTGTGAAGCACTTGCGAATGCGACACACTAGGCTGGTAGGGAGTCAGGGACATTGAGCGCTCAACATTTCGTTGTATTAAACCATTATAGTCTATAAATTGCGCATATCGGCTGTGACTTAGAATTAAATACAAATTAAACGAAAAATGCCAGTTTAGCCAGAGTCTGTGCCTTCAGGGTCAGGTGCCTGGATAGTAGGCAGGCCAGCAGCAGAGAATAACCTATCCGCCCTTCAGAGCCACTGGGGATGCTAAACACCATTTTGGCCACTCTTGCTAGGCTGGGCAGAGTTAATTTATTTTTTTCCATAGGTAGGCCTAAAGGCAGTGGTGTAAAGTACTTAAGACGTGTTTGGGGTATCTGTACTTTACTTTACTATTTATTTTTATGACAACTTTTACTTTTACTGCAGACAATCAGGTACTTTTTACTCCATACATTTTCCCTGACACACAAAAGTACTCACAAGTTATATTTTGAATGCTGAGCAGGACAGGAAAATTGACAAATTTATGCATTTATCAAGAAAACATTCCTGGTCATCGCTACTGCCTCTGATCTGGCGGACTCACTAAACACACATGCTTCATTTGTAAATTATGTCTGAATGTTGGGGATAGCCCCTGGCTATCCGTAAATTAAATAATAATATAATCAATTTGAAATTATTGATACATATTAAAAACCAAATACTTTTTGACTTTTACTCAAGTACTATTTTATTGGGTGACTTTCACTTTAACTTTTTTATTTTAAGGTATCTTTACTTTTACTCAAGTATGACAATACGGTACTTTTTCCACCACTGCCTAAAGGTTTTTAGGTAAAATAACCCAACCAAAACGGAAAGCTCCTTGAAAGTTGGAATATACCAGGTCTATTGGGACAGAATCAAGTACGGCCTATTGTATAGATAATAAAGCAAAAATGAAGGAAACCTTTAAGAGATCTTATTTCTAGTTTATAAATACTTTGCTACAATGACACACTTAATTAGCTACCCACTCTTTCCTTTCTTTTAGCATGTGCACGTAATAAGTACACCATCATACTATCGGGATGTGTCTTTTCAGATTCCACAATGATTCTTTAGTTGTGGCCGTCATCTTTGTAAGTCACCTTGATTTTGCAACTGTCAGTAGCAAAAGAAAGGGGCTATAGCAGCACACAAGTAGACTAAACATGCATGCTTACCCGGGAATGCCCTGAGCTCGTGAAATGAGCGCTACTTGGAGCGAAATTGGAGCGGGCAGCCTTTGAGAATCGCGCTCTGCGCTCCAGTCAAATTGGGCACGCTCCGCTCCTCGCTCCTCTCCAGCTCCGTTCCACTTCACTCGCATACTCTGCCCTCAACCTAACCTTAACCATAACGTTAACCACAAACCTCTAACCCTGAACCTTAACTCCTAACCTTAACCTTAAACGAAACCCTAACATTAACCCCAAACCATAAACTTAACCCTTAATCCTAAAATTGAATTTCAACAAATTCAGTCCTGACTTTTCAAACATTTTCTAGTTGTTTTACCTTGTCAGGACATTTTGGTGACTTGTCCGGACATTCTGGTCCTGATAAGGTAGGAAAACGTGTACACACGCATATGCACACACCCCCTTGCTCTCCTTTTTGTAAAAATATTTTAAATGACTTTTTCTTTTCTCTCCTACTCCACACATTTCAGAACATGGCAAGTATACATCTGCTCTAGTCAAACTCACGGCCTTAACAAACAATAAAAACCAATACAAATTCCACCTCCCCCATTTCGGTTTTAAGACATCACATTAAAGACACACAATATAGAAAAAATAGTAATGGTAAGTTTTCCCTTGAAGAGTGTTTGGGAGGAGTAGCTGAGTAGTTAGTTAGCCAGCTGGCTAAACGCTCTCCATTTGTGTGTCCGTTGTAAGGCGCTAATCTCAGTCGCCACGGCAACGCAGTCTCTCCCCACCAAAAAATCCAAGGCGGAGCTTTGTGCTGCAACTTTATTTCACCACAAGAGCAGACGTGTAGTAGCTCCGTGTAGGAAAACAACAAGGGTCCTGCAGCCTTAGTTTGCCGGCTCTAAACTGTCCCCCCTAACCACCACACCACCCCACCCCTTACCCCTTTCGCTCCTGCAAACACCGTTCTCTGATTGGAGCAGGGAAGGGTCTCTCTCTCTCTAGCTCTCTGTATTAGGATTGCCATAGTGGTGGTGGTGGTGGTGGTGGGGGGAGGGGGGAGGGGGTCTAGAGGGCGGACACTCTGACGATGTTGGCCTGGGAGTAGTCAGGGAAGGAGGCGGAGCCGTCGTCCTCGGGCGTGGTGACGGGCGGCGTGGGCAGCGTGATGACGGCCGCCGTGATGTAGGGCTGCTTGCAGTTCAGAGGCACAGTCTCCTCGAATTTAGCGTTCAGACTGGAGCGACTGGAAGGGGGAGAAGAAAGGTGAAAAAGACAGGGAAAGAGAGGATGGCCAGCCAGAGAGAAAGTGGTCCAGTGTTTAGTAACACAGAGAGATAAGACAACTGTCCATTCCATGGCCAGGGTTCCCAGACCAGAACAGTCGGACCACACATACACCAACACCATGCCACAGCTGGACATAGCCAGCATACCAACACACTGACTCACCATGGGAAGAGACTGGCACAGTGTGTGTTTGTGTGTGTGCCCTGCTGCCATAGCAACCCCTATGAATGCATATTTGTGTGTATATTATGTGGTCTATGAATATGTATTAAGTATGTGTGTGTGTGTGTGTGTGTACCTGTTGTCGATCGGTCCTTCATTCTATTCGTTAATGTGTGTATGTGTGTGTATACAGTGTGTGTGTTTGTATACTGTTTAGTTTAGTTAGGATCCCCATTAGACACTGCACATGTAGCAGCTACTCTTCCTGGGGATACATAAAACATACAGTGAGGGAAAAAAGTATTTGATCCCCTGCTTATTTTGTACGTTTGCCCACTGACAAAGAAATGATCAGTCTATAATTTTAATGGTAGGTTTATTTGAACAGTGAGAGACAAAATAACAACAACAACAACAAACATTTTATAAATTGATTTGCATTTTAATGAGGGAAATAAGTATTTGACCCCTCTGCAAAACATGACTTAGTACTTGGTGGCAAAACCCTTGTTTGCAATCACAGAGGTCAGAAGTTTCTTGTAGCTTCTTCTTGAGCCACTCCTTTGTTGCCTTGGCCGTGTGTTTTCGGTCATTGTCATGCTAGAATACCCATCCACGACCCATTTTCAATGCCCTGGCTGAGGGAAGGAGGTTCTCACCCAAGATTTGACGGTACATGGCCCCGTCCATCGTCCCTTTGATGCGGTGAAGTTGTCATGTCCCCTTAGCAGAAAAACACCCCCAAAGCATAATGTTTCCACCTCCACGTTTGACGGTGGGGATGGTGTTCTTGGGGTCATAGGCAGCATTCCTCCTCCTCCAAACAAGGTGAGTTGAGTTGATGCCAAAGAGCTCAATTTTGGTCTCATCTGACCACAACACTTTCACCCAGTTGTCCTCTGAATCATTCAGATGTTCATTGGCAAACTTCAGACGGGCATGTATATGTGCTTTCTTGAGCAGGGGGACCTTGTGGGCGCTGCAGGATTTCAGTCTTTCACGGTGTAGTGTTTTCTTGGTGACTATGGTCCCAGCTGCCTTGAGATCATTGACAAGATCCTCCCGTGTAGTTCTGGGCTGATTCCTCACCGTTCTCATGATCATTGCAACTCCACGAGGTGAGATCTTGCATGGAGCCCCAGGCCGAGGGAGATTGACAGTTCTTTTGTGTTTCTTCCATTTGCGAATAATCGCACCAACTGTTGTCACCTTCTCACCAAGCTGCTTGGAGATGGTCTTGTAGCCCATTCCAGCCTTGTGTAGGTCTACAATCTTGTCCCTGACATCCTTGGAGAGCTCTTTGGTCTTGGCCATGGTGGAGAGTTTGGAATCTTATTGATTGATTGCTTCTGTGGACAGGTGTCTTTTATACAGGTAAGAAGCTGAGATTAGGAGCACTCCCTTTAAGAGTGTGCTCCTAATCTCAGCTCGTTACCTGTATAAAAGACACCTGGGAGCCAGAAATCTTTCTGATTGAGAGGGGGTCAAATACTTATTTCCCTCATTAAAATGCAAATCAATTTCTAACATTTTTCACATGCGTTTTTCTGTTTTTTTTTTGTTGTTATTCTGTCTCTCACTGTTCAAATAAACCTACCATTAAAATTATAGACTGGTCATTTCTTTGTCAGTGGGCAAACGTACAAAATCAGCAGGGGATCAAACACTTTTTTCCTTCACTGTACATACACATACATCACCAAGTACTGAACAGTTCTAGACAAGAACATTAAATACAAATAAATAAATACATCAATAAAATAAATAATACAAAAGCAAGAGTTTTAGATGGATTTAAAGCCAATGTATTGTTAATGACCCATTCGGATACTGACTGTAAAGCCTTGTTAAGAGTCTCAGTGAGCTCACTCGTTGTAGGTGCTGATGTGTAGCGTGTGCAATCATCAGCTTACATAGTCATTTTAGCTTCTTGTAAAACAAGTGGGAAATCATTTGTGAAATTAGAGAAGATACTGCTCATGTGTGTGTACACTGCATGTATGTCTGTACCTGTTAGTGATGGGTCTCTCTCTGATGTGGATGGTGCTAAGCTCCTGGATGCTGTTCCTATGCCCTCCAGTCATGTTGGAGTTGGGCACGTTGAAGCTCTTCTTCTTGTTGCGTCGTGAGCAGCACGACAGGCCTTGGGAGGAGGAGCCAGAGGAGAGGGAGGGGGAGTGAGGCGGGTGCTTCACCATGGAAACCTCCAGTAGGCTGGTCTCAAACGTTTGCTCATCCACAAACTCATGATTCTAAGAGAGAGGGAGGATGGAATGAGAGAGAAAGATAGAGAGACCACACGTTACTTTTGTGGAACAAGGATCGAGACAAAACAAAAGTGCAGACTACGGCATCCATATTTGGAGTTTTGCCGGAAATCTGACGACTTCCTAATATGGATACCGTACTATACTCTTCAAATCACATACACGTGATTAGTAGATTCATGGCTTCTGCTTCTTCATGAACATAGATAGATAACAGCAGTGGATATATCTCCTATTCTCCACCACAGTAATTTGTAAAGCATTGTTCTTACCGTGGTCTTCTCCAGGCAGTGCAATAGGTGATTGTGGTGCGTATCGAACATGGGGTTGGCCTTGCACACCAGCGCCTGGCCTGCTGCCTTTGATGCCTTTTGGGCACAAAAACAAAGATGGACGCATATTATCACTTTAAACAGACAACAAAACATGTCCTTCCACAGGGTAGACAGGGGACCAACCAACCAGAGCAGGAGACAGAGAGGGACAGGGCTAATGCTCTCACAACGTTACTGCAACCTTCTGCTGTGGCACAGGAACATTATGAGAACATTAGGGTCTGTCCATCTCCATTGATCTCCTCGTCCAAGCTCAACGTCCTCCCATGGTTTTTCATGAATCACTTAATGGTTCAAACTCAGTCTTTCAACAACAACAGAAACATTTCAAGACGTCTGTTGTTGATGTGTATACTGGTAGGCCTATTTGTCCTGATGTTTGTGTCTGTCTTTCTGGTTTTCTGTTCGGCAGTGTTGACTCAAGCCTCATTTGACCCACGAGAGCCACCGTAGCCTTTCCATACCGGGCCGGATTCAATGAGACGCAGAGGAATGAACCAAGGAGAATGTCTATCAAATCCTGTTCTTCGGACATGTGGAATTTGGAACTCAGAACTCGGAACTTATGTGTGGGACACCGTCCTCCAATAAGTATCACTGCGTCACTTTGACTCCGCCCCCGCATGTGGCGTCGGTCGCTGGCTGATGACATGCATCTCATTCCTCCATGTGATGGTGATCCATGACGCGTTCTGATGATGTCATATCCATAGCCTTGCTAAAACGTGGGCAGTCCAAAATGCATGTGAGAACAAAATAAACACATGGAAATGAAATAGCAGAAAAAGGAGAAGAAGAAGAAGATCAATAGCAGAGAAGTAGAGATGAGGGTGGTTGCAGAGAGACCCGTTTCACCATTCGAGGGTGGTGGGAGGCTGTTCTCCCACCTTGGGGCCAAGCCTCATGGATTTGGTGCACTGACACCGGTGAGGGGCGGTAGTATGAGCCGCAGCCATCCAACCCCAGTTCCATTAGTTGGCACCAGAGCCCCAGTGCAGTCTTGGTGGGGGTGAGAGAGAGAATAAGAGAGAGAGAGTGGTGGTGGTCGAGGATGAATAGTGACGTTAGAGAGGTGGGACACCATGGAAGACGTAACAGCTCTGAATGAGAGAGAGGGGAAGGGGCGTCCCCTTGTCCCCATCCCCCAATCGGGTTTTTGGCATGCACTAACCGGCATCTCATGGACCCCCCCCTTAGAAAAAAGTTTAAATCAAAAGAACACCACTCGGATCCACGGTTACCTCGTCGATGAGGTCACTCAGCAGCCCGTTGCTTTTATACTGCAAATAAGCGTTAGTCCCTCCACTCTTCCTCGCGGCAATTCTACCAAGCTTGGTTTTCTGTTTGTGAACAAAACCACACATGCATTTAGCCTGCCACTGAATGTGTGCGTGAGTGAGTGAGAGTGTGTGTGAGTGAGTGAGTGTGTGTGTGTGTGTGTGTGAATGAGTGTGAGTGAGTGAGTGTGTGAGCATACAAAATGTAAAGCCATACCACTTCTGTACGCCTCTAGAAACAGCAGAGAGACCCATTGCTCTTGAAAGACTATAAATATGTCCTCCAGTAATACATGTAAATTCCAAGCCTGTAAATCCCACTATCTGACAGTGGCTAGATGTAAACCTTGTATTGCAGTAGTATTCATCCAACGCCACTCTCTTTTATGGTGAACGTAAAATAACTTGGTATCCACTATGCACAGACAGGCACATGCATGCAACAGCATTGCCCCCTTATCTGAGATATTTACTGCAGCCCTCATCCTCCACATACGACACCCGTTCTGCCAGTCACATTCTGTTAAACGTCCCCAGAGCACACACATCCCTGGGTCGCTCGTCTTTTTCAGTTCGCTGCAGCTAGCGACTGGAACGAGCTGCAACAAACACTCAAACTGGACAGTTTTATCTCAATCTCTTCATTCAAAGACTCAATCATGGACACTCTTACTGAGAGTTGTGGCTGCTTAGCGTGATGTATTGTTGTCTCTACCTTCTTGCCCTTTGTGCTGTTGTCTGTGCCCAATAATGTTTGTATCATGTTTTGTGCTGCTACCATGTTGTGTTGTTACCATGTTGTTGTCATGTTGTGTTGCTACCATGCTGTGGTGTCATGTGTTGCTGCCATGCTATGTCGTTGTCTTAGGTCTCTCTTTATGTAGTGTAGTGTTGTCTCTCTTGTTGTGATGTGTGTTTTGTCCTATATTTTAATTTCATTTTAATTGTATATTTTTAATCCCAGCCCCCGTCCCCGCAGGAGGCCTTTTGCCTTTTGATAGGCAGTCATTGTAAATAAGAATTTGTTCTTAACTGACTTGTTAAATAAAGGTTAAAGAAATAAAATAGAGTGACACACAGCGAGGTTCAGTAGCACACACACAAGCAATCCCTGTATCTCTGTCTAACATCCATGTTTCCAGTCAAACCCCAGAGCTCAGTCATCATCCCTCCGAAATGGAAAAACAGATTGTTGTTCTTGGGAGGGAGCTACTTACTGGATGCTCAACAGGGGCAAGAGTTATCTTCCTTCTCTCCCTCTCCCCCCCTCTCTCATTCTCTCCTTCCATCTCTCCCACCATTCTCTCTCTCTCGCTCCTTTTATTTCCCCCCGTCCTCGTTTCTCTCTTCCTCTGTCTGTCTGTCTGTCTGTCTCTCCCTCTCTGTATCTGTATCTGTCTGTCTGTCTCCCTCTCTGTATCTGTCTCCCTCTCTGTATCTGTCTCCCTCTCTGTGTCTGTCTGTCTGTCTGTGTCTGTCTGTCTGTCTTTGTCTGTCTGTATCTCTCCCTCTCTGTATCTCTCCCTCTCTGTATCTGTCTGTCTGTCTCCCTCTCTGTATCTCTCCCTCTCTGTGTCTGTCTGTCTCCCTCTCTGTATCTGTCTGTCTGTCTCTCTCTCTCTCTCTCTCTCTCTCTCTCTCTCTCTCTCTCTCTCTCTCTCTCTCTCTCTGTGTGGATTTAGCATTCTAATTTAAAGTCCTACTCCACTCCTTTTCACGTCATTTAACACCTGATTTACTTAACATAAGGCACTCAATAAGTGGTCCAGGTAAGTCATGACACAAGTGTGTGTGTGTGTGGGGGGGGACACACACAAGAGTGAGGGAGTAACCATGAATTATCATGTAATATGATGTGTGTAGCCCACTCCTTCGCACATGGAGACGTCTCTGTGTTGCTCTAATTATTGATGTGGAAGTCGGGGTGGTCCCGTATGGCCCATTACGGTTAACATATCACAGGAAGGACACACACAGACACACACACGCACACATAACCACATACTATCCAACATACACACTGAGTTTGTACACACACACAAACACAAAAGCCTGGTAATCTTCCATGTGGTCTCCAATACACTCTGCCCCCCCAACTCACTCTCTGCTGTTTCCATTTCTGCTGGAGTGTGTACAGTATGTATCTGTGCATAGCAGCATGTTTGCGAGTTCCATTCCATTCTCAGACATACACAGACATCGCTTACAGCGAGTGATTTCCCCCTAGGACCATGCCACAACCACATACAGCTCTGTTGGACCCTTCCAGGTCAGGGTTCATGACCTTTATGGCCCAAGACCTATGGTGTCATGGCAGGCGTGAGGGTGGGACATTGTTAGGTACCTTTTGGGCGCGTCTCTTGTCTGCCCGCTGGCTCTGGTGGTAAATCCGGCTGAAGTTGGACACGATGACGGGCACGGGCAGGGCGATGACCAACACACCGCTCAGAGAACAGACAGAACCAACGATCTTCCCTACAATGGTCTTAGGAACCATGTCTCCATATCTGTACAGAGAGAGAGAGACAGAGAAATAGAGAGGGAGAGAAATAGACAGAGAGAGAGAAATAGAGAGAGAGAAATAGAGAGAGAGAGAGTGTGAGAGAGAAAATGAGAGAGAGAGGTTAGGACTTAAGGGTATAGGACTCATCTTCAATCAGAAAACACACACTTACTCAACACTGAGTGTGTCATTTTAGAGAACATTCAACCATTTCCTAGTAGGCCATTGTCTTGTCACGGTCATCTTTACCATGCATAGATTAGAATGGGTAAACTCAGATACAGTACACTATACAACCACTTGAAGGCACTAGAGAGCCATTGAGCACCCACCCCTGGCCTGCGCATTATACATGATGGAAGATACTGTAGATATGAAATGTTATGATTATGACTTATTTTATGTTTGCTGTAGTGTTGGCCTATAATGCATTACCCCGTGGTAAATACCTTTAGGAAATTTCAAAGCAGAAAACATCTGAAAAGGAAGAACCCAGTTCATTTTAAAGTCCAAAATGACACAGAAAATGCCAGGCACAAACCATCTCTCTGGTGGATGGTCTCTTGGCCTAGTTTCTTTTCTGCTAAATCATCCTCCCTTTCCCCTCCTCCCTCTTTCTTTCCCCCCCTTTTAAAACATGTCTCATTCATTATTGGACACCGCCTCGTTCCCTCTTTTCCTTTTCCCCCTCGCTGTATTCCCATGGTTAGACGCAGGGACGCCCGAGTGGGAACACAAAGTACCGGAGTGTTTCTAACGACAGAGCAGCACAGCCACAAACAAACAGAGCCTCTAAACCATCTGTAGACTAACATGGATAGAGCTGTATCATAGCACTGAGAGTGTCTTTCTATCTCCCTCTTTCTCCCTCTTTCTCACCCCAGAGCTGTTAGAATGTGCTTACTTAGGGATTTGGGGGAAGTTGTTGGCCTCTAGATACTGGGCTGCACTCACAAATGCTAACTAACTAACATGCACACACACACACACACACACACACACACACACACACACACACACACACACACACACACACACACACACACACACACACACACACACACACACACACACACACACACACACACACACACACACACACTCCCCTGCATGGCCTCCAGAAACCCTGGGGGGTTTCAGTAGTCTCATGGGGTTTCAGTAGTCTCAGGGGTTTCAGTAAATCCCACCACTGTCTGTCTGCCCTCCGCTCAGTGAGTCAACCCACCGATTTACAACCACAGCAACCCCTGAAACCATGGCAACACACCCTCACAGCCGGGCCTGGAGATCTTCAACACACAGAGAGATTCCTGTCTGATGATGTGATGTCATTACCGCACGATGCTGGGAGTAGGCCTACTCCCCCTTTAGATACAAGTTGGAGTTTTAGATATGGGTTTTAGATATGGGTTTTAGATATGGGTTTTAGATATGAGTTTTAGATATGAGTTTTAGATATGAGTTTTAGATATGAGTTTTAGATATGGGTTTTAGATATGAGTTTAGATATGGGTTTTAGATATGAGTTTTAGATATGGGTTTTAGATATGAGTTTAGATATGGGTTTTAGATATGAGTTTTAGATATGGGTTTTAGATATGAGTTTAGATATGGGTTTTAGATATGAGTTTTAGATATGGGTTTTAGATATGAGTTTAGATATGAGTTTTAGATATGGGTTTTAGATATGAGTTTAGATATGGGTTTTAGATATGAGTTTTAGATATGGGTTTTAGATATGAGTTTAGATATGAGTTTTAGATATGAGTTTTAGATATGGGTTTTAGATATGGGTTTTAGATATGAGGTTTAGATATGAGTTTTAGATATGGGTTTTAGATATGGGTTTTAGATATGAGTTTTAGATATGAGTTTTAGATATGGGTTTTAGATATGAGTTTAGATATGGGTTTTAGATATGAGTTTTAGATATGGGTTTTAGATATGAGTTTAGATATGAGTTTTAGATATGAGTTTTAGATATGGGTTTTAGATATGGGTTTTAGATATGAGGTTTAGATATGAGTTTTAGATATGGGTTTTAGATATGGGTTTTAGATATGAGTTTTAGATATGAGTTTTAGATATGGGTTTTAGATATGAGTTTAGATATGGGTTTTAGATATGAGTTTTAGATATGGGTTTTAGATATGAGTTTAGATATGAGTTTTAGATATGGGTTTTAGATATGAGTTTAGATATGGGTTTTAGATATGAGTTTTAGATATGGGTTTTAGATATGAGTTTAGATATGAGTTTTAGATATGGGTTTTAGATATGGGTTTTAGATATGAGGTTTAGATATGAGTTTTAGATATGGGTTTTAGATATGGGTTTTAGATATGAGTTTTAGATATGAGTTTTAGATATGGGTTTTAGATATGAGTTTAGATATGGGTTTTAGATATGAGTTTTAGATATGGGTTTTAGATATGAGTTTAGATATGAGTTTTATATATGAGTTTTAGATATGGGTTTTAGATATGGGTTTTAGATATGAGGTTTAGATGTGAGTTTTAGATATGGGTTTTAGATATGGGTTTTAGATATGAGTTTTAGATATGAGTTTTAGATATGGGTTTTAGATATGGGTTTTAGATATGAGGTTTAGATATGGGTTTTAGATATGAGGTTTAGATATGGGTTTTAGATATGAGTTTTAGATATGGGTTTAAGATATGGGTTTTAGATATGAGTTTTAGATATGGGTTTTAGATATGAGTTTAGATATGGGTTTTAGATATGAGTTTTAGATTTGTGTTTTAGATATGGGTTTTAGATATGGGTTTTAGATATGAGTTTTAGGTTTTAGTTTTAGATATGAGTTTTAGATATGAGTTTTAGATATGGGTTTTAGATATGAGTTTTAGATATGAGTTTTAGATATTGGTTTTAGATATGAGTTTTAGATATGGGTTTTAGATATGGGTTTTAGATATGAGTTTTAGATGTGAGTTTTAGATATGGGTTTTAGATATGAGTTTTAGATATGAGTTTTAGATGTGAGTTTTAGATATGGGTTTTAGATATGGGTTTTATATTTAAGTTTTAGATATGGGTTTAAGATATGGGTTTTAGATATGAGTTTTAGATATGGGTTTTAGATATGGGTTTTAGATATGGGTTTTAGATATGAGTTTTTGATATGGGTTTTAGATATGAGTTTTAGATATGAGTTTTAGGTATGGGTTTTAGATATGGGTTTTAGATTTGAGTTGTAGATATGGGTTTTAGATATGAGTTTTAGATATGGGTTTTAGATATGAGTTTTAGATATGGGTTTTAGATATGGGTATGAGTTTCTAACACCCTTATTTTTTTGAATATCTGTAACTGTTAGAGTATGAGCTTTAACTATGAGTATGGGATTATGAGTTTTAGATACGAGTCTGGTATGAGTTTTAGATACGAGTCTGGTATGAGTTTTAGTTATGAGTAATTGGGTATATGGGTATGAGTTTTAGATATGAGTAATTGGGTATATGGGTATGAGTTTTAGATACGAGTAATTGGGTATATGGGTATGAGTTTTAGATACGAGTAATTGGGTACATAGGTATGAGTTTTAGTTATGAGTAATTGGGTATATGGGTATGAGTTTTAGATACGAGTAATTGGGTACATAGGTATGAGTTTTAGTTATGAGTAATTGGGTATATGGGTATGAGTTTTACATATGAGTAATTGTGTATATGGGTATGAGTTTTAGATATGAGTAATTGGGTATATGGGTATGAGTTTTAGTTATGAGTAATTGGGTATATGGGTATGAGTTTTAGTTATGAGTAATTGGGTATATGGGTATGTGTTTTACATATGAGATCTAGTACAAGTGTATCTCCTTGTGACTGTAATTGAATTACTAAGAAGAGCTGCAGGGCTCATCTACTCAGCACATGAAAGACTGTACCATAATTACACACACACAAAGGAGTCAAATTCTCCCATTACGTTACTGTAATTAACCATGAAGAGAGATAGAAGAAGAGGGGGAGGAGGGGAGATGGAAAGGAAGAGTGAGAGGGAGGGTAATGGAGAGTGAGAGGGAGAGATAGAGAGAAAGAGAGAGCGGGAAAGGGGATACCTAGTTAGTTGCACAACTGTATGCATTCAACCGAAATGTGTCTCCCGCATTTAACTTAACCCATCTGAATCAGAGAGGTGCGGGGGCCTGCCTTAATCGACGTCATCGGCTCTCAGGGAGCAGTTGTTGGGGGTTAACTGCCTTGCTCAAGGGCTCTCCCAACGCTAGAGAGGAAGAGCAAGATAAAGAGGGATGGAAAGAGAGGGGTATAGATAGAGAGAGAGGGGAGAGGGACAGAGATATATACTGTATATATATATATATATATATATATATAGAGAGAGAGAGAGAGAGGGGAGAGGGACAGAGATATATACTGTATATATATATATATAGAGAGAGAGAGAGAGAGAGAGAGAGAGAGAGAGAGAGAGAGACTGGAGGGGAGAAGATAGAGGGAGGCATAAATAGAGGAGAGAGCCGACAGCGTGGGTACTGTCTGTGTCTATAACCCCCTCAGCCCCCCAATGTCCATCCTGTCAAGGTGCCACAGTTGCCTTGGACAACCAGAACAGACTGCAGCAGCAGTGTCCTTCCCCTCCCTCCTCCTTCTCTCACTCCTCCTCCATCTCTCTTCCTCCTGTCTGTACTAAGGTAGCATCCCTCCTGTTCTCTGGCAGCTTGCCATGCCTTTATAAGGACCACTAGGATTTGTCCTATCCTTACCACACAATGTATTCTTCAGAGAGACCATTACCACTCCAGAGCACTCCACAACCTGTTCTTCATGAAGATCTTCACCACTCCAGAACACAAGAACTACCGAGGACATGATCGGAGCCAGACAAAGGCCCCTGCCTAAGGTCTAATATGGGCTAATTAGATTTGTATCCATTCTGAATGTGTATTAGCCGCCTACTCTGTGATAACATAGCTTTGTACATAATAAATGACTAATGCTTGATTACCTGCTTACAATGAGTCCCCGCTTCTCTGCTTCTCTGCTCTAAGCTCAATAGATGAATCAGATAGGTTCGATATTGCAGTGCTGTGTGTGTGTGTTGGCTCTAATCTCTCCCCTCTCTCTGCTCTCTGTCTCTCTGTCTCTCTCTGCTCTCTGTCTCTCTCTGTTCCCTGTCTCTCTCTGCTCTCTGTCTCTCTTTGTCCCCTGTCTCTCTCTGCTCTCTGTCTCTGTTCCCTGTCTCTCTCTGCTCTCTGTCTCTCTCTGTTCCTTGTCTCTCTCTGCTCTCTGTCTTTCTCTGTTCCCTGTCTCTCTCTGTTCCTTGTCTCTCTTTGCTCCCTGTCTCTCTCTGTTCCCTGTCTCTCTCTGTTCCCTGTCTCTCTCTGTTCCCTGTCTCTCTCTGTTCCCTGTCTCTCTCTGTTCCCTGTCTCTCTCTGCTCTCTGTCCGCCGCAATTCAATATGACAGTGTGCCAATTAACCCTGTGACCCCGGCGGTTTTAACGACAGCGCAGTGACAAGTAGACAGGCGGATGGGCGGACAGACGACCACGCCAACACAGGGGCGACGGATCAGCGCTGCTCTGCTCGCCGCGCCAGAGAGAACAGGCTCTGTCTAGCCCTTTACCGTTTTCAACCAACAAAAAGCTGTTTACTGACAGAGAGGACAGAGGAGAGAGGATTAGAGGAAAGGAGAAACGGACGACAAGGGGGAGGTGAATGGGACTGGATGGGCTGTGTGCGTGGTGGTGCTTTAATGAGGTAAACACAAAGGTAAACACAGAAAGGTGACCACACGCACTCTAGTGAAGGGCACTGCCACATTGCGTATGACTCAGAGAAGATAGAGGTAAAGTGTATGAAATTAGAAGAGGTGGACTAATGAGCACCTACACAAGCGGTGCATGCACGCACACACACACACACACACACACACACACACACACACACACACACACACACACACACACACACACACACACACACACACACACACACACACACACACACACACACACACACACACACACACACACACAGGTCAAGAGTAATCTCCTTCCATTTTCCTGAGTGGTGGGTAGAGGGTGCAGCTCAAGGTTTAGGGCGGAGACGAGGGAGATCGCTCAATGACACTAAGTTTGCCTGTCACCTTGCCGACCGCACCCCCATTACCCACCAATCAGGAGAGGAGACAGGTCCTCAAAATATGCCCAATAATGCTCCTAAGAGCTCTCTGAAATAAGACTAGACACAGACTCCAAAGTTAGCTCCCTGTCTCTACAAGGATGGAGTGAGCGAGAGAAAGAGAGAGAGGGAACAGTCGTAAGCTGAAGTCAAGGAGAGACAAAGACAAACACTCTTCCTGCATAGACTAATCCTGGAGCTCAAGTCTAACACCTACCACATCAACGCTTCCACAACACCACCCACAACTCTCATCCTATCCTATCCTCTCCCCAACCTCTCCCTTCGTCTCCTCTCGTCTCCCCAATCCCTCTTGCCCTCTCCTTCTCTCCTTTCCACCTGTATGTTTCATGCTCACTCCTCTCCTCCCTGTAACAGTGAGAGGGTGATTTTGTTCTATTTTGTGTGAAAGACAAATCTAATCCTTCCACTGTTTTATGCAGCTGCGCTCTGTTTGATGCTTTTATAGCTGTTATTATATTACGTCTGACCAGTGCAGGACCTTGGCTGACCCACATGTTTTCAACCCCATCTTTTCCCACTGATTGTCGTAGTTAAGAGTCTATAGCCAGTTATTAGGAGTGGTGCTGGAGTGTTTGATGATGAATCTGTATTGAGAGAGAGAGAGAGAGAGAGAGAGAGAGAGAGAGAGAGAGAGAGAGAGAGAGAGAGAGAGAGAGAGAGAGAGAGAGAGATGGAAAGCCCTAACGATGATAGCTCCAACGATGATAGCCCTAACGATGATAGCCCTAACAATGATAGTCCTAACGATGATAGCCCTAACGATGAGAGCCCTATTCAAAGCATGCTCAGTCAGAAAGAGTTCAGGCCCAAAAAGTGACCGTTGTATTTAAATAATTACACTTAGATACACTGTCACTCAGTTTCTCTATCGCTCTTTTTCTCCCTCTCAGTCTTGCTCTTGTTTTTTTTACGTAAGTGGGTGATGGCCTTATTACAAAGGAGAGAGAGAAGTTAAGAAAATGACTGCAAGAACAAGTCACCCTGGAGTCAGATGTTAAAGGTGTAGTGGGATCTGTGACAGTCAGAGAGAGTGTGTCGGCTTAACCCAGTGGTCAGGGAGAGAAAAAAACAAGGGGTCGTTTAAAATTTAGTTGGCTTTCTTTTGCAACGAAGCTACTGCAAAATTATTAGTTGACTTACATGCAGTGCAACTACTCCCCAACTCTGAGTTAAACGCAGGTAGGCAAACTATGTTGACGGGTAAAGCAGCAGAATGAAGAGACAGACAGACAGACACACAACCTATGGACAGACAAGGAGACATGGCGGGTCCCTTGACTATGCGGTATAAGGTAAAGTGCTGACCAGTATCTGTCAGTGTCACTACCCCTGTCACTGCCCCTACTCTCCTGTTCGCTCTGACAGAGGACACACACACACCTGTCTCTGGAGACCTAGCCGGTCAATACAGTGTGTGTGTGTGTGTGTGTGTGTGTGTGTGTGTGTGTGTGTGTGTGTGTGTGTGTGTGTGTGTGTGTGTGTGTGTGTGTGTGTGTGTGTGTGTGTGTGTGTGTGTGTGCGTGCGCATGTGTGCGTCCGTGCGTGTGTGGTCAAACATGGAGATCTCCCCTAGATGTATTCAGAAAGGAGTCCTTGCCGATCTAAAAGTCAACATAACCTTTCTCTCTGAACCAAAGAGGGCTGGAAACGACTACCATATCAGTCTATGCATTAAAACACTTTGCATCCACCACACAATTACCTGACAAAGAATAGAAGCCAGTGAGTAGAACGTTTGTCTTAGTTCACAGTGACAGCACAATGCCTGTTACTATCCGCTCAGTTAGAAAGAACAAAGAATCAGTCCTGTGTTACACACACACACACACCCTGCCGAGGAGATGCTAAAATGAACATGTCCATTCCCCTTCATTTGCTGCTCTATCAGACATGCTCTCTAGTACTGCAGTATATCTACATAGAAACAGTGCTGGGTCTCCGTATTATGCGAAGATGATATTAGGCCTAGTCATTGTGTTTGGGAAGCCAGAGGGAGTCGTAACACAGAGACGTTACCTATGCAGCAGACAACGTAAACCGTGAATCACCATGTATCATCCCATTAGAATCTGTGCAGATGCAATCTGCCCTGTGCCACATTGAGAACGTCTGTGTGTATCACTTTCTATTGAATATGTGGTGCTGGTGCCATAGCCTTGTGTGGATGTTAGTAGGTGTGTACTGTGTAGTACATTGTGTTATGCACCGGCATGGTTGACTGCTTCTGCTGTAGAAATCAATACTGTTTCAGCACCACGGACAGCACAGTGAACAGCCCAGTGTCAGCACCATGGACAGCACCTATCAGACACCTCTACAAAGAGAGGGAACCTGGGAGGCTAGCCAGGAAAGGAACAGAAAAGGGAAAAAGAAAAGAAGATTTCCAGCAAATAGCTGATCAACATTGGTAGTGTGTGTGTGTGTGTGTGCATCTCTGTGTGCGTTAGAAAGAGAAGTGAGGCATTCAGTGTATCTCGTGTTTTTCTCAGTAGGGGGCATGTAGTGCTTGTCATTGGATTAGCATAGCAGAGAGACGGTGATAGAGGGCCAATACAAAACATCTACGTCCCAAATGGCACCTGATTCCTTATATAGTGCACTCCGTTTGACAAGGAAATAGTATTGCACTAAGGTAATAGGGTGCCATTTGGGACGTAGATGTTGTGTAATGGCTCTGTATGGTTTAGGCCTATGCTCAAAGAGCCATAATATTATAATGATAATAATCATTACTTGCTGCCTCCATAATTCTCTGTTGGTGCTGCATGCCCCAAAGTGGTTTTATTTTGGTTGATTTGTTTCTCTTTATGGGGGTTGTATACAGCAGAGAACTCAGAATGATGCTTATGTAACTATGATTATGACTACATTGGGCCATACTGACCCTCTCTGGTCATATACTGTAAGCATTAGAGAAACTACAGTATGCACACACACACACACACACACACGCTCACACACCCATTCTGGATATCCAGATTCCCATACAGCTAATCACCATATTATCCATCATCACACTGATCAACCCACAAGGCTCAGAACATAGCAGAGAGTTATCTAAGCACCCGTGGCAGGTGTATGTGTGTGTGTCAGTGTGTGCGTAAACCCCGCACGGGAGCACACCAATGCTTCTGGCATTGACACGACATGCATAACATTTAATAAATGGAGGCCATGTATCTCTTTCATCGTTGAGTTTGACTGGAACATTTATACACCTCCTCTCTTCCTCCCTCCCTTTCTCCCTCTCTCACTCCCTTAGTCTCTCTACCTCTCTCACTCCCTCTCTCACTCCCTTAGTCTCTCTCCCTCTCTCACTCCCTTAGTCTCTCTCCCTCTCTCACTCCCTTAGGCTATTAGGAGAACATGCACCCCCTCTCCCCCTCCACACCAATACCAGTCAGTAGGGTGAATGTATAAAACATCCTTCCTCTTAATGAGAAAGAGATCATTCATTAGAGATTAGCATTACCCAGTACACAACACGTACCTGTGTGTGTGTTTTCTTTGTGACTTTGTGTGTGTGTGACAAGCATGCTAGTGTATTGTGTGTGTGCGAGTGTCCCTGCTTGCGGGTCATGTATGTGGGTGTGTGTCTAAGTTTGTGACAGGATGAGAGTGGGTTCACTAGAGGATTTTGACGAGTGACTGATCTAGACCTGTATGACAACAACGAGTCGGGCAGTGAGGATTTGACAGGGTTGTATACATAATGAATGGCATTTGGTCACCACTCTCAGTAAGAGGCTGTCACTTTGATGGGGCTTACACTTTACAGAGGGAACAACAGTGAACAGAATGGAAGGGAACAGACAGCAGAGGAAATAGTAGGCTTCCATCTGTTATGGACTCACCTGAGACCACATGCTCAGGCTCAAGGGATGGATGCGTGAACGAATGAACGAATGAACGAACAAAGAGATGAATAAATCCACCCACCCATTCATCCGTCCGTTCCTCCATCTATCTCTATACCAATGTTTCGATGGTGTGATCCAACACCCCTGCTTAACAGTCTATACAGGCTTCCACTGAAGCAGCCTTATTAGAAGAGTGTGTGGAGAGTTTCCCCAGGTCAGATCAATACAGAGACTGTGACATTAGACGGGCGGAATAGTCTCCATCGCATGCTTAATTAAAGGCCATACAGAGATAACATTATCATCAGCTGTCACAGGAGGGAAGAGAGAGAGAGAGAGTATCACGTTTTAACTTAGACAAAGTGATGGAGGAGAGACTAACATTCATACACGGCCAGGTCACGTACTGTCAGAATGTCTAATCAAAATACAACAACTCCACCACATCACTGAGTCAAGCAGGCAGTGACTGATGTATCATATAAACTGGTCTTTTTCAGCAGCTTGGCTCCATGCGTCTCTCTCCACAGTCAGGAGAACTGGCCTTTTCTACCAATTCAATATTGAATGAAAACAACCCTGGGAGGTGACTGACTGATTGGCAGAGAAAATAATGGAGAAAAGGGAAAACCAAATAAAGGACCTGAGAGACTTTCATTCATCTGTCTATTTATAAACATGTCAACCAACAGACTGGAGCTGCCAGGCGCCCCATCTATCTTTTTACTGCAAAGGCAGACACACACACACACACACACACACACACACACACACACACACACACACACACACACACACACACACACACACACACACACACACACACACACACACACACACACACACACACACACACACACACACACACACACACACACACACACAGAGAGACACACACAGAGACACACACACACAGAGACACACACACACAGAGACACACACACACACACTGCCAGACAGCAGGGTCCACATTAGACACGCATCCATCATTTAGTCGAACACACACACATACCTATGCACCCATACACACACACATGCACACACACACACACACATAGGGCTGTGGCGGTCACAAAATTTTGTCAGTTGGTGATTGCCAAACAAATAACTGTCGGTCTCACGGTAATTGACCGTTAAATAACACAAACACATTTAGCATCTCCTGGCTTCCACAAGCCACTGATGCAGACCTTTGGAACACCTACATTTTAAAAAGTCGAATAAATCCATGTATTATAGCCTACACCTTCACAAAAAATCTATTATTTATTTTAGACAGGTCTAAAGAAGCATGATATTTTTTATTTATTTATATTTATTTAACCTTTATTTAACTAGGCAAGTCAGTTAAAAACAAATTCTTATTTACAGTGACGGCCTACCCGGCCAAACCTGGACGATGCTGGGCCAATTGTGCGCCGCCCTGTGGGATTAATCACGTCCGGTTGTGATACAGCCTGGAATCGAACCAGGGTCTGTAGTGACGCCTCTAGCACTGAGAAGCACCAGGGATATGAAGAAAATGTAGTCTATTTCAGAAGAACAAAATAGCATACTCTGGGTTGTCCTTATGTTAGGTCCTGATCTGGCTATGCCAAATGGCTGTGGGATACACTAGTTCATTTAGCAGACAAGATTTGCTTAGAATTCCGTGGAATTCTTTTATGGTATGAAGAATATAACTGAACAAAGCTGAATAAAATATAAATTATATTTTCCCATAACGATTTGAGGGAGTGCGCACATAAGGCTATGAGCGGCAAATAAATAGGTATTCCTATATGCTTAATTTATAGTTATTAATGTAACTTTAGTTGTTCTACAAACGTTGCACTATATGTTATGATTTGCAATACATTGTAAGGCTGCATGATGCGACTCTAATGATAATTTTTAAAAAGTCACTTGAAAGAATGCGTTCTGCTTTGTTGTTTTTTTGCGCAGGCTGTACACACTACGTCAGTCACTCATTCACAATTTGACAAGCACTTGATAATGCCTAGAATTTCACAGCGGCATCCCTTTTGTGTGGCCGTAATGCACCCTAAAAGAAATCCATGCCTTTTGCGGCAAATGGCCATTGTGGGGCGCACTCCGAATCACGTGATGCAGAGCCATGAGAGTGAGAGGTGATTCGGAGTGCGCCCCACTCAGGGAGAAGGGCACAACCGCGGCGCACTCCGAATCACCTCTCACTCGCATGGCTCTGCATCAGTGATCAGGTCTTTACCACAGGTTACAAGTAAAGACAGACACATCTGGGATGCAACTGCACGTGTCCTTATTCAATTCCGAGGTGCATATTGAAGATATTGGAAGAACTGTCCACATTTACTTTTTGTCAGCCAACAGATGAGTAGCCCTGACGAACAACAAAAGCGTTAGCCTATCCTACTATGCCCCATAGTACAAAAGTCGACCTATTCTATTCTGTGCGGTAAATAAATATTCCAAACATAGTCTGGTACAGTTGTGGGATGCGATAGATCCCAAATTAATACATCTAGCATCAAAACCCTTTTTTACGCAATGTGGCTGACGCAAAAGATCAGAACATTTAGTTTAAAATGTTGCTAAACTATTAGGTTATTTCTTCACATTATAAGCACAGCAATGCGCACATGGTAGAAGGCTATAAGCGTTGATGTTCCAAGTTCCATTAGCGGAAAACACCATTATCAAAAGTGAAAATGTAATGCTTTTATTGTAAAGGTGCATTTTTATGGTGAAAATTATCTTCCCCAAACTTGAAACTGTTTATGTATGCCAGTTAGGCTCTACACCCCTTGTAAAGCGGATTAATGTGCTTAATCTTAAGAAGTTATTTGTCCACTTTAGTTGTGAAACAAACCTTATCAAAACATATAGGCCTACGGGCTAGGCTACATGAGCTGTGCGACTATGATTCGAATAAGTCGCATAAGAAAAAGCATTGTATCTTATGCTGGGCATCATTCACAAGTGATAATATAGAATTCACAAGTGATAGGCTAATATTGTCACCCATCAGACTATTCTTGATTTAATCTTGTATTTACATATACTAAATAATATGTGTGACATTTGTTTTAATTTAGAATGGACCATTATCATGCACCTGTATCGAAAAGGGGCAACGGAAAAATACATATGTTCTATGCACTTAAATAGGGAATGGAGGACACTTTTCCACATGATTTATTTTCATGCCAGCCAGGTTGGCTACACTCCTGTTGTAAATATAAGCAATGTGCTTAATATTAGGAAAGTTGAGAAATAAATATAGTAGACCTAGCCTATAGAAAGCTGATGGGACCCTCCTCTTTTTATTAGAGGCCATCACTCTTTTCTCCTGCAATTGCAGAGCCTATAGAAATGTTGTGAACCATGAGCTCATGGGCTCTCATGAAGTGTTTGATAATTTTTTTGAATACATTTGCATTGATGTTAGAGTGATTAGAGGGACAATAGAGTGCTGAGTACCAGGCAGTTAGGACATTTGGTACGCTACTAATGACCATCAGCAACATCAGAGCTTGGAGAAGCCTAATTACCCTGACTAAACGGTCAAACGGTCATGACTCGTGACCAGGTGTGGCGGTAGTTTAACCACCACAACAGCCCTACACACACATCTTTGTTTTACTATCCTTGTCGGGACCAAACAATTGATTCCCATTAAAACCCTCTTTTCCCTAACCCCTAATCCTGAATCTAACTCCTAATCCTGAATTTAACCCCTAATCCTGAACGTAACCCCTAATCCTGAATTTAACCCCTAATCCTGAATGTAACCCCTAATCCTGAATTTAGCCCCTAATCCTGAACGTAACCCATAATCCTGAATTTAACCCCTAATCCCGAATTTAACCCCTAATCCTGAACGTAACCCATAATCCTGAATTTAACCCCTAATCCCGAATTTAACCCCTAATCCTGAACGTAAACCCTAATCCTGAATTTAACCCCTAATCCTAAATTTAACCCCTAATTCTGAATTTAATCCCTAATCTTGAACGTAACCCCTAATCCTGAATTTAACCCCTAATCCTGAATTTAACCCCTAAACCTTAAAATAACCCTAATTGTAACACTAACCCTAAATGAACCTCTAAGCCTAAAATAGCATTTTTCCTTGTGTGGACCAGTGCCCCCACACATTGACTCTGTACTGGTACCCCCTGTATATAGCCTCGCTATTGTTATTTTACTGTTGCTGTTTAATTATTTGTTACTTTTATTTTCTATATTTCTACTTATCTATTTTTTTTTACTTAAAACCTCTTAAGGATCTGTACAGCTTGGTGTCCCACCCATGGGACGGTTGAGCTAACGTAGGCTAATGCGATTAGCATGAGGTTGTAAGTAACCGAACATTTCCCAGGACTTAGACATATCTGATATTGTCAGAAAGCTTACATTCTTGTTGATCTAACTGCACTGTCCAATTTACAGTAGCTATTACAGGGAAAGAATACCACACTATTGTTTGAGGAGAGTGCACTGTTTTGAACTTAAGGTATTAATAAACCAATTAGGTACGTTTGGGCAACATTTTGAACAGAAATGCAATGGTTCATTGGATCAGTCAAAATCATTGCACATGCACTGCTGCCATCTAGTGGCTAAATTGCATCTGGGCTGGAATAATACATTATGGCCAAACTCTTGCATTTCAAAGATGATTGCACAAAAGAAATACCAAATAATCTTTTACCAGATCTAATGTGTTGTATTCTCCTAAATTCCTTTCACATTTCCACAAACTTCAAAGTGTTTCCTTTCAAATGGTACCAAGAATATTCATATCCTTGCTTCAGGGCCTGAGCTACAGGCAGATAGATTTGGGTATGTCATTTTAGACATCCTCACATTTCTCTTCTTAACTTCTTAAAGCATTGTTGGTTAAGAGCTCCACATATTACAAGCCTCATCTGAAATGAAACACATATACATTAAATTAACTTTGGTAGAGAGAGAGAGAGAGAGAGAGAGAGAGAGAGAGAGAGAGAGAGAGAGAGAGAGAGAGAGAGAGAGAGAGAGAGAGAGAGAGAGAGAGAGAGAGAGAGAGAGAGAGAGAGAGAGAGAGAGAGAGAGAGAGAGAGAGAACAGAACAGAACAGAACATCCAATCAATCAGAATAAACCAAATTACATCACAATCGAAACAAAACTACATTGCTCATTGGGAAACACAAGCACAAGCACAAAGCAAAATGCAGTGCTATCTGGCCCTAAATCGACAGTACACCGTGGCAAACTATTTGACCATGGTTACTGATCAAAACCTTAGAAAAACCTTGACAAAGTACAGGCTCAGTGAGCACAGCCTTGCCATTGAGAAGGGTAGACACAGGAAAACCTGGCTCCCTGTAGAGGAAAGGCTGTGCAACCACTGCACCACAGCAGAACCTGAGACAGAGCTGCATTTCCTGACAAAATGTCAAAAATATAAAACAATTAGAGAGTGTCATTTCCCCAAATTTGAAACCCATATTCAAGGTTTCAAAGACCTCCCTGATGAGAGTAAGCTACCCATCCTGTTGGGGAGGAAGCAGAAAGCTGTGGGTTGGCAGCGCACTACATTGCTGCCTGCCATAAGATGAGGGACAGTGTCTGACAGACCAATCAACCTGCACATGTCTTCTACTATATGCTTATTGTTGTTGTTCAATGTGGTTATTGTTGTTACTGTTGTCCTGTTGACAATTTTGATTATTAATTATGTTCATATTATAAATATCAAATGTAAGCTTTGGCAATATGTACATTGTTACGTCATGCCAATAAAGCAAATTGAATTGAATTGAATTGAATTGAATTGAGAGAGAGAGAGAGTATGGATGATGAATGCAGCCATTGTTGAGTCTTATCTGCGTACATCTCCGGCAGAGCATTGAGGAGGGTGAGGTATAGAAGACAGAAGTGACTGGGTCTCTGTGACATTCTGCCATATCAAAGTGCTGTCCTCCTCTCCCATGGGCAGAGCATTAGATAGGAACAGGCAATGGAGGAAGATAAAAGAAGAAAACTACTTGTAGCACCTTTGATCAGGAAAATGAGGCTTCTTCAAAATACCACCGGTGGAGTGGAAGAGAGAGAGAGGCTATGTCTGCTTTGGAGTAGGGTAGCGTGTTAGGACACAATCCCTCCAATAGGGGTCTCTATCACACAACCAGGAAAGGAAATCTGCCATTCATGCTACCAGCGAACTAGACAGTCTTTTATGCAACACGTATTCAACCCAAACCCTTAAAACCTTAATCTGGAAAACCAAACACTTTGAGAATTGTTACTGTGTGATTCTCTGGCAGACATGGACTGAGTCCATCTGGTAGGGGAATGAGGTAGCTAAATTAAAGATTTGTCTTTCTTTTTATTTCTTATTAGTCGGATTGGACTGCAGATGGAGAGAAAGAGAAAGAGAAAGAGAGAGAAATATGTCAGAAGACGAAAAAGTGGAATGTGTGTGTGTGTTCCATGACTGGGATTGAGATGAAGATGTAGCAGCCATGTTGAAACGGCTACATGGAAACTATGTGTTTGATGTATTTGATACCATTCCACTGATTCCACTCCAGTCATTACTACGAGCCCATCCTCCCCAGTTAAGGTGCCACCAACCTCCTGTGGTATCATCTCTATCTCTTCCTATCATAGGGCTTCATCTGCTAACAGGAAATGACTGTACAGTATACTGTGCTAATACCGTGGTAAGATGCCGTGCTTATTTCCATATACTCTTCTACTGTCCTTTTGTTGTTGACAAAGCTCCCTTTGGCTCTAATTGTACCGCTTCTTAAAACAGCTGTACATTAGATTACTGTCTGTTTTCAATGTCACATTATTATTTCCGGGGGCCCTCATCTCTCTCTCTCTCTCTCTCTCTCTCTCTCTCTCTCTCTCTCTCTCTCTCTCTCTCTCTCTCTCTTCCCTCTGTTCCTCACCCCCGTTAAATGTCATCACTGATGTTAAATCATTGAGGCCCTGTGCTGTAATGGCGGGCCTCAATGTAGTAAGGTGAGTGACTTGATGAGATCATGATGGTATTAACTGTATATATACAGGTGCTCCTCCTTCCTCCTGTCCTCTCTACCTCTTTTAGACACGCCTCCTTCCTCCTTCTCCTTCCTCCTGTCCTCTACCTCTTTTAGACACGCCTCCTTCCTCCTTCTCCTTCCTCCTGTCCTCTCTACCTCTTTCCGACACTTCTCCAGTCTCCGTTCTACCACATCCTTAACTCCTCTAACTCACCAGAGGGATATGGCAAACAAGCCTGCTCATTAGAAAGTTATAAATGGCTTCAGACAGTTCACGTCTCCACATCACAGCAGTGGCTCACCCTCTCCCTCTCTTTTTATCATCACCTCTCTCTCTCTCTCTCTCTGTCTCTCTCTCTGTCTCTCTCTCTCTCTCTCTCTCTCTCTCTCTCTCTGTCTCTCTCTCTGTCTCTCTCTCTCTCTCTCTCTCTCTCTCTCTCTCTCTCTCTCTCTCTCTCTCTCTCTCTCTCTCTCTCTCTCTGTCTCTCTCTGTCTCTCTCTGTCTCTCTCTGTCTCTCTCTGTCTCTCTCTCTCTCTCTCTCTCTCTCTCTCTCTCTCTCTCTCTCTCTCTCTCTCTCTCTCTCTCTCTGTCTCTCTCTCTCTCTCTCTCTCTCTCTCTCTCTCTCTCTCTCTCTCTCTCTCTCTCTCTCTCTCTCTCTCTCTCTCTCTCTCTCTGTCTCTCTCTCTGTCTCTCTCTCTGTCTCTCTCTCTCTCTCTCTCTCTCTCTCTCTCTCTCTCTCTCTCTCTCTCTCTCTCTCTCTCTCTCTCTCTCTCTCTCTCTCTCTCTCTCTCTCTCTCTCTCTCTCTCTCTCTCTCTCTCTCTCTCTCTCTCTCTCTCTCTCTCTCTCTCTCTCTCTCTCTCTCTCTCTCTCTCTCTCTCCTCCCTATCATTTGCCCAGGCTCCTGCTGCAAATCCACTCCCCCACCGTCTCAGAGGTGTGGCGGCACAGATGGAGAGGTGTGAATAAGACGCAGAGCCCATTTACAGTGAAAACACGAGTTGGAGCGCGCACACACACACACACACACACAGGTGCCTTTGGTTCTAAATCACCTGCAGATTACAGCTTGATGCTACCAACCATGCAGCGCCAATTAGAGACCTGCAACTCTAGATAAACTAAGAGAGAGAGAAGGAGTGAGAGAAAAAGAGAGGGGGTAAATTAAGAGAACCAGAACAAGGTAGATAGATAATGCATATGTATGCCTTGGCTGCCATGTTAGGCATGAATAATCCCTAAAATTACCCTGCCATAACTTTGTCCCCCCACAACCTTCTCTGTTTCTCCTTCATCTTCCTGTGAGAACCTGTTGCTGAATTAACTCTCAGTCTAATTAATACTGGCTGATGTCTGCTGTAATCAACTTACTGTCCTGTCCTATAAACGAGTAAGTGTGTGTGTGTTTGTGTGTTATGAATAATGAATCAGGTGGCAAACCTGTGGCAGAGCATAGGAACAGCAGGCGTCCTTATGGTCTATCTACCACTGGGACCACAGGTGATTTAACCCACCTGTGTCTGTGTGAGTGCGCGCGAGAGTTTGTATGGATATATTTAGATCTCTCAATACAATCCAGTCTCTAGGCCAGAATAATTTATTCCCCCCATCCTCCTCCTCTCTCCCCCTCCTCTCTCTCCCTCCTCTCATTTCCTGTCTGCAGGTCCGGGCTGTTTCTGGAAGCGCTACTTTTACTTGCTCCTCCCAGAGAACAGGAGAGAGAGAGAGAGAAGAGAGAGAGGGGGGAAGAGAGACAGAAAGAAAGAGGGAGAGAGAGAGAGATAGAGAGACCAAAAAACTAATTAACTGAAGAACTTCGCCTACTTTCACTCTCAAAGGTTCCTCCAAAACTTACCTCACACACACACAAACCCAATGACCACAGTCCAATACACACCACCATAATGAAGTCCATAGTCTTCTCCCATTTATTTACATGTTTATGTGGTTATGTATTCCTCATCATGTGTCTCAGTCAGTCAGTAATTGTCAGGGCTTCATTTTGGGTCTCCCCTTTGATATTCTTATCTAATGTGGGATAATAGCTATGCTGATTGAAAAGCTTGCCACACCAAATCTGTGGCTGGGGCCTAATGAAAGCCCCTGAAGGCCCCCATTAAATTATATTAGTAAGGCAGCAGCCTGACGTTAACTAATATGCTTCCATTCATTTAAACACAGAGGCGCTTCGCGCTGCACACTCAATGAGTCACTCTGGAGTTTAGAGTTTACCACGGGCAAAACTTTTCAAATGAATCTGACCTTGAAAAAAAAAGAAAGAGAGGGTTGGGAAGAGAGAGAAAGAGGGGAGAGAGACAGACAAAATAGTACAGAGAGAAAGGTGTGGGAAGAGATTGAGAGAGAGAGCAATCTTTTGTCAAATGAAAAAACATGGTTTGAAGACAAGCCGTGTTGACACCCTAGTGATGCATGGAGGAGGTGGTGTACAGGGAGAACACAACACCACAACACCTTATGCTAAAGGACGCAGTAGAGATTAATCTGTCGCGGGGTGACAGATGAGACAAGATGCGGGACACCATATATGCATTCATGAAAAGCAAATGAGCCACATCTGAAAGAGTACAAAACTTACAAAAAGTAAGTGTACAAGGACTCATATTAGGTATTCTCTTTCCCAGACAGTCTGTCTCGATGTAAGCAGACCTGGGATCAGTGTTAGGAGATCTGACACTGGGGACAGCTCTATCAGCCGGGCGGATACAGGTGTACCAGGAACAGTGTTAGAACACTAGCTACCACACTTATCTGATAGATTGAGCTGTGCTCTTTACACCTCCCCTCCTCCTCTTCCTCCCAACATAATTACTCCCTCGCTTCTGAAGAACAGCCCTGTGGCCCCTGATAAGAACCCTCCCTCCCTCCTTCCCTCCCTCCCTATAAAGCTATCTGCTCACTTCTCTGTCCTTATCTTCCAGATAATACCACACCTCCATCTTACCTCGGCTTAATTACAAACCCACACTTCAATTAAAAGAGCCAGCACAGCTCTTGACCCCTACAACGCCAGAGAGAACTAGAGATAGGGAGAGACAGGGCGGGGGGTGGAGAAGTGGGTAGGTAGTGAGAGATAGACAGTGAGACAGAGGGAGTTAGTTAGAGAAAAAGTGAGGGGTGGGGAGAAAGAGAGAGAGAAAGAGGGAGAGCAACAGAGAGAGAGAGAGTGAAAAAGAGGGAGATAGAGAGAAAGTGAAACAGAGGAAGGGATAGAAAGAGTATAAGAAGGGGAGAGAGAGGGGGACAGGGATGATCAGAAACCATTAATCAACCACAGTACCATAACCTGACAGAGAAGCATCAGAGCATCGGCTCTGAAACTAATAAAAAACTGGGTGTTTTCTTTCTTCCATTCAGATTTTTGAATGGTAGTTGTCCCCAAAGCTCAGAATAGAAAAGATAGTTGAATGCCGTAAGTGCAATCCAGCTCAAGTATACTATTTGTCTTGTGTCTAGGAACCCAGGGCCTAAAAAGTAATTAAGGAGAAGGGGCTACATCTTTTATCTAAGGGGGAGTGAGATGTCTCCGTTTTAATGAAGTCTGAAGCGTCTTTGCTGTGCTAAACTTAACCAACATAATAATAAAGTGTCGTCACTCAGTGTGGAGTTAGACTGAAAAGTGAACTATACAAGCAATCGACTATACAAGTGTGCGCACACACACATTCAGTTCAAATGAGGCCGTGCAGACTGGCAGACTCACCTGCTTATGAAAAGCAGAGAGAGTCTTTGAAAAAGACTTTCAGCTAAAGGAAAGAGTTGAAACCACCAGGAAACCTACATTAAACCCAGAGGAAATCTGTTTTGTCCCACTACAGGCATCACCTCTACCCTCTCCTCTTCTACTTTCTTTCTTTAACCGGCATGGGACCTTGGGCTTTGGCATTCATTACATTTTTTTCCAGACGGTAATAGTTATGGAAATGCTGCCGGTCTCACGGTAATTGACCGTTAATTAACATAAACATGTTTAGCATCTCTGGGCTTCTGCTCCTTGGAAATATCTACATTTTAAAAAGTTGAATAAATCAATTTCCTATAGCCTACAGCATCACAATAAACCTGATGAGACTCTATATTGATGATATGGGAAAAAAGGCATGTGCTCTGATCTTTACTGAGAGAGAGACAATTGCATTGCTGCTCTGCTTGTGTAGCAAGAAGGTTAAGCGGTATCTAATCAATGGAAAATGGAATTAAAATGACAGAATTAAAAGTGAAATGAGAAAGAAAGGCTACAAGGACCAAACGCCAACAGGCAGGCTGCTATTTCCACTATAATCTGAATGGAGTTGTTGTTATGTGTAGGATAACTGTAGGATGGTGAGAAGTCGTTATGGCTAGCCTCAATTAACCTAGTTAGCTAGCTTCTCTCGGTTTGATTCAGTCTAGACAGGTACTCTGTAATCAGATGGGATGATAAATAACGAGCAAGAAGTTAGTCTAGCGCCAGTTAACAGTGGTTGCGGTCTCTCCCTCCGTGCTGCTCTGGTGCTCTGAGCCTCTACTCCCTAGTAGCCTACAGCTGCTTGCTCTGTGACCCCTATCTCTATATATATATCTCTCTCTCCATGCCGCCGGTTTAATAAAGTAGCAAAACAATTGGCTTTGCTGTTGCTTCCCTCACTCCGATCGGACCGGGTCCATAAGGAGACAGGTCTTGTTGTCCTTTAGGTTGTTTCGGGAACGGGTTTTAAAAATGTATTTATCATTCAGAGTATTAAAATTCAATCAGTGTTTATAGAGTGATTAGAGGGACAATAGAGTGCTGAGTACCAGACCATTAGCGAGGGATGTTATCCAGTTTAGTAGGCTACCCATCAGCGAGGGATGTTATCCAGTTTAGTAGGCTACCCATCAGCGAGGGATGTTATCCAGTTTAGTAGGCTACCCATCAGCGAGGGATGTTATCCAGTTTAGTAGGCTACCCATCAGCGAGGGATGTTATCCAGTTTAGTAGGCTACCCATCAGCGCTATTCATTTACGCTGATTTGGATGGGATTTCCGTGACCAACGGTCACAGGGAATTTGACTCGATCATGACTCGTGACTGCCAGTTTGGCGGTAATGAGGTCACAGTGACAGCCCTAATGGGACCCCACATCCTCCCCTTTTCTCATCCTCCCTTCCTCTCATCCTCCTTTACTCTCATCCTCCCTTCCTCTCATCTGTGGAGAATAGATAGGTTTCCATATAAAACAACCTCTTCAGAGAAGACTAAAAATAAATCAGTTTTATTTTGAAAATATTTTAGAGCATTGCAGTAAGGACCAGACCTCAGAACATCAATGAGGCCAGACCACTCAATACACACACACACACACACGCACACACACACGCACACACACACGTTCACGCACACACATACACAACCAATTCCCATTCATAAAACTGAAAAATCCATTTACTTACATTGTCATTCATTGAGATAATAGTGATCTACGCTGACTGATATATGTGTGTAATAACTCCCCTCTATTTCTCTACGGACCAAGATTCTTAGCAGTGCTGGGTAAAAGCCCTGTGCTACTATAGCCAACGGTACCAATTTACAGAGCCCAAGAATACTGTCTGCTCTAACCACTTCCTCTCTCATTCGGTCGATCAAAAACCCACTGACAACTCAACCCCGGCCGAGAAACTGTGGCTCCAGAGCCAAAATGGCCACCATGAAGTATCTCTGCCAGTAGTAGTAGAGTGTTAATAGAATGTTGTGTGGACTATTACTTTATCATTAGGGACAGCTCTCTGTCAATAGGGATGAAGGGTAGCCTGCTGGAGGTTACTGATGCACTGCCTGTGTGAACAACCTGCTAACCACAGGGCTCTTTGTGGAAAACCTACAAGGAGAGATAGAGAATGAGAGAAAAAGAGAGAGAGAAAGAGGTATATATAAGTAAAGAGAAAATATAAGAGAGAGAGACACGAAGAAGAACAATAACAAGATAAATAAAAAGATACATATGGAGAGAGATTTAGAAACAGATCCAGAGAGATTGCTAGGAGAGAGAGAAGAGAGAAAGATATGGCAGGGGTAGATAGACGGAAAGATAAAGAAAGAGAGAACCAGCCAGTAAATGACTCTCCCAACACCCTGACAGCCTGAAACAGAGCTGAAGTGCTCCTACACTGCAGCTCCGCTATGTCCCTATCTGTCCCCTGTGGGACTACCTGGCAGCTCTGTCATTGTTCCACACTAGTCATTTGTCTCCTCTGACTCTTGCCATCACTCCCTCAGGTAGCTCACATTTGATCACCTCAGGGAATCAATTTGAACAGCAGCAGGCATATCTATGTATAGAATGACATCAATCAGTGGTAGATTTTTATCCAAGTCCAATGTCCTAGTATAGACACACCGTATGATGGATAGGGGGGTATTTACAGGTAACTGCCAAAATAATGGAAACACCTGAGTAAATGAGGGATACAAAGTACATTGAAAGCAGTTGCTTCCACACAGGTGTGGTTCCTGAGTTAATTAAGCAATTAACATCCCATCATGCTTAGGGTGATTTCTAAAAATGCTGGCTACCATGGCTATGCTCCTATAGGATGACAATGCCCCCATCCACTGGGCACGAGTGGTCACTGAATGGTTTATTTTTTATATTTTTATTTAGCATTTATTTAACTAGACAAGTCAGTTAAGAACAAATTCTTATTTACAATGACGGCTTACCAAAAGACAAAAGGCCTGCTGTGGGGACGGGGGCTAAAAGTAAATATATATGACAAAACACACATCACAACAAGAGAGACAACAACACTACATAAAGAGAGACCTAAGACAACATAGCAAGGCAGCAACACATGACAACACAGCAACATGACAACATAGCAACACAACATGGCAGCAGCACAAAACATGATACAAACGTTATTGGGCACAGACAACAGCACAAAGGGCAAGAAAGTAGAGACAACAATACATCACGCAAAGCAGCCACAACTGTCAGTAAGAATGTCCTTGACTGAGTCTTTGAATGAAGAGGTTGTGATAAAACTGTCCAGTTTGAGTGTTTGTTGCAGCTCGTTCCAGTCGCTAGCTGCAGCGAACTGAAAAAACGAGCAACCCAGGGATGTGTGTGCTTTGGGGACCTTTAACAGAATGTGACTGGCAGAACGGGTGTTGTATGTGCAGGATGAGGGCTGCAGTAGATATCTCAGAAAGGGGGAGTGAGGCCTAAGAGGGTTTTATAAATAAGCATCAACCAGTGGGTCTTGCGACGAGTATACAGAGATGACCAGTTTACAGAAGAGTATAGAGTGCAGTGATGTGTCCTATAAGGAGCATTGGTGGCAAATCTGATGGCCAAATGGTAAAGAACATCTAGCCGCTCGAGAGCACCCTTACCTGCCAATCTATAAATTATGTCTCTGTAATCTAGCATGGGTAGGATGGTCATCTGAATCAGGGTTAGTTTGGCAGCTGGGGTGAAAGAGGAGCGATTACGATAGAGATTTAGATTTAACTTTAGCCTGCAGCTTTGATATGTGCTGAGAGAAGGACAGTGTACTGTCTAGCCATACTCCTAAGTACTTGTATGACATGACTACCTCAAGCTCTAAACCCTCAGAGGTAGTAATCACACCTGTGGGGAGAGGGGCATTCAGACCTTTGTTTTGGAGGTGTTCAGAACAAGGTTAAGGGTAGAGAAAGCTTGTTGGACACTAAGAAAGCTTTGTTGTAGAGCGTTTAAAACAAACTCCAGGGAGGGGCCAGCTGAGTATAAGACTGTATCATCTGCATATACATGGATGAGAGAGCTTCCTACTGCCTGGGCTATGTTGTTGATGTAAATTGAGAAGAGCGTGGGGCCTAGGATCTAGTCTTGGGGTACTCCCTTGGTGACAGGCAGTGGCTGAGACAGCAGATGTTTTGACTTTAAACACTGCACTCTTTGAGAGAGGTAGTTAGCTAACCAGGCCAAAGACCCCTCAGAGACACCAATACTCCTTTGCCGGCCCACAAGAATGAAATGGTCTACTGTATCAAAAGCTTTGGCCAAGACAATAAAAATAGCATCACAACATTGCTTAGAATCAAGGACAATGGTGACATCATTGAGGACCTTTAAGGTTGCAGTGACATATCCATAACCTGAGCGGAAACCAGATTGCATACTAGAGAGCATATTATAGACATCAAGAAAGCCAGTCAGTTGATTATTGGCAAGTTTTTCCAACACTTTTGATAAACAGGGCAAAATAGGCCTATAACAGTTCAAATCAAATCAAATTTATTGGTCACATACACATGGTTAGCAGATGTTAATGCGAGTGTAGCGAAATGCTTGTGCTTCTAGTTCCAACCATGCAGTAATATCTAACAAGTAATCAAACAATTTCACAACAACTACCTTATACACACAAGTGTAAAGGAATGAATAAGAATATGTACATATAAATATATGGATGAGCGATGGCCGAACGGCATAGGCAAGATGCAGTAGATGGTATAGAGTACAGTATATACATATGATATGAGTAATGTAGGGTATGTAAACATTATATAAAGTGGCATTGTTTAAAGTGACTAGTGATACATTTATTACATCAAATTAGTTATTATTAAAATGGCTAGAGGTTTGAGTCAGTATGTTGGCAGCAGCCACTCAATGTTAGTGATGGCTGTTTAACAGTCTGATGGCCTTGAGATAGAAGCTGTTTTTCAGTCTCTCGGTCCCAGCTTTGATGCACCAGTACTGACCTCGCCTTCTGGATGATAGCAGGGTGGTTGTTGTCCTTGATGATCTTTTTGGCCTTCCTGTGTCATCGGGGGGTGTAGATCAAATCAAATCAAAGTTTATTTGTCACGTGCGCCGAATACAACAGGTGTAGACCTTACAGTGAAATGCTTACTTACAGGCTCTAACCAATAGTGCAAAAAAAGGTATTAGGTGAACAATATGTAAGTAAATAAATAAAAACACCTGTAAGAAGACAGTGAAAAATAACAGTAGCGAGGCTATATGCATTAGCGAGGCTATAAAAAGTAGCGAGACTACATACAGACACCGGTTAGTCAAGCTGACTGAGGTAGTATGTACATGTAGATATGGTTAAGTGACTATGCATATATGATGAACAGAGAGTAGCAGTAGCGGTAAAGAGGGGTTGGCGGGTGGTGGTTGGCGGGACACAATGCAGATAGCCCGGTTAGTCAATTTGCGGGAGCACTGGTTGGTCGGGCCAATTAAGGTGGTATGTACATGAATGTATAGTTAAAGTGACTATGCATATATGATAAACATAGAGTAGCAGCAGCGTAAAAGAGGGGTTGGGGGGGCGGGGGCTTGCACAATGCAAATAGTCCAGGTAGCCATTTGATTACCTGTTCAGGCGTCTTATGTCTTGGGGGTAAAAACTGTTGAGAAGCCTTTTTGTCCTAGACTTGGCACTCTGGTACCACTTGCCATGCGGTAGTAGAGAGAACAGTCTGGGGTGGCTGGGGTGGCTGGGGTCTTTGACAATTTTTTAGGGCCTTCCTCTGACACCGCCTGGTGTAGAGGTCCTGGATGGCAGGCAGCTTAGCCCCAGTGATGTACTGGGCCGTACGCACTACCCTCTGTAGTGCCTTGCGGTCAAAGGCCGAGCAGTTGCCGTACCAGGCAGTGATGCAACCAGTCAACATGCTCTAGATGTTGCAGCTGTAGAACCTTTTGAGGATCTCAGGACCCATGCCAAATCTTTTCAGTTTCCTGAGGGGGAATAGGCTTTGTCGCGCCCTCTTCACGACTGTCTTGGTATGTTTGGACCATGTTAGTTTGTTGGTTATGTGGACACCAAGGAACTTGAAGTTCTCAACCTGCTCCACTACAGCCCCGTCGATGAGAATGGGGGCGTGCTCGGTCCTCCTTTTCCTGTAGTCCACAGTCATCTCCTTAGTCTTGGTTACGTTGAGGGATAGGTTGTTATTCTGGCACCACCCGGCCAGGTCTCTGACCTCCTCTCTATAGGCTGTCTCATCGTTGTTGGTGATCAGGCCTACCACTGTTGTGTCGCCTGCAAACTTATTGATGGTGTTGGAGTCGTGCCTGGCCATGCAGTCATGGGTGAACAGGGAATACAGGAGGGGACTGAGCACGCACCCCTGGGGGGCTCCAGTTTTGAGGATCAGCGTGGCAGATGTGTTGCTTCCTACCCTCACCACCTGGGGGGCGGCCTGTCAGGAAGTCCAGGATCCAGTTGCAGAGGGAGGTGTTTAGTCCCAGGATCCTTAGCTTAGTGATGACAACTATGGTGTTGAACGCTGAGCTGTAGTCAATGAATAGCATTCTCACATAAGTGTTCCTTTTGTCCAGGTGGGAAAGGGCAGTGTGGAGTGCGATAGAGATTGCATCATCTGTGGATCTGTTTGGGCGGTATGCAAATTGGAGTGGGTCTAGGGTTTCTGGGATAATGGTGTTGATGTGAGCCATGACCAGCCTTTCAAAGCACTTCATGGCTACGGACGTGAGTGCTACGCATCTGTAGTCATTTAGGCAAGTTTCCTTTGTGTTCTTGGGCACAGGGACTATGCTGGTCTGCTTGAAACATGTTGGTATTACAGACTCAATCAGGGATATGTTGAAAATGTCAGTGAAGACACTTGCCAGTTGGTCAGCACATGCCCGGAGCACACGTCCTGGTAATCCGTCTGGCCCCGCAGCCTTGTGCATGTTGACCTGTTTAAAGGTCTTACTCACATCGGCTACGGAGAGCATGATCACAGTCGTCTGGAACAGTTGATGCTCTCGTCCTCAATGCACTTATTGATAAAGCCAGTGACTGATGTGGTGTACTCCTCAATGCCATCGGAAGAATCCCGGAACATGTTCCAGTCTGTGATAGCAAAACTGTCCTGTAGTTTAGCATCTGCTTCATCTGACCACTTTTCTATAGACCGAGTCACTGGTGCTTCCTGCTTTAATTTTAGCTTGTAAGCAGGAATCAGGAGGATAAAGTTGTGGTCGGATTTACCAAATGGAGGGTGAGGGAGAGCTTTGTACGCGTCTCTGTGTGTGGCGTACAGGTGATCTAGAATTTTTTTTCCTCTCTGGTTGCACATTTAACATGTTGATAGAAATTTGGTAGAACTAATTTAAGTTTCCCGGCATTAAAGTCTCCGGCCACTAGGAGCGCCGCCTCTGGGTGAGTGGTTTCCTGTTTGCTTATTTCCTTATACAGCTGACTGAGTGCGGGCTTAGTGCCAGAATCTGTCTGTGGTGGTAAGTAAACCACCACGAAAAGTAAAGCTGAAAACTCTCTAGGCAAGTAGTGTGGCCTGCAATTTATCACAATATACTCTACTTCAGGTGAGCAAAATCTAGAGACTTCCTTAGATTTCATGCACCAGCTGTTGTTTACAAATATGCACAGACAAGCCAAATTTCTTCAGCCTCCTGAGGTTGAAGAGGCGCTGTTGCGCCTTCTTCACAATGCTGTCTGTGTGGGTGGACCATTTCAGTTTGTCCGTGATGCGTACGCCGAGGAACTTAAAACTTTCCACCTTCTCCACTACTGTCCCGTCGATGTGGATAGGGGGGTGCTCCCTCTGCTGTATACTATAAACAGGCCAAACTCCTCTTGTCTTCTCTTTTTATCTTTGGTTTCTGTGGTTGCTGTGCACAGAAAATACCAATCGTCGGATTACTTTCGATTTCAATGAAAGTGTTTTACTGAATTATTTCGATAAATGGTGTGCTCCCCCCTGATATGATTAATTATAATAGTAATTGCTATTAGCTAATTCATATTGTAGTTTATGTCAACCCAGAGTTATAAAAATATGACCTTGTGTTAAGTCAATCTTTCCTCAGTTAGCGCTAGGACAAATGTAGCCTACATATTTTTCAGTTTGGATGATTGTGTTATGCTGTAGCTACTTCTGTGAATGTCTGAACATTCCATCCAAAAATAAACTGCTCACATTCTGGACAACTTTGTAAGGACTGTGTTTGTGCAAAATGTTTCTGAAAAAATTGTGCGGCCAGCTCAAATGCTGATTGTTGCGTCATTCGAAACTGTCCGTTCTAAATAATCATTCTAAATAAGGGTTCTAATCACACCGGTTTGATCGTATGCTACAGGGACCACTGTAGAATGATCACACCCGTGTGTTGGTACGTGTGAAAAGGTTAAGGTACATGGGCAGCTGTGAGGAGGAGGGTTTATTCTCCAAATCTTTAAAACTTCTTCAGGATCGGTGAATCCCCTGCGGGACGTTGAGCTAACGTAGGCTAATGCGATTAGCATGAGGTTGTAAGTAACAAGAACATTTCCCAGGACATAGACATATCTGATATTGGCAGGAAGCTTACATTCTTGTAAATCTAACTGTCCAATTTACAGTAGCTTTTACAGTGAAAGAATACCATGCTATTGTTTGAGGAGAGTGCACAGTTTTGAACATAAACCAATTAGGCACATTTGGGCAGTCTTGATACAAAGTTTTGAACAGAAATGCAATGGTTCATTGGATCAAGCTAAAACATTGCACATACCCTGCTGCCATCTCGTGTCCAAAAACTAAATTGCAATAATACATGATGGCCTTTCTCTTGCATTTCAAAGATGATGGTACAAAAAAAATACTGAAGAACGGTTGTTTTTTTCCTTGTATTATCTTTTTCCAGATCTATTGTGTTATATTCTCCTACATTCCTTTCACATTTCCACAAACTTCAAAGTTCGTTTCCTTTCAAATGGTACCGAGAATATGCATATCCTTGCTTCAGGGCCTGAGTTACAGGCAGTTAGATTTGGGTATGTCTTTTTAGGCGAAAATTGAAAAAAAGAGGTTAATCGTTTTCCAGAACTTCTTGGGGTTAGACCCACAGAGAGAGAACTGCTCCTTACAGTAACTAACTTTGGCCTTCCGGATAGCCTGAGTGCACTTATTTATCAGTTGCCTGAAAGAGAGCCAGTCAGCCTGAGTATGCGTGTGCCAAGCCTTTCGCCAAATGCAATTCTAGAGGGGGAGTAACTCTTCAAGATCATGGTCAAACCAGGGGCTGAACCTGTTTGTAATTCTCATTTTCTTTATGGGGGCGTTTGTTAACAATACCACTGAAAATATCAAAAAAGAAGGTCCAAGCGTCTTCGACAGAGGGGATCAAGCTGATTCTATACCATTTTACAGAGGCCAGTTCATGAAGGAAGGCTTGCTCATTAAAGTTTTTTAGCAAGCATCTACAACAAATCAGGACAGGTCATTTCACTGAGCAGCCACTACGAACACAGGCTGTAAAACAGTGATCACTAAGGTCATTACAGAAAACACCAGATTGATGCCTATCAGGATTATTTGTGAGGATATAATCGAGGAGAGTAGCCTTTTCTGGGTGTTTGGTGTCCTACCTTGTGGGATTGGTAATAATCTGAGAAAGATTTATGGAGTCCCATTGCTTTAGGACTTGGTCAGGTGGTTTGAGTGTCACACCCTGATCTGTTTAACCTGTCTTGTGATTGTCACCACCCACTTCCAGGTGTCACCCGTTTTCCCCATTAGTTCCTGGGTATTTAGTCTGGTGTTCCCTGTTTGTCTTTTGCCAGTTCGTCTTGTCAAGTCAACCAGCATGTTTTTCCGTGCGCCTGCTTTTTCTTATCTCTTTTGCTAGTCCTCCCAGTTTTGACCCTTGCCTGCCTTGATTCTGAACCCACTTGCCTGACCATACTGCCTGCCCTGACCTCGAGCCTGCCTGCCACTCTGTACCTCCTGGACTCTGTACCTCCTGACCTTGTTATGATCTTCTGCCTGTCCACGACCATTCTCTTGCCTGCCCCTTGGATTATAATTAATATCAGAGACTCTAACTATCTGCCTCCCATGTCGCAATCTGGGTCTCGCCCTGTGCCCTTATATTAAGCATGTCCCAGTTTAAGTCACCTAGCAGGACAAATTCTGACTTAGTGTAAGGGGCCTAGAGAGAGCTTAGGGTAGGGTACAGGCTGGTGCTGATGGAGGACGATAGCACCCAGCAACAGTCAACAAAGAGCTATTTGAAAGTTTAATGCTTAAAATCAGCAAATCAAATATTTTGGGGACAGACTTGGTGGAGACAATGAGTACTGAAGGTGATCCTTGGTAAAGACTGCCACTCCCCCACCTTTGGAAGATTATCTTGCCAGAAATATTTTAGAACCAGAAAGGTTAACATCAGTATCAAAACACTCTTCCTTAACCACATCTCAGTAACGACCAACACATCTGGATTGAAGCTGTGAACCCACACTTTCAATTTATCAAGTTTAGGTAACAAGCTTCTAGTGTTAACGTGCAGAAAACCCAGGCTTTTACGAGAGCAAAAATCTGTGAAACAGATACCAGAGCACAAGTAAGAATTGGGGCTAGCAACAGTAGATGGGCCAGGGTGTACATGCACATTTCCAGATATCATCAGCAGTAATAAAATCAAGGCACGGCAGAAGACAGTGAGAGCTCTGCAGTGCTGATTTATGACATCTGAATGTGCATCAGATGGCAATAAGATCATAATGTACAGCAATTTCATCAGGTAACATGAATACAAAGCCGGCGAGAGGTGGTTAGAATAGGGTGGGAGGCCAAAAGTCTGTGCAACCAATAGAGAGTCAGAGTCCTGAGTGAGGGAACAAACATAGTCTGTCCCACGGTCGGGTAATCAAGAAACTTCATAGTCAAAGCTTGCAGGAGACTGAGGCAAATAGCAAAATGAAAAAAATGTCATATATATATATATAACGGGTTGAGCATGAAAACAATGCAAACCAAACCATAGTCATCAGATCTCAACCCAATGGAAAACTTATGGGAGATTCTGGAGCGGCGCCTGAGACAGCGTTTTCCACCACTATTAATGACGTTTTGCGTGAAAGAATGGTGTCGCATCACTCCAAAAGACTTCCAGACACTTGTTGAACCTGTGCACTGAAGCTGTTCTGGTTGCCAGTGGCCCAATGCCCTATTAAGACACTATGCTGGTGTTTACTTTATTTTTACTTTTATTTTCTGTAGATGGATGGGTAAACAACATGGTACTGCCGTACCATTGTAATCATCCCTGATTGAAGTACGTCTTTCAGACTTGTTCCATACTGTGTTTGAACAGAACAACGGTATGGATTATTCCACGTTGGATGCCTTTCCTCAGCTAGCTAATTATTCTCATCCAGGTCAGTGACTGTTAGCTATCCCGTCTCTCCCTCTGGCCTGTCGATCGCCAGGAAGACGCATGCCAGCTGGCCTGCCTGGGCGGGGTGGGTGTCGATCGATAGATGATATCGACCAAGGCGAGCAGCAGTGTTTAAATGAGGCCCCAGTGAAACCCTAAGGAGAGCAGGAAAAGCTTGGTAATGTCCTCCCCCACTTCCTGCCCACGTGTGTCCTCCCCAAGGGTGATGTGTCATCCATCCATCACCATCATCCTCAGGTTGCAAGGTGTATTTTGTGTGTATACCATGATTAGTTCCCGCTGGTTAACATCTGTAAGGTGTGTGTGTGTGTTTGCGTGTATGTCTCATAGAGTTCTGTCATTAGTTGGTGCCCAGGATGTCTGCTTTCATCATCGTTCTCCTTTAAAGACAGTCTGACAGACAGCCTCATTACACGTGCTGTGATTGTACAAATATAGTACACTCTGACCCATTTAGCACACACACACACACACACACACACACACACACACACACACACACACACACACACACACACACACACACACACACACACACACACACAGGTAGACAATCGACTTTTACAGGCTAAATACAATCTAGTTAAGCAGTCTTGAGAGCAGATTGCCTCCTGCAATAACAACCTAACCCAGATGGAATCTGTCTGTTAGTTTAGGGGTCTGCTCCTATGGCCTCCAAGGTTGTCTCACAGAGCAGAAATGACATCTGGGATTGACTCAGATCAATGTGGCTGTCTGGGTATTTTACAAGACCATCAATTCACACCCTTTTCTGATTAACTCCAATCTCCGGGCGAAATACAAAGCCGGGCTGTAAGGGAGTATTAAATGGGAGTATGTCAGTGTGTGTGTGACTGTGTATGTGTGTATGTATGTGCCTGCGTCATTGCGGTTTGTGTGTGTGTGATGGCCAAATGTGCGGCCCTACTAGACACTTCCTCCTTAACGTGATACAATGCCTGTTCGTCCCTGATAAGATCTCATTCATCAATGTCACCTCATCCACTCCATTTGTCACAAACACACACACACACGCACAGGCACACGCACACAAACACAAACACATACACACACCCTTGGAAAATCTCCTCCTATAGGCCCCGGGGATGGGGTTACACACGGATAGTATCAGGGGACCATGAATACTGTCACTGAAACCTACACAACATGTACAGTACACTGACTCAGTCAATGGAAACAACCCTCTGCAGACTGTCAATCCACAGGGCTGTCAGTTAGGTCATGATGGTTTTTGGGAGGATGAATGGGGAGTAAGAGGTAGGTCTTGCTGAGTATTTGTCATATGATCCTATCTGGCATGAAGCTGCATTCTTCTCGGAAGAATCACTTGGGACTGCTGTTTCAGAGAAAGGGAAAAAAAAGAGATTGATTAAAGAAAGAGAAATAGGAAGCAGGCAGGAGAGGAGTGCCAATGTGTATCTGGCAAGTTGATACCTTACTGCCAAGGCAGCAGCTAAACAGAGCGCCTCTGTGTGACAAAAGAAGAGGAGAAATCCTCAAAGGTGGTCTGCACACACACACACACACACACACACACACACACACACGCACACACACACACCGAGCGCCTGAATGTTTAATCAGCGCAGTGAGCAGTCATGTTTATGCCCATAATCATATATTTTATTCATTAGGCAACACAAAAGGAGTTTTATGTATTTGTACGCCGTCAAAGTGTAATAACCGGAATTACTTTCAGATGTTGGCTGTGGGTTTTCCATTTTTGAGAGCCTGGTCACAAACAGTCAAGTGCTGTAATAGAATGAACAAACATGACCGTATGGCATTTCAATCCCCCTCTTTGAACACACCATGATGTCGCTCTGCTTTTATCTAAATGAGCCAGACTGAGACATAGGCTGAAGACAGAATGTAGCACAGCCATAGCTTGTTTAAATGTCTCAAACTGACACTGACATTCCCATGGTAACTCTCTGGTAACCCTGGGAGATATCTGGGAGACATTTTGGGGCAAAGAATTGTGTTTCCCATCACTGGTGGGTTGCTGCACCATGTGTGGGGGGGGTGTGCGCGGGCTTTGAGGCGTCCTAAAACCAAACAATGAGACAGATCATTGCAAGTAGGTGGGTTGTCTGTGTTTGGAACCAGACCCTGGGTTATGATATCCTGGCCCTAGTGACTGCCCTGGGAATGTGAGAGGGGTTCTTCAGTGTTATAGAACGTGGTGTTACATCACCTCGCCGGCTTTCCCTGGAACCCCCCCATGACATCCACCTGGGTAACACGTCCCAAACACACCAGGGGACCTGGGGATCAGGGAGGAAGATGGTAGGGTTTCCTAAAGGTCAATGTCTTACCTTATGGAAAATATCAGTAGAAACCTGTAAAAGCTAAGCTCTGTGTGGTGTGTGTGAGTGTGTGTATGTTAGTAGGATTATCATACATTTGTTTGGCTGGAGTGCTATGGGATCAGACATGGTGATTAGCTTGCCACTAAAGGCCTTTTGGCTGCTTCATCTCTTGTAAGAGGGCCAAAGCTGGTCTCAGTTGAACAACTAACCGCAGAGGCAAACACATGCACACACGCGCACACACACACACACACGCATGCACACACACACACATCCATACATACACATACTTCTTGTTTACATAAAGGTCCCCATAAACACAAACCTTTATAAAAAATAGCTGCTCTCTGAGCTCTGCACTTTAAAGCCTGATAAATCCATCCCAATCTGGCCCTGTCTGGCCGTGCTTGTGGAAGTCTATGGGAATAACACAACAGAACATTCACAGTTCACTCAATAACCCTAAATTGCCAAACATTGTAAGCCGCTGTATACAAACATGGGAATTACATTTCTTTACAAGCATACAAGCTGCCTAATAATGCCTTGCTTTATAACATCCTTTCAGCTCAATGTCACCAGTGTCAAATGTGCCTGACCAAGGGGAAAGATCACAGATGTCAACGAAAACAGGCTGTCCCTGGATCAGTTGCATTGTCATGCATCACATACTGCCTGGCTGTGAGGACGAGGTCAGAACAGGTACAAGATCAGTCATATTGGAGCTGGTGCACAGCAGATGTGTGTGGTTAGAATCAATGAACTGTGAGGTGAGCTGAGCTAAACTAAGAATCAATGATGCAATGGATAGTGTGTGCATGTGTGTGTGTGTGTGTGTGTGTGTGTGTCTCCGAGGTGTTCTGACGCCACATGGTGGGTAAATCCAATCAGTTTTTCCCTGGCCATGGGCTCATGGGTGCACTGATATGGAAAGTTCATCTGCTCCCACATCCTGACATAGAGACGGGCCTGGCAGCAAAGACAGAATGTGACAGAACTGCTCCCCCTGACTAGTTCTGAGTGAATTAGAGCCTAAATGTGTGTGTGTGTGTCCATATGTGTGTGTATCGGGCTAGTGAACACTGAGTGAGGGTTATGTGGTGTGAGCAGCTTGGTTTGAAATGGAACAGAGCTCTCGCTACACACTCACTGACCTTGTACCTTGTACAGAGCTCCATTCCTCTCTCTCTCCTTCTCGCTGTGTCTCCCTTCTCTCTCTCTCTCTCTCTCTCTCTCTCTCTTTCTCTCTGATCTGTTTCATCTGTCTTGTGCTTGTCTCCACCCCCCCACCAGGGGTCTCCCATTTCCCAGTTTGTCTTGTCAAGTCTTACCAAGGTGTTTTCCCGTGTCTCTAATTTCTGTTTTTCAGTCCTCCCGGTTCTGACCCTGAGCCTGCCTACCGTTCTGTCCCTGATTGACGCTGCCTTGGATTCCAGACCTCTGCCTGCTCTGGACCTGCTGTTTGTAGGGCAACAGTGCCTAGATGGAATTTGTATTCGTGGTCCTGGCAACTGGACCTTTTTTGTAACACCATTATTTTTGTCTTACTGAGATTTACTGTCAGGGCCCAAGTCTGACAGAATCTGTGCAGAAGATCTAAGTGATGCTGTAGGCCCTCCTTGGTTGGGGACAGAAGCACCAGATCATCAGCAAACAGCAAACAGTACACATTTGACTTCAGATTCAAGTAGTGTGAGGCCGGGTGCTGCAGACTGTTCTCTCTCTCTCCTCTGTCTTCTCTCTCTCTATCTCTTTACTCCTCTCACTCTCTACACCTCTCTCTCTCCTCCATTCTCTCTCCTCCATTCTCTCTCTCTCTCTCCCTCTCTCTCTCTCTCCTCCATTCTCTCCCTCTCCCTCTCCCTCCCTCTCCCTCCCTCTCTCCCTCTCTCCCTCTCCTCTTTCTTTCTCCCTCTCTCCCTCTATCTCTCGTGCTCTATCTCTCTCGCCTACCCATCAAGCTCTGCTTCACAAGGAGGGAGCTAAAGAGGAGAAGAAAAAGGAGGTGTCTGATCAGAATGTGGGGGGTTGAGGCAGAACATATGCCCAGAGCCTTCCCGCTGGCCAGAGTCCATACGCTGGGCATCTATCAGAACTGACTGGCCCAGTGCTAGAGACAGGAAGAGGAAAGATACACACACCATGCATCTGTCCACAGTCTATCTATCAGGTATAGAAGAACCAACCAACAGAAGAACCAACCAACACACACACCACACACACAAATAGGGTCCACAGTAAGTAGAACCCCCTGGGCAGTTTGGTCTAACCACTATGTTCTCTCTCTCTTCTCTCTCTCTCTCTCTCTCTCTTACATTAACACTCACAGTAGAGAGGGAAGAAAAGGCAGAAAAGAGAGCATGATGGATTGACACATTACCTCCAGAATGATGGAGGGTAATGAGAGGGTAACATTACTGAGGCTACCTGGGGACATAACGTCAATGTGTGTACCTGACTGTGTGTAACGGTGCAGCATGTTGCTGTGTTAGTGATAAGCCTTCCCACTCACACAAATCAAAACCTAGACATTGTCTCTCCCTGGATGGCAAGAACAGATGTTCACACACACACACACACACACACACACACACACACACACACACACACACACACACACACACACACACACACACACACACACACACACACGGAGGGAGCTGGAATTGAAAACATGCTCTGCCTCTGCTCCTCTGGCTTAACCAGGGGACAGGGGGACCATAGTGTGTGTTTGTCACACTGTTTGTCTGTCCGTCGGGTTTTCAGTCAAGACTAGCAATCAAACTCAATCTTGTCTGCTTTGCTTGTGTGTCTGTCGGTCCAGGAAATGTCTTGTTCAATAAAGAGTGGGTGGTGTTATGCCTATTGACTGTAAGTCTATTATATCTAAAGTAGGGATTAAGATGGGTAACCGGGATCCAGGGACTGTCCTGGGAACACTCTTCACATTTTCTGAACAATGTAATGACAAGACCCGGGAAATTACAACACTTTCCCCCAATGTCGCGGTAAAGCAATTCTACAAAATACACAACATGTACAGAAGCAGTTTGGCAAAACAAATCAGAAAGCACATTATCCAATCAGGTTGGATATAATCATTGTAAGCCTGCCACACACACACTATACGATACATTTATTAAACATAAGAATGAGTGTGAGTTTTGTCACAACCCGGCTCGTGTTAAGTGACAAAGAGCTCTCATAGGACCAGGGCACAAATAATAATATAATAATAATCAATAATTTTGCACTTTATTTAGCCATCTTACATATAAAACTTTATTTGTTCATAGAAAATTGTGAATAACCCACCACAGGTTAATGAGAAGGCTGTGCTTGAAAAGATGCACATAACTCTGCAATGTTGGGTTGTATTGGAGAGAATCTCAGTCTTAAATCATTTTCCACACACAGTCTGTGCCTGTATTTCGTTTTCTTGCTAGTGAGGGCCGAGAATCCACAAAGGGCATCAGTGTCTTAACAGTGCGATTTGCGTCAACGGGAAAGTACCTGCGGAGTTGCGCACCCAACTCACTCAGGTGCTTCGCTGTATCACATTTAACATTGTCCGTAAGCTTGAGTTCCTTTGCAAACAAAAAATTATACAATGATGGAAAGACCTGTGTGTCGTCCTTGTTAATGTAGACAGAGAAGAGCTCCACCTTCTTCATCATTGTCACGACTTCAGCTGAAGTTGGTCCCTCTCCTTTGTCGGGCGTCTACCGGCGGTCGACGTCACCGGAGTTCTAGCCACCACCGATCCATTTCTCAGTTTCTGTTTGTCTTGTAATCATTCACACCCGGTCATCATTACCCTAATTACATGTGTTATTTATCCTCTGTTCCCCCCATCAGTGTTGTCCGTGATTGTTTCATGTTTGTGGCTCGGTGTGCGAGCAGCCGTATTTCTACGTTCTTTGATAATTGTGTGCCTAAATAAAGTAAGGAGCGTGTAGCTGTTCTCCTGCGTTTGTTTCCGACAAAGAGCTGCTGTAGAGCCACTACAATCATAGCCTCAATTTTGTCCCGCACATTGAATATAGTTGCGGATAGTCCCTGTAATCCTAGATTCAGATCATTCAGGCAAGAAAAACATCACCCAGACATAGGCCAGTCATGTGAGAAACTCGTCATCATGCAAGCGGTCAGACAAATTAAAATTATGTTCAGTAAAGAAAACTTTAAGTTCGTCTCTCAATAAAAAATAAAAAAAATGTGTCAATACTTTGCCTCTTGATAACCAGCGCACTTCTGTAAGTCGTAAAAGCATTACATGGTTGCTGCCCATATCATTGCATAGGTCAGAAAATACACGAGAGTTCAGGGGCCTTGCTTTAACAAAGTTAACCACTTTCACTGTAGTGACCAAAACGTCTTTCAAGCTGTCAGGCATTGTATTGGAAGCAAGAGCCTCTCGGTGGATGCTGCAGTGTACCCAAGTGGCGTCGGGAGCAACTTCTTGCACGCGCGTTACCACTCCACTATGTCTCCCTGTTATGGCTTTTGCCCCATCAGTACAGATACCAACACATCTTGACCACCAAAGTCCATTTGATGTCACAAAGCTGCACAGTACTTAGAAAATATCCTCTCCTGTTGTCCTGGTTTCCAGTGGTTTGCAGAAGAGGATGTCCTCCTTAATTGACCCTCCATGAACGTAACGGACATATACCAGGAGCTGTGCCAGGCCCGCCACGCCAGTTGACTCATCCAGCTGTAATGCATAGAATTTACTGGCTTGTATGCGAAGCAGTAATTGTTTCAAAGCATCTCCTGCCATGTCACTGATGCGTTGTGAAACAGTGTTGTTTGATGAAGGCATTGTCTGTATAGTTTTTTTTTTTTTGCCTTTTCCCTCCAGCATTGTCCCAGCCATATCCGTGGCAGCAGGAAGAATTAAGTCCTCCACAACAGTATGGGGCTTGCCTGTCCTAGCCACTCGGTAGCTCACAATATAAGACGCTTCCAGCCCCTTCTTATTAATGGAATCTGTTGCTTTTACACATGTCTTACTACTCAAAAGCCATCTTAATTCTCACTCCAAAAACTCCAGTGGCTTATTTTCAAGTTGGCATGTTTTGTTTCTAAATGTCTGCACAAGAGCGAAGGTTTCATCGAGTTGTGAGGTAGTAGTTTTGCACATATAACACACTGTGGCTGAGGAAAAGCACTACTCCCAGTATAAGTGAAACCCAAATCAATGTAGTTCTCATCATATTTGCGGCTCTTCGATGGTCCAACGTCCCTGTCTGTTGTTCGGTGCTTTCCCGGGTAAGGGGGCAGTAGCTCTTTGTGTCCATGCTAGCTGGGCTAACAACAAATGTAGAATTACTGATGCTAGCATTGGATGTGCTCGTGGAAGCAGAACAACTTGTGTCATCGACAGGTGGAAGTGTCAGGCTTTGGGTATTTGGTAAGGTGAAATCTGGCGCAGGATAGCAGTGATGCGTGGACAAGTGTTTAATCAAAACAAAGCACCAGGATACAACAACATACCAAAGGTGCATAAAAATACCGGTCACACGAAAAATACACGAGCGTACAAAACCACACACCCGGCAACCACTACCAGCCTCTAACAAACAAACCTGAACTGAACTACAAACACGCACACAAACATGGGGGAAACAGAGGGTTAAATACATGCACATGTAATTGGGGGATAGAAACCAAGAAGAAAACAAAGACAAAACAAATGGAATTTGAAAAGTGGATCGGCAATGGCTAGAAAACCGGTGACGTCGACCGCCGAACGCCACCCGAACAAGGAGAGGGACCGACTTTGGCGGAAGGCGTGACAGCAAGTGTAGTACTGCTGATAGTAGCAGGTGTAGTACTGCTGATAGTAGCAGGTGCAGGTGTAGTACTGCTGATAGTAGCAGGTGCAGGTGTAGTACTGCTGATAGTAGCAGGTGCAGGTGTAGTACTGCTGATAGTAGCAGGTGCAGGTGTAGTACTGCTGATAGTAGCAGGTGCAGGTGTGGTACTGCTGATAGTAGCAGGTGCAGGTGTAGTACTGCTGATAGTAGCAGGTGCAGGTGTAGTACTGCTGATAGTAGCAGGTGCAGGTGTAGTACTGCTGATAGTAGCAGTACTACCAGTAGAGCTGGTATGTGTCTCTATGGAAGCGGCCCTTACTTTTTTTAACCATTTATACATTTTCGAGCAAACGGAATGTGCAGCAGCTACGTTTGGCTACATACGGACCGTTAGTGGAATTCCCGCCACAGAGTAACGGTTAATATGATTGGATGTTAATTATTTGACTAGGCTACCTGTATTTGACATTGTGTCGTTATTTCGCTGAACACTAGATGGTTTCATTTAATTCTTGGCAGTGAAATGAGGTTACTCAGTTGAGAAAAAACCCTCACCCAAACGTATAGCCTCGTTGGTTAATATAAATGGACTGTTTGAAAATGTGAAGAACATTTTTATTTGGCGTACCCCCCGACGGCATTGCGTACCCCAGTTTGGGAGTCCCTGACCTGATGTATCTCTCAGTCTCTCCAACTCCCAGTTTTCTTCAGTGACACCAAACCATTGAGATGGGTCCAGTGTTCTATTTTTAGCCTGTGCCAGAGACACCGGTGGTGTGTGTGTGTGTGTGTGTGTGTATTGGAAGGTGACAGGGAGACAGGTGGATGAGAGAAAGAGTGAAGGAAAAAAAGGGTAGAGAAAGAGATATGCTTTATCACCATCCCTTGCCTTCCCCTGCATTGATTCACACACACCTAACACACACACACACACACACACACACACACACACACACACACGCACACACACTGATACAGACTAACCAGCATACCTTACGGTTATCTAGGATGCATTAAAATGAATCTCTACACACGTACCAACCCTGGTCATCTCCCCAGTGTTAAGACCATTAATACTCTTTAATCCAATTAACATAAAGCTAATTTACCGCCTACGAACTATTCCATACACACACATGCGCACACACACGCACGCACACACACAGACAGGTACGCCAACACACACACAACCAGGTACGCACACAAGCAAGTACGTACAGTACTGTATGTACACACAAACGCGCACGGTAAGTACCCTCACTCCTGATACAGTAGTCGATACCAGCGAGAGTTGTCAGAGTTACCGACGCAGCATCCTCTGCCAACATCTCATCCCTCTCTCCACCCCTCCTCCCCCTCTCTTCCTCCCCCTGTCCTTTGCTGTCTCCCAGGGCAGAGGTATGAAGGGAGAAACAGGCTTCTGTACATGATGATAATTCGGCCTGACTCTCCCGTCGACAGTCCTCTGCCTACAGCAGCCAGACATCAACACTGTACTGAGCACAGACCTGCAACCTCTTGTCTCCCCCAAATTCAGCAACCTCACTGGACGACCACTGATATCACGTTGGGTGTGTGTGTGAGAGTGTGTATGAGTGTGTGACAAAGAGTGTGTGCGTGACAAGGCCAATTTTGTATGTTTCCACTGGCAGTATGTCTGCAGTGGGCAATAACTTGTTAGGACAGCCACTTGTCAATCATTAGAAAGAAAATAGCAGTATTATAAAACAATAAGGCCCTGTGGTAAGACTGTCTGTCCTGAGCCACAGTACGACTGCCACGGCTGACCTATCATTCCAATCAGAGACAGGGTCAAAGACACCCTGAGCTACATAACGAGGACATATCGATGACATAAGGTTACTTAGGTTGACATAGGGAATAAAGGAAGAGCAAAAGCTACAGGTTCATAACAGGCGTAAAACATTGGATTACAGAGAAAATATGGACGGTTCAACATTTCTCCTCTCATTTCGGTTATTTATTCCGCGTCTCTTTAAAAAGAGACAGGTGCAACAGGCCCCTAACTGTAATATTTCCCGTTACACCCTGCTTCCTGTCTGGGTAGCCGGCGGTTCCCAGGGATCAGCTGGTGATCTGAGGGCTTAGTGGTTGTGGCAGATAGACAGACAGAGTGGCCCTGCTCAGGGGAGAGACGAAGAGGCAGTCACTGCGTTTAAATGTCCGTTTTTCTTTTTCATTAAGCCTTCATCTGGTACATTATCCAAACTCGAAGTCATACTGTAGCCAGATGGACGAGGGGGAGGATGGGAGGATGACGCTGTCTCAAGACAAAGAACAGGATGGAGGGAACAGAAGAAGAGGAGAGGAGGATATGAGAGAAAGCAGGGATGGGCCGGAAGTGTAGGATGACAAAAACTAGAATGTCAGTGTTTTTAGGAGGACAGCACCATTCCCTAGTCCCCCCCTCTCTCTTACACAGTCCTTGGAAAAGGGAGTTGACTCCACGATGCTCTAATCCTCTCATCTTTGATGTGACTAATTGGCCCGTGGCGTGTGTGACCCCTCCTGGTACCTCTGTAGGGGTCATGACCTAACCCCTGGAGTCAGCTACTGCTTCTGATGGTATTAGGATCTCTAAATGAGAGTCAACATTGTGTACGGTACTCTGCTGTACCTCTCTACACTCAGAAAAAAGGGTTCCAAAAGGGCTCTTTGCAGAGGGATAAGGTTGTACCAAGAACCGTTTGGATCTGAAGAACCATTAATGGAACCGTCTTCCTAGAACCTTTAACATCCTATGAACTATTTTTGGAAGAAAGGATTCTTTGATGATTCTTTGGAAGACAAGAAGAGGTCTACATAGAACCATATTATATTTCCCAGCATGCTCTATTGCAGGGTGATTTTCAAAATTGTTTGTTTTAATATCTGTGTTTTTGCACGTACATTGATTGGTTGATACATTTTCTGCTACAAATAGATAAATAGCATTTTTCTAAATTAATCAAATCTGTTAGTAGTTGAGATGGTTACTGAGATGGTTGTTCCTGTTTAGATGATTGAGTGGTCTCATTGTTCAATCTTCCCTACCCTAGAGGTCATTCTGAATTTCACTTGTTGGATAGCCTAACTCTGGCTGGATACCAATAGGAATTACACATCACGGGCCTCCCGAGTGGCGCAGCAGTCTAAGGCACAGTGTCACATAGGGCGGTGCACAATAGGCCCAGCGTTGTCCGGGTTAGGGGAGGGTTTGGTCGGGTGGGGCTTTAGTTGGCTCATCTTGCTCTAGCGACTCCTTGTGGCAGGCCAGGCGCCTTCAGTCATCAGTTGAATGGCGTTTCCTTTGACACATTGGTGCAGCTGGCTTCCGGGTTAAGCAGCGTGGCTTGGCGAGTCATGTTTCGGGGGACGCATGACTCAACCTTTGCCTCTCCTGAGCCCGTTGGGGAGTTGCAGCGATGAAACAAGATCGCAATTGGATATTACAAAATTGTGGAGAAAAAAGGGGTTCTCCCTAGTACCAAAAAGGGTTCCCCTATGGGGACCAACCGAATAACCCTATATGGTTCTACTTAGCACCTTTTTTTCTACAAGTACAGAACCCCATATCTAGGATCAGCTTTCCCTTCCTCAATTTGAACCTTCACTATTAGTAGATGAGAAGCTAAACTGACGCTGGATCAGATCTTAGAATCATATTCAACCCATTGCAGGTAAAGCTTGACTACTACCTGAATCATTTGGATAAAATGATTGAATCTGAGTCCTGGCCGACCAATCTGTTTCTCTGGGTTTAAGGCAGCTCAGTGGGACCACAGTTCATAATGGGAGATGAAGGCAGAGAGAAAAACGGAACAAAGGGAGAGAATAAAGGGAGGAGGGTGACAGGTTGTCGTGTGTGTCTGTGACTAAGTGCCTCTCCTGCTCCTCTCTCATGGCTTCTGTCTCCTCAAGCCTTGTGGGCGTTCTCTCTCTCTCTCTCTCTGTCTGTCTCTCATTCACCCTACCTCTCTGTCTTTCTCTCTTTCAGTCTCTCTCGCTCTCTCTATCTCTAATTCACCATACATTTGTTTCCTCTACTTTTTTTGTCCCTTTCCCTCTCTTTCTCAGTTTTTATATTTCTCTCGCTCTATCTCAATCATCACTTTGTCAATCTCTATCTATTCAGCCTCTTGTTGATCCCTCTCTCTACCACTTTCTCTCTCTCGCTCTTTGTTCTTTCTCGAAGGTGTTTTGTGCTTATACTCCTTCTATTTCCCTCTCTTATTCATCCGTCTTTTGCGCTCTTTCTCTCTCCGTCATCTCTCTCTCTCTCAGTTGCACTCATTTCATGGTACAATAAAGGTTGGTTAATGCTAATTCTCTCTCTCTCTCTCTCTCTCTCTCTCTCTCTCTCTCTCTCTCTCTCTCTCTCTCTCTCTCTCTCTCTCTCTCTCTCTCTCTCCCTCTGTCTCTCTGGTGAACCATATAATTAGAGTGGGAGACCTTGTCCTCTTCACAAAGACACTGAAGATGCCTTAATTTCTATTCAGTCTCCCCCATACTGGCATACAACTAAAAATATGCCTGTATTACATCAGAGCACAATGAACACAGGAGCTTCATTTAAAACCCACCAACACACACACTTTCAACTCACTGCATCATACCAACACACACACTTTCAACTCACTGTATCATATCAACACACACACTTTCAACTCACTGTATCATATCAACACACACACTTTCAACTCACTGTATCAAATCAACACACACACTTTCAACTCACTGTATCATATCAACACACACACTTTCAACTCAATGTATCATATCAACCTACACACTTTCAACTCACTGTATCATATCAAACACACACACTTTCAACTCACTGTATCATATCAACACACACACTTTCAACTCACTGTATCATATCAACACACACACTTTCAACTCACTGTATCATATCAAACACACACACTTTCAACTCACTGCATCATATCAACACACACTTTCAACTCACTGTATCATATCAACACACACACTTTCAACTCACTGTATCATATCAACACACACACTTTCAACTCACTGTATCATACCAACACACACACTTTCAACTCACTGCATCATATCAACACACACACTTTCAAGTCACTGTATCATACCAACACACACACTTTCAACTCACTGTATCATATCAAACACACACACTTTCAACTCACTGCATCATATCAACACACACACTTTCAACTCACTGTATCATACCAACACATACTGTGCTTCTTTTTATAATTTATTATTCCTGCTGCGAGGAACCCCGAGGGTGTGTGTGTGTGTGTGCGTGTGCATGTGCGTATGTGTGTGTGTGTGTGTGTGTTCGATGAAAGAGTGTTCGATGAAATAGGGAGAGAGAGAGGAAGAGAGAGAGAAAGAGAGAGTGAGTGAGTGAGTGAGAGACAAAAAGAGACTAGAAACCGATACAGAGAAAAGTCGAACGCCCAAAAGAGTGAGCTGCATACCAGGGTGATCACATATTCAAATCATTAGTTTACATTTGACATTTTAGTTATACTGTGCGTCGTTCTTATCCAGAGCGATGTACAGTTTAGAGCTACTGTTACAGTTACAGATACGTACAGTTCATTTAGTAGTAAGTGCATATTTCCTCAATAAAGAAATTCAATATCCTCCTTCCTTTATACTGGTCTCATCAAAACGCTGTCAGCCCAGAGAGGAGCGGATAAAGGAGGTTGTGTTGTCTGAAAGCATAATGGTTGAGACTAGTAAAACCTAATGGAGAAAATGATGTAAAAGGTTGTGACACAGACAGACACGTTAACAAGCGCTCCAATTTACTCCCAGGCTGCCCGAAATGTGTGTGTGTGTTGCGTGTGTGTTTGTGCATGTGTGTTTGTGTGTGTTTGTGCGTGTGTGTTTGTGAGAGAAACTGAATCACAAGGTTAGTTCATAGGATAACTATGGTTAGATACTCCCTGAGGAAGAAGAAAAGACTTGCCCTGATTTTCTCTCTCTTTTAATGATCTTTTTTTCACTTTCCATCAACAGCAAAAGCAATTTATGGGAACAGTAGTAAACCCTATGGCCTTGACGAAGGAAGATGCACTGCAATGTCCCCCCCCCAGCCTGTTCCACTGTACTGCTCAACTCTATAAAACACACAGATGGACTGGACCACTCTCGTTAAGCAGGGGTTATTACAACTCCCCTGAAGGACAGATATTCCAAGCTCAACTTGTCCTGGACGTTCTAATTGGTTCTAATGAATGAAATCACTGGAGTGTGGGATTATGCAGTGTAGTACAAAGAGAAAACGCAAATGGTTAAATGGGTGTGTGTGTGTGTGGGGGGTGTATAAGAATGTGTAGGGGTATGGGAGTTCATCATGGTATGTGTGTGTAAGGGGTGAGGGAGTTCAGATGGAGGTATGTCATGTAAGGGTTGGTTATAATGTGGTGTGTGAGGGGTGAGTTTAATATCATGAAATGTGTGTGTGCTGTGTGTGTGGTTAGGATAGCAATCACTCCCCCTCTCCTCTGATTCAGGAGTCAGAAGGTGTACATCAGAAAAACTGCTCATCTCTTCCTTTCATATTAACTATACAAAAGTAGTGCAATACAGTAACGACTGTTAATATAACTGTGTGTGTGTGCAGGTTTTCAGTGAATTTATGTAAATCAGGAAGCTAATGTGCATTTCCTGCCTCGAGCAAAAATCCTCAGCAACAAAAGAGTGATCAAATTAAGATCCTACACCTGTAGCTATCTTATATTTTCTCCCAGAAGAACGAGAGATGAAAGAGATTCACACCTTTTCCTCCCTAGTCATCACTCTATTCCTACACCTGCAATCCCCTGATTGACACTTCTCTCTGTCTGTTGTTTCCTCTCTTTTTTGGTATCTCTCTTCGAGAGCGGGAAAATTATGACACAGATTTCTTTCCAAAGATTGGTTCGTCTCTCTCTCTCTCTCTCTCTCTCTCTCTCTCTCTCTCTCTCTCTCTCTCTCTCTCTCTCTCTCTACCTACCTACCTACCTACCTACCTACCTAACTGGCTTTTTAGTCTTCCTGACTACATTTTCCTCCTGGCTACAGTATTTTGTGTCATCAAGGTTTAATGTTCGGTTAAAGAGAGCTTAAGTTTCTAAAGAGCCCTCCAAGCCATGGATGCTTTTTCCTCAGCGAGTATTACATGGTAATGGGGGAGTCTGGGTGTGTGAGCATACGTGTGTGTGTATGGGTGTGTGTTGACTGCAGTGATATGTGGAGCTCTGTCTATGGAGCAGAAGATCCTAAAGGGGGTGAGGCAGTTAATTAAACACAGGGGAGATACAGGCTGCTGAAGTGAGCTGACACACACACACACACACAGACACACACACAGACACACACACACACATTGGATTTGCATGCAGAGGGCTGCACATATGTGCATTGTTATTGTGCAAAGTCATTCATAAAAGTGAAAAGAAATATACAGGTTGGTGTGTAGTTGCAGAAATAACAAAAGGTTGTTGTATGATTATCCTTGACAGGTGTGATTTGTCTAAGTATGCTTCTGTATACTGTATAATACAAGCCTACCAGCGTTTTTCCCTCTTTTCCCTCCTGTCACTCGATTGTTCCTGTTTCCTAGTTTTTCCGGTGTTGACCATTCTGCCTGCCCTGACCCTGAGCCTGCCTGGCGTCCTGTACCTTTGCCCCACCTACTGGATTACTGACCTCTGCCTGCCCTTGACCTGCCTATTGCCTGCCCCTGTTCGATTAATAAACTGTTGTTACTTCGATGTTGTCTGCATCTGGGTCTTACCTGAAACGTTGTCACGACTTCGACTGAAGTCGGTTCCCCTCCTCGTTCGGGTGGTATTCGGCAGTCGACGTCACCGGTCTTCTAATCATCACCGATCCACTTTTCATTTTCCATTTGTCTTGTCTTGTTTTTCATACACTGTCACGCCCTGGCCATAGAGAGCCCTCTGGGTTTATTTATGGTGTGTTGGGTCAGGGCGTGACTAGGTTATCTAGGGAACTCTATGTTGAGTTTGTGTTGGTTCCCAATTAGAGGCAGCTGGTTGTCGTTGCCTCTAATTGGAAATCCTATTTAAGTTGGTTCCCTCCCCCCCCCGCCTTGTGGGTTATTGTTTGTTTGTTGTTTTGTATGTGTTCAGTTAGTGCCAGTGTGTGCTACACACAGTTAGTGCCGATCGTTGGTCTTTCTTTGTTTGTTTCTTGCATTTGTAAGTTTCACTTCTTTTATTAAACATGTGGAACTACACCCGCGCTGCACTTTGGTCCAACCCATCAAGCGATCGTGACAGAATAACCCACCACAACAGGACCAAGCAGCCTGCCCTCAGGGAGGAGAAACAGTTCTAGACCTGGGAGGAGATTATGGGAGGCAGCGAGACCCTTCGTTGGCGGAAGTCGCCAAGGAGAGGAGGACAGCAACGACGCCAGGGGTCGCGTACCCATGCAGCCCAGGGACAGCCCCAAGGTTTTTTGGGGGGGCTATCGGTAGAGCCGAGGAGAGAGCCAGAGCCCCAATGGAGGAGTTATAAGGAGTTTAAGGAGGGATATGAGAGGGAGGTTGTGGCAAGGAGGGAGCTGTAGCGCAGCCGCCTAGAGGAGCGTCTGTCCAGCCCACCTCCTCTCCTCCCCGAATAACTTTTCATCTGCAGAAGAAATGTTCATCTTTTCTTGACGTTTCTTAGATCTATCTTTATCCCGGAGAGCTTAGGCGAGACGCTCTCCCACAAATCAACACAAGACAATCAAGTGAAAAGAATGTACATGTAGACTAACTGCTGTTTGAGAAAATTGCCTCTAATTGGGTGAGGAGTAAGTAGCAGTGCACCTCGACAGAGATTCTCTACATAGCCGGGAGATGTTTTCCTTTTGTGGTAGTAAACAGCGCTGCGTCCCAAATGGCACCCTATTCCCGACAGAGCACTACTTTTGACCTGGGCCTTTAGGCCTCTGGTCAAAACCAGTGCACTATGTAGGGAATAGGGTGCCATTGCGGACACAGCCAACGTCTCTGCAAATTGTTTCAAGGCTGACTCTGTGAAAGCAAATGGTGAGTGAGTAGTTTTATTGCTGTTGTATAACATGGGCCCACACAGATGGCCACGCAGAGTACAGTAGAGTACTACCTAAGGACACACGTGTGTATCTTTACTAGAGATAGGATATTAACAGCCTGAGTCTAGAGAGTACAATACAGAAGAGGAGGAATGGAAAGTGTCAAGGAGGCTCTGCAGAGTTGTACATTGTGTGAGTAAGTATCTCTGTGTGTGTGTGTGTGTGTGTGTGTGTGCTCCCTCACTTCCACAACAAAGCTTATAGCCTGATTAGAAAACTCCTCAATGTTCTGGGACACACAAAATAGGTCTGACAATGGGGCATGGAGGTAGAGGGAGGAGAAATGAGCTCTCTCTCCATCTCTCTTTTAAATCTGCCGTTCGTCCGGCGCTCGGACTCTCAGACACTTCGTTAGTCCGATTCTCCCTTCAGACCTTTGGGATGGACAGGGTGATGTCACTATGCTCCCTCGTTCTTTCTCTCCACGACTGTGTCCTCTCACTGTCTCTATCTGCCGAAGACAAAGGAATAATCCAATTAATTACGCTTGTGACCATCGCTGTCTCATCGAGACAGCTTCATACACGTGTGTCATAGACCGTGTCACATGACAGAAACGTTTCTATCTTTTGACTGTCTTCATTTGACTCTCTTTCTTTCCTCTCATCATCATCATCATCTCTGAGTTCTCTCATTATCACCGACGGCTTAACTGCCTATCTTATTATGGTACTTGGGTGAACCATTGTAATGTCTCTCAGGAAGAACAGGTGTGTATGTGTGTGCATGTGTGAGTGTGTGTGAGGTACTCCACCCAAGGGGTTAGCGAGATTAGAAGAGAAAGCATAGATAAAATGAAAATAGCAGACGCTTGAACGATTCTCTTAATCTCTCATTTATATGGATCCCAGGTTAATAGCCAGAGTGTATGGTTTAACTGTCTGTGAACAATACGACCTGACTCAACCAGACAGAACCAGAGAGAGACCAGAGACAGAGAGGTAGAGTACTGACAGAGTAGACACAGAGGAGAGGAGGGGATGCTCTGTGGGTACCCTGAGAGACTTATTAAACACAGGGTAGTAACAGAGGATGAGGAGGGGATGCTATGGAGAAAGCTTGAGAGAGTCATATTAAACACACACATTCCCCAATCAAATCCTCTTGCCCTAACCCTGTCACCCTTTTGTGGAAATTAGCCCTCAGGCATTCACCAGCTCCAGATTAACATCTGTCTGCTTCACGGAACACTCCTTTGCTCTCTATAACGGCCTGATGCGATTCGCCGGCACCCATGACAGATCATCCAATGAAACGCTATAAGCAGGCTGGGGAGATTAGCTATGATGTGTGGTAGGGTCTGTTTTAAACGACGTGCTGGTATCAGAGCATCTCCAATTCATGGTCCTGGATTATCTCTCTGTCTGCTCACACATTCATATCAGAGAGAGGGGGAGATAGAGAGACATGTGGGCAAGCCAGGGTTGACTTTGGCTAGTGTAATACCTTTGCAAATGCTTTGGAATAATGTCATTCACAAGTGTGTTTAGCTCAGTCAGACAGGGAGACTCCAGTCATGCAGTCAGCTAGACTCTCAGTTTGTCCTGTCAATCGTAGGTTAGACATTGCATACAGTACCCAGCGGGTATGAATGTGCAGTGGGTAGGAAACCAGTCTCTTGATGATAGTACATACACTGGATGTACTGTATACCTATATCAAAGCTTCCTCTCTTCCTCTCTCGCTGAGCACGCAGTGATATGAGTGAACACTAAAAGAGAATTTCACACACCTCATTTTCTACAGTTAATAATAGAATACAGTCTAATGACTATGAGCGGATCTCCACATGGTTAAGCTGATCATATTCAATGACCGCTCCAATGATCTATTGCATAGCTGCAGTGATTGTGTGTGATAATGTGCTCCACTAGATGGTAGGATGGCCCATATTTCTATGATTTACACACAAGATCTCCTGCCTGGTGCTAGCGTACCATAGCGTTGAGGTGCTACAGTACAGTACAGTACAGTGAGGTGCGGTGTGGTGGGTGACGTGAACTAACTGAGATTTACTCTCCCAGGGGCCAGCTCTTCTTTTCCTTCTTCCTATTTATGCTATCATAAGGACCACTCCTAGCTCTCCTTGCACTCCTTGGGAACCTGATTTAACAAACGCGCACACGCACACGCTCTAAGGAGAAGAGAAGGAGAATGGGAGAGAAAGAGATCAAAGTAATAGCAGGCGGAATGGAGGGAAGCCAGAGGCAGACAATGCTGAGTGGGAGAGGAGGAGGAAGAGGAGGAGGAGGAGGAATAGCTAAATAAAAAGAGGAAAACAAGTCAGTGAGGTTAAAGAGGGGAAGAACAAGTCAGTGAGGTTAAAGAGGTGAAGAACAAGTCAGTGAGGTTAAAGAGGGGAAGAACAAGTCAGTGAGGTTAAAGAGGGAAAGAACAAGTCAGTGAGGTTAAAGAGGGAAAGCACAAGTCAGTGAGGTTAAAGAGGGAAAGAACAAGTCAGTGAGGTTAAAGAGGGAAAAAACAAGTCAGTGAGGTTAAAGAAGGGAAGAACAAGTCAGTGAGGTTAAAGAGGGAAAGAACAAGTCAGTGAGGTTAAAGAGGGGAAGAACAAGTCAGTGAGGTTAAAGAGGGAAAGAACAAGTCAGTGAGGTTAAAGAGGGAAATAACAAGTCAGTGAGGTTAAAGAGGGGAAGAACAAGTCAGTGAGGTTAAAGAGGGGAAGAACAAGTCAGTGAGGTTAAAGAGGGAAAGAACAAGTCAGTGAGGTTAAAGAGGGGAAGAAAAAGTCAGTGAGGTTAAAGAGGGAAAGAACAAGTCAGTGAGGTTAAAGAGGGAAAAAACAAGTCAGTGACGTTAAAGAGGGGAAGAACAAGTCAGTGAGGTTAAAGAGGGAAAGAACAAGTCAGTGAGGTTAAAGAGGGGAAGAAAAAGTCAGTGAGGTTAAAGAGGGAAAGAACAAGTCAGTGAGGTTAAAGAGGGAAAGAACAAGTCAGTGAGGTTAAGGAGGGGAAGAACAAGTCAGTGAGATTAAAGAGGGAAAGAACAAGTCAGTGAGGTTAAGGAGGGGAAGAACAAGTCAGTGAGATTAAAGAGGGAAAGAACAAGTCAGTGAGGTTAAGGAGGGGAAGAACAAGTCAGTGAGATTAAAGAGGGAAAGAACAAGTCAGTGAGGTTAAGGAGGGGAAGAACAAGTCAGTGAGATTAAAGAGGAAAAGAACAAGTCAGTGAGGTTAAAGAGGGAAAGCACAAGTCAGTGAGGTTAAAGAGGGAAAGAACAAGTCAGTGAGGTTAAAGAGGGAAAAAACAAGTCAGCGAGGTTAAAGAGGGGAAGAACAAGTCAGTGAGGTTAAAGAGGGAAAGAACAAGTCAGTGAGGTTAAAAAGGGGAAGAAAAAGTCAGTGAGGTTAAAGAGGGAAAGAACAAGTCAGTGAGGTTAAGGAGGGGAAGAAAAAGTCAGTGAGGTTAAAGAGGGAAAGAACAAGTCAGTGAGGTTAAAGAGGGAAAGAACAAGTCAGTGAGGTTAAGGAGGGGAAGAACAAGTCAGTGAGATTAAAGAGGGAAAGAACAAGTCAGTGAGGTTAAAGAGGGAAAGAACAAGTCAGTGAGGTTCAAGAGGGAAAAAAAGTCAGTGAGGTTAAAGAGGGGAAGAACAAGTCAGTGAGGTTAAAGAGGGAAAGAACAAGTCAGTGAGGTTAAAGAGGGAAAGAACAAGTCAGTGAGGTTAAGGAGGGGAAGAACAAGTCAGTGAGATTAAAGAGGGAAAGAACAAGTCAGTGAGGTTAAAGAGGGAAAGAACAAGTCAGTGAGGTTCAAGAGGGAAAAAAAGTCAGTGAGGTTCAAGAGGGGAAGAACAAGTCAGTGAGGTTAAAGAGGGAAAGCACAAGTCAGTGAGGTTAAAGAGGGAAAGAACAAGTCAGTGAGGTTAAAGAGGGAAAGAACAAGTCAGTGAGGTTAAAGAGGGGAAGAACAAGTCAGTGAGGTTAAAGAGGGAAAGAACAAGTCAGTGAGGTTAAAGAGGGGAAGAAAAAGTCAGTGAGGTTAAAGAGGGAAAGAACAAGTCAGTGAGGTTAAAGAGGGAAAGAACAAGTCAGCGAGGTTAAAGAGGGGAAGAACAAGTCAATGAGATGAAAGAGGGAAAGAACAAGTCAGTGAGGTTAAGGAGGGGAAGAACAAGTCAGTGAGATTAAAGAGGAAAAGAACAAGTCAGTGAGGTTAAAGAGGGAAAGAACAAGTCAGTGAGGTTAAAGAGGGAAAGAACAAGTCAGTGAGGTTAAAGAGGGGAAGAACAAGTTAGTGAGGTTAAAGAGGGAAAGAACAAGTCAGTGAGGTTAAAGAGGGAAAAAACAAGTCAGTGAGGTTAAAGAGGGGAAGAACAAGTCAGTGAGGTTAAAGAGGGAAAGAACAAGTCAGTGAGGTTAAAGAGGGAAAGAACAAGTCAGTGAGGTTAAAGAGGGAAAGAACAAGTCAGTGAGGTTAAAGAGGTGAAGAACAAGTCAGTGAGGTTAAAGAGCGGAAGAACAAGTCAGTGAGGTTAAAGAGGGAAAGAACAAGTCAGTGAGGTTAAAGAGGGGAAGAACAAGTCAGTGAGGTTAAAGAGGGAAAGAACAAGTCAGTGAGGTTAAAGAGGGGAAGAACAAGTCATTGAGGTTAAAGAGGGGAAGAACAAGTCAGTGAGGTTAAAGAGGGAAAGAACAAGTCAGTGGCGTTAAAGAGGGGAAGAAACAGAAAGAAGGAGTGAGAGTCTAGATGGAGAACAGTAATAACACTGTTTCATTAAGGCAGCAGCCGCAAGCCCAGCCAAACAATCTGCAATAATAATGGGCCTGCATCTCATCTCTCTTCAGGGGGGGATCAAGCTGCCTCGCGCCTCCTGCTGCTCCTCCTCTCCTTCTCCTCCTGCACTACAAATGAGCCAGGGTGCCCGGGACGGCATCCCATACAGGAGAACACCATGGGAGAAACCCCCTCCACAACCCACCCGTCCATGAACTTCCTCTATAAACCGATACACAGCCCCCCTAAACCTGCAGCAACGCTCCACTAACCCACTGGAGAGGTCTGGATACAATAGTCGTGATACCGTAATGAATAATAATAATAACATTGCTGAATGTGACAGCTCAAGCGAGCTGGAGCGGCGGCGAGAATTGGGTTGTAACACGTGGATATGGACGTATTGGAAAGCAGTTGTATTCTGCTGCAATGCCTCAGGAAAGACCAAAACCACAGTGACCCCACTATTTTAGCGGGCTAGTGTCATGGGCTATACAGTGTTACAAGATCATGATGAATACCATTAGATTAGATTTATTTTCCAAGAGTCCTTAAACAATAAAACACAATTTAGAATTAGATCACCTTTTCATATATAACAGACTGTTACAAACATACATAATACACTAAAATATTGACCAGATAAATACTCTAACACTCTTTTCTGTCTGGATAACACATAGATGGTGGACAATCTATTCCTAGTATTGACTGAATGTCATGAGTTTGGCAGTTTTAAATGGTGTATTTTATGAAATAAAATAAGTATGTTTTTTTCAATTTTCTTGTTCTTTTCTTGACCAATCAAGAGCATTGAGCATGACTACAACATAAAAATCATATCTCCACCTTAAAACAGTCTGCTGTTTGCTGCTTTGTTCTGTGCAATCTGCAGCCTCCTAATATCACATGCTGATGCCTTTCCCCAGACCACAGAACAGTGGTTCACCTGACTCCCAATTAATGCTTGGGTCTTTCCTGGTAAATATTTAGCTATCCTTTTGATTATGCATGCTGTTTTAATATTCTTTTTACATAGATGAGTTATTTGAGACGACCATGATAAGCAGTTGTCTAGCTGCACTCCTAGTAGTTTGGTTTCTGCCACTTCCTCAATTTGTACTCCCCCCATACATAATTGTATCTCATGCTGTGTTGGCCTTTTCCTGGTGGAACAGATATAACTTTGGCTTTCTTGGTGTTTGAAGCAATGCGTAGTTGTCATGGTGCTGGTCATTCCTGTTTACGCAGTGCTTGTGTGTGTGTGTGTGTGTGTGTGTATGTATGTGTCCTCGTCCTAACCTCCGAGCTCTTCTCTTCCTCTAGGCTATAAACTGATTTCCCTCTCCCCCCAGTGACTTTGACACTTCAGCATCTCTGAGCATCAAACCCAGACACGCTCTTCCTGAATGCAGCTTCCATCGCCACGCAATGCTCCTGAGACGGAGAACAGTGAACGCACCCCCTTCGCTAACAACCCCACATGCAGCCGCGAGCCTCTGCGAGGGAAACACACTATAACCGGTTTCTGAAGCTGTCAAAATGTCCGAGAAGAGAAAGACAGAGAGTGAGGGAGGGAAAGAAAGCGGGAGATGGAGAGAAAGACATTTGACAAAATCCTACAGTATTCCCTTCTGAGAGTCAAACCACTGAGGAGAGAGGGAGACGAGGGGAGAACAGGGGAGAGGACAGGAAGAGGAGCGGATAGCGACAAAGTACAGTCCGTTCTCTGCAAAGTACAGTTCCAGCAGAGTTAAGATTCCAGTGAAGTAGGTCTACTCTGTAACATGTAACATGTGTTATAGTGAAGTGTCAAAGTTTGTGTGTGTGTGTGTGTGTGTGTTAGTGTGTATTCAGTCCCAGGCTCACAGTGTTTCCTTTCAGTAAGAGTTATTACAGGCTCTCACAACCACATCTGAGTGAAGTATGGAGGTAACGTGCCGACTAACGAGGAGCTAGTGCTTTACAAACACAACCTGACAGGGAGAGAGATGATTCCAATGATTATGATGATAATGATGAGGGTGATGATAGTTAGATGGTTATAGAAGAGGTACATCGATGATGATGGTAATATTCCAGGAATAGAAGGATGAAAGATGAATAGCTGTCAATCGCAGTCCACATCCTCTCTGAGACGACAAGACAAGAAGATGAAAAATGAGCGTGCTGCAGAAGTACCTGCTGTGTGTGTGTTTCTGTGTGTGTGTGTGTGATAGCGAGAGAGAAAGAGAGAGCGTGTGTGTGCATGAGTGTGTGTATGTGTGCCAACTACCCAGTAGGTCTGCGACGGAGTGAGAGAGACACGATTGGGACGGGAACCAACCCGTCATCGGCACCTTCCTCCCACTCTCCCCTCTCCAGCAGCTGTTTAACAGCCCCCCAGCCTAGCGCACCACAATAAAAATGCCTTTCTGTGTGTGCGGGGGCGGAATTCACCGTTGCACCACTGCACGTTTACAGGGAATCTCTTTAGTAAAAAGAGTCAGAGAATGCTGCGAAGCCTCCAGGGCACACACCCAGTCAGGGGGAGAAAAACACTGCTTTTGTTCCACATGTAAAAAAGGAAAGAGAAATAAAAGTCAACAGGGTTTTGAGAGAGAGAGAGAGAGAGAGAGAGGTGGGGGTAAGCGGTTTGACAGTTGCCTGATGCTACAGAGTTCATACTGCATAATGTACGCGTCTTTCTTTTTCCCAACTCAATTAATCCCAAACCACGCCCGTTATTCAGAGGGGTGTTCTACAACGCTTTGAGAGCTCTCCAAGTCTCCAAATCCGGAAGTGAATATCACGTAGCGCGAAATTTCAGTCACTGGTTAATAACATTTGCCCTTGTATTTCAAGATTGAAAAATATAATAGCGTAATGTCATGGACCGAGCTAGCCATTAACGTCCCGTTACGCTCAAAGACAGAATCAATGGCTGTAGCATAGCGTATTCGACTGAATGATTAGCTAATAAATATTTGAGAAATTATGAATAATAAGCATATGCTTTTACCTGATAGTAGACTACTAATGATAATACAGCAACTTCAAATACCGAGCTAGTAACGTTAAGTAGCCTAGGTTAACTTAGCCGACCTTCAATTGAGGGAATTCAGCAGAGTTCTCTGAGACATTTTTAAAACTCATTGAAACTCTGAAAATAAATACATGGGCAAATGTTACCAAACATGACAATAATAGGCCTGGATTATGGTAAGCAGCTAATTGTTAAATTACACTTTCCATCCTTACCTTGGAATGTTACTGTCTCTGCGCTGATCGTCTGTGAGTGAGACAACGCTAGATAGCCAATGGGAGCATCGTAGAATGCTCCTCTGTCTCTCTTGTTGTTTGGGGTTTTAGGCTGGGTTTCTGTACAGCACTCTGTGGCATCAGCTGATGGAAGAAGAATTTGATTGATCTGTCTGTCTGTCTGTCTGTCTCTCTTGTCTGTATGCTATTTGTCATTCTATGTTGTGTCTCTGCATGTTGTTCTGCATGTACTGTATATATTTGTCAGAATCCATGTATGTGTGTGACACTGCGTCCCATCAGTGTAGCTAGAGAGGAGAGCTCACCATGGGTCGTCAGCTCCACACACATTAGAGGAACTGCTCCAGGCCTCTCACACGCACCAGCACAATACACCATTGTACTCCAGTCACCAAGCCCAGATCTCCACAAAGCCAAAGTTTTTGTCATTCTCTCATGCTATCTACTCACACACTCTATACAGAAACTCAGTAACAGCTGCACAGCGAGCTCCCTGGGAAATGTGTTCCATGATTTGTTAATGGAAAAACACAGTGTGTGTACTATGTGTGTGTGTGTGACTTTGTTTACTGTCTATCGGTGTGTGTGTGTACATGTACCATCACCCCTCCTTTCCTTCTCTCCATTCTCCCTCCACCCAGAGGGCTCAGGGGGGAGGAGCCTCAGGCTCTATGCACACCTGAAGTTAATTCATATTCATGAGATACTGAGCTGACTGGCATCAAAGCCACAACTGGGAGGGATGGAGAACATATCTGCTGTCTGTGTGTCTGTGTCTGTGTCTGTGTCTGTGTCTGTGTGTGTGTGTGTGTGTGTGTGTGTGTGTGTGTGTGTGTGTGTGTGTGTGTGTGTGTGTGTGTGCGTGCGTGTATGTGTGCGTGTGTACAGATGTATTATCTTAATTTGACCAGTTAATCACAGCAGGAAGATAACCCTGCAGCAACAGAACATTTGAATTATTGATTCGAATTAATGGCCATTTTTTGTAGGGGGTGATACATTTTTCATTAGGGCAAATCAAATCAAGTCTGACAAATCAAGTCTGGAAATTACATTTCTGTGGTGTGTGTGTGTGCTTGTCTGCACATCTGTTATGTATGTTGCATACCAGTGTGTGATGTATAATTGAGGTAAGAAGTGTAACATTACTCCCCTCTGCAGAGCACTGGGGACAGATAGATGTAGATGCATTATGCTTTACATTCTAGATGAAAGCGTTCATGTCGGATGAATGACGGCACTGAAGACGCCATAGCAGATGCATCGGGCCCCTGTTTATAAGGTTTTACATGTTTCAATGCTCCAAGCTTCAAACGCTGACACAAATAGCCCTCCTCATCTAACATTCAGTCTACCATTCAGCTGGAATAGGCTGAGGCGCTTCTGTAAAACAAAAGGGTGTTCATTTCCCCTAGACTATCACGTCAGGTAAAGGCGTGCGTTGGTTGCTATGGTAACTGAAGTGGGATGAGGCATGAGCAAACACTTAGGTCTCAGGTTTAACACTGTCTTTAAACATGGAGAGGGGGAGAGAGGTTGGTTTGACTGATTGTAGGTAGGGCTTAGCGAGAAAGAGAGAGCGAGAGATGAGAGAAAGACAGAGAAAGAGGGAGAGAGAGAGAGAGAGAGAATGTGGAGAGAGAGAAAGAGGGTGAGTGAGGGATAGAGAGCGAGAGAGATTGCTTTGGCTTTGGCAATGTAAATATGTGTTTCCCATGCCAATAAAGCACCTTAAATTGAAATTGAATTGAGAGAGAGAAATACCATGTGGAAAGAGATAAAGAGGGGGACTGAGGGATAACGAGAGAGAAAGTGGATAGAGGTAGAGAGAGAGAGAGAGCGAGAGAGAGAGAGAGAGAGAGAGAGAGAGAGAGAGAGAGAGAGAGGGGAAGCGAGGGATAGGGAGAGAGAAAGCATGTTTTATGTCTTATGATTCATTAGCTTGGGGGTGAGTGCAGGATGCTAACTATTATTGCTACTGCTGAAATAACGGAGTCCACGGCCATCCATCACCTGACCTGTTGCAATGTCCGTGGCGGTCATCTTTGAACGCTAAGTCATTCTAATTAGCCCGGTAGGCATGGCAATGGGAGGGAGGTGGGGTTTGGAAGCGCCAGTTCTGAGTGTGAGTCATTCGCTAGATGATGTCACCGGCTGTAATGTGAGAAAGAACATGTTGCATTATGATGTTGCAATATCACTGTGTGATATTAAAGGACTAATGTTAAAAGTAGTCTTGTCGGTGTTGTTCCGGGTTGCAGGTCTATTTGTTGGTCCACTAATGAGGCTTAAAGGTCATTCCCCTGCTGACTTTGCTTCACCTCACATCACCTATAAACGGGAAGCCCTGGGTCACTGAGAGCGTGGGTAGATTTGTACAAAAGTTAAATGTTGGTTCCAAATGTTCCAAATGCACAAAAAGCTTAATTCTCCCAAATTTTGTCGACAAATTTGTTTACATCCCTGTGGGTGAACATTTCTCCTTTGCCAAGATAATCCATCCACCTGACAGGTGTGGCATATGAAGAAACTGATTAAACAGCATGCTCATTACACAGGTGCATCTTGTGCTGGGGACAATAAACGGCCCCTCTAAAATTTGCGGTTTTGTTACATAACAGAATGCCACAGATGTCTCAAGTTTCGAGGGAGTGTGCAATTGGCATGCTGACTGCAGGAATGTCCAACAGAGCTGTTGCCAGAGAATGTTAATTTCTCTACCATAAGCTGCCTCCAACGTTGTTTTAGAGAATTTGGCAGTATGTCAAACCGGCCTCACAACCTCAGACCACAAGTAACCACGCCAGCCCAGGACCTTCACATCCGGCTTTTTCACCTGCAGGATCGTCTGAGACCAGCCACCCAGACAGCTGATGAAACTGAGGAGTATTTCTGTCAGTAATAAAGCCCTTTTGGAGGGGGTAGTGGATTATTCTGATTGGCTGGTTGAGCTCCTGCCCAGTCATGTGAAATCCATCGATTAAGGCCTAATTTATTTAATTCAATTGAACGATTTCCTTACATGAACTGTAACTCAGTAAAATCGTTGAAATTGTGGAATGTTGCGTATATATTTGTTCAGCATACTTCTAGCTAACTCGGAAGAGTTCCGTACCATAGCTTATGTGAATTGAATTCAGAGCATGTCGGGAGCATGTTGGGATTGCGTTGAAATGAAATTCTCCCAAAGAATCTGATCGTCTGGTCAACCTCCTTTGACACAAGCAAAACACAGAACGGGATGTTCCCAATGGTGCACACGTTGACAGTAACCGCATGCAGTGCTGAATTTGTTGAAATGCAGGTGATAGCATTATTTTTAATTTCTCCGAAAAATGTTGTAGGTAATAGCTCAACGTATCAGATTAGAGGAGAGTAAGGCCTTGGGATGAAATTGGTTCCATTTTATCTTTATATCTTATTCCAAAATGGGAGTTATTTCCTGAAATGAATAAAAAATGTAGCCTTTGTCTTTGAAATAACCAAGCTATTGATTTGGATTGAACAATATTCTTTACTAAATTAAAAACTTCATACTTTGAAAGTATTACTTTTTATATAACCATCTACAACTTTTGAGATGCTGACGAGAATTGTCCAGGTCCAGGTGACCTCTTGTAAAGTATATCTCACATTTTATTCTTCAAATTAGAATGGGGGCAACAGACTATGAACTGTGAAAACCAACCTATGGAATAACTATGCCTGGTTTACCCAGGGCCGTACCTACATAGAGCATAAGGACACCGAAGTCCGGACCTCTATAATTTTTTCTCATTTGAAAACAATTATAAAAACATATGTTTTGTACACAATAAAGAAAATCAAGTAAGGGTCAACATGTAAATATTGCTCCCTCTTAATGTTGATCAAAGCTCAGAACGCTGATTTTCTTGATCTGACAGGAATCATGAACAGTGGTTTGTTCGTTTTGTTCACTTGCGTCCCCTGGATTTGCGTTTCGCAGCACACCACCCTCTCAAACAGCTAACTCCATCCTCTCGCGGCACAGGCCGAGGGCCTGAGACGTGAAACGAACTACCCCAGCTTGGAGTCAGCTCAATTAGGCGTTTAGAGACGCTGCTGAGAGTGTGGTTGCGACATGCCGGACATAAGGCAATCCCATTATTCCTCTAGAGCCATTACCACATCCTCCCGAATTAAGGTTCCACCAACCTCCTCTGGTACAGTGGTTCCCTAACTTCTGGTTGGGGCCCCATGTAGGTTCCCCTGAGAAAATCTGTACTAATCAAACAAGTCAGGAAAAAAAAGAGAAGTGTTTTAATATGAATATCTCAACATGGCCTATCTTCCTTATTGGCCTACATTAAAATGCAACCAAAATGCAAACAACACAGTTCTATAAATGTCATAACTTTTTGTTTATATTGGTGGTAGTTCGTCTTATCTCGATCGCCCACTGGACTTTGTAGTTTACTCATTACCCAGCCTTTTTTACCTTTTTACCAAATGCTTTGAAATTTGAGTAACATCTATGTAAAGAGTTGATGATTTTATTAAATGCATCATTACAGCTGACTGAACAGTCGCTGATGCTACGTGTTAGTGGGAATAATTTCATATTTCCCCCCAGAACATTGTAATTGTATATCTAATAGGCTATGTGTCTGTAGATGGACTGAGGTGAATGAAGCTACAGCAGCCAAGGTGATAATGGCTGGGGTCATTTTTGCTTATTTTTGCTGTTGTCCAAAGTACAGTGAGGGAAAAAAGTATTTGATCCCCTGCTGATTTTGTACGTTTGCCCACTGACAAAGAAACGATCAGTCTATAATTCTAATGGTAGGTTTATTTAAACAGTGAGAGACAGAATAACAACAAAAAAATCCAGAAAAACGCATGTGAAAAATGTTATAAATTGATTTGCATGTTAATGAGGGAAATACGTATTTGACCCCCTCTCAATCAGAAAGATTTCTGGCTCCCAGGTGTCTTTTATACAGGTAATGAGCTGAGATTAGGAGCACACTCTTAAAGGGAGTGCTCCTAATCTCAGCTTGTTACCTGTATAAAAGACACCTGTCCACAGAAGCAATCAATCAATCAGATTCCAAACTCTCCACCATAGCCAAGACCAAAGAGCTCTCCAAGGATGTCAGGGACAAGATTGTAGACCTGCACAAGGCTGGAATGGGCTACAAGACCATCGCCAAGCAGCTTGGTGAGAAGATGACAACAGTTGGTGCGATTATTCGCAAATGGAAGAAACACAAACACATCTCCCTCGGCCTGGGACTCCATGCAAGATCTCACCTCATGGAGTTGCAATGATCATGAGAACGGTGAGGAATCAGCCCAGAACTTCATGGGAGGATCTTGTCAATGATCTCAAGGCAGCTGGGACCATAGTCACCAAGAAAACAATTGGTAACACACTACGCTGTGCAGGACTGAAATCCTGCAGTGCCCGCATGGTCCCCCTGCTCAAGAAAGCACATATACATGCCCGTCTGAAGTTTGCCAATGAACATATGATTGATTAAGAGGACAACTGGGTGAAAGTGTTGTGGTCTGATGAGACCAAAATTGAGCTCTTTGGCATCAACTCAACTCACTGTGTTTGGAGGAGGAGGAATGCTGCCTATGACCCCAAGAACACCATCCCCAGTGTCAAACATGGAGGTGGAAACATTATGCTTTGCGGGTGTTTTTCTGCTAAGGGGACAGGACAACTTCACCGCATCAAAGGGACGATGGACGGGGCCATGTACCGTCAAATCTTGGGTGAGAACCTCCTTCCCTCAGCCAGGGCATTGAAAATGGGCCGTGGATGGGTATTCCAGCATGACAATGACCCAAAACACACAGCTAAGGCAACAAAGGAGTGGCTCAAGAAGAAGCACATTAAGGTCCTGGAGTGGCCTAGCCAGTCTCCAGACCTTAATCCCATAGAAAATCTGTGGAGGGAGCTGAAGGTTAGAGTTGCCAAATGTCAGCCTCGAAACCTTAATGACTTGGAGAAGATCTGCAAAGAGGAGTGGGAAAAAATCTCTCCTGAGATGTGTGGAAACCTGGTGGCCAATTACAAGAAATGTCTGACCTCTGCGATTGCCAACAAGGGTTTTGCCACCAAGTACTAAGTCATGTTTTGCAAAGGGGTCAAATACTTATTTCCCTCACTGTATATACATATATATTTATATAGAAATGCAGTAAATAAGCTTAAACTTTCTATAAAACTCGGACCTCACTGCTCAGTCATTATTATTTGCTTTTTAACCTTTATTTAACTAGGCAAGTCAGTAAAGAACAAATTATTATAATGACTGCCTACACCGGCCAATTATGCGACTCCCAATCACAGCCCGTTGTGACACAGCCTGGATTCAAACCAGGGTGTCTGTAGTGACACCTCAAGCACTGAGATGCAGTGCCTTAGACCTCTGCGCCACTCGGGAGCCCAGAGAAGTTATTGCACTGTTTTCTCCAGCATGTTGTTGGAAGACCAGCAAAAGTAAAAATTTGAAGATTGGGACACTCAAGTAATTATTCATGATTTTACTATCATAGATGGATATAAAGTGAGCATTTCTGTCCAATTAACAAATGATTTGCACGCACACATCGTTTCACTTAGGGATTTTAGTTTGTTTGACATTTTGATAATGTGAAACCAACAGACCAAATGCAAAAAAATACAATGTAACAAATAAATCAAACACTTATTCGAACTATAGCAAACAAACTGTGTGAAAACGTCCCCTGGACCCCACCCTTCTTTTTGCATCGGGACCACGTCTGACTGACCTAAATGGCTAGTTGGGTCATGGGGTGGGGTCTTTCTGATGAGTTGGGACTGGGGGGTTTGGAACCGAATCTGATGGTTGTCGCTTAAGGCCCTAAGAGCAGAAAAGGTAGCATGGATCCGTGAACTAGGTCAATGTGTGGATGTGAGCCAAAGCTTCATATCCATCTCACCCTGTTACATTCTGCTCTCTGTTTCCCTCTCCCCCATCTGTACTACTCTTCCCCGCTCTCTGTCACTCTTCCTCTCTCATCTCCCTCTCTCCCTCTCTCTCGCTCTCCCAGTCCATCTGCTGATAGCCTTGTTACTATAATTCATGTGTGTGTGTTCGTCACTCTTCATGAGGCGAGCTGATCAGAGGACAAATCACCTTGTGTCGACTTCGCATACAGAACTGTTCATTCACTCACACACACACACACACATACCTACGCCCTTGTCATCGGAATAAAGCACACTACACTACAATCAACACACTCAATAGGTCTATTTACAGTATGAATGACTAAAGTACTGTTGCGGCATTATTGGAACATCAAAGCTTCAGTATTTCAAAGCCACTCTCATTATGTGTTTTCATATGTCCTGTCACTGTGTAGTAAGATGAAACATGCTGTTTTCAGCACTTGTCTATACATGTATGTACAGTGTACACAAAAGCTTGTATGTGTAAAGAGCTTTCAGATGATATCAGCTGTTTTGATAGAGGTAATGTCAGTGGGAATTAATATAATATAGTAATATATAATTAGGGGTGTGGTATATGGCCAATATACCAGGGCTAAGGGGTGTTCTTATCCTCGATGCAACGTGGAGTGCCTGGATACAGCCCTGGTATAGCCGTGGTACATTGGCAAATAAATGTACAAATAAATGTTTTGTCATACCCATGGTATACCACGGCTGTCAGCCCATCAGCATTCAGAGCTCGAACCACCCAGTTTATATATGATATAACTCATATATATGAGTGCTTTGTAACGTTTTGTAACCAAGCATTTAACCTTCTATTGAGTCCTGATAATCAGACATTCACAGTAACACACATGTACACTACACACACGCACACACACACACATACACACACTATAAAGTTAGTAAAACATTACAAGCCTTAAACCCTCAGCCCATATAGAACAGAGCTGTGGCCCTCTCGGGCAGGCAGCCTGTAAAACATCCTCATGTAATGGACTGAGAGATCTGTCAAGTCAGACAGTAGAGCACTGTGTCACGTCACAGTGGATGACATCTGGCTTGCATGACACACATTTTAACTCCAGGGTGACCTCAGGACAAACTGGCTATTGTTGTGATGTAAGCTGAGATTTTGTACACACATGCGTGCACGCATACACAGTTACACAAGCCCAGACACACACACACACACACACACACACACACACACACACACACACACACACACACACACACACACACACACACACACACACACACACACACACACACACACACACACACACACAGGCCAGAACATAAGACTAGCACTTGCAATAGGTATTATTATTATAATTATATTGACCTTTCACCTCACTCCTGATTTGTTTATTCTCTCTCTCTCTCTCCCTCTCTCTTTCACTCCCTTGCGCCCTCCCTCCCTCGCCGGCTTGTTTGTTTAATTGTTTGGGCTGTCCAGGGATTAACTGAAATGAGACGAAGCAGCAGTGAGACGAGAGAGGAGAGCAGGGTGAGGAAGAGGAGGAGGGAGGGATGTTACGTAAAAGATGAAAAAGATTTGGAAAAAAGCCACAATCAGCAGTGGATACAATAACAAAGCCTTCCCCGCCACTAGTTTGGTAAAAAGCTGAGGGATGGGGCTGCAGAAATGTAACCACTCTCAAATTCAGACTGATTCAGACTGGGTTCTGATTGAGTACGAAGTTATATTTTTCAAGAATCAATCGGTACATACAAAAATGGATGTAGCAACTGCTGATTGCCCCTTTAAGGTCTGATGATATAAACAGAAAATGAATGATAAAGGGAAGACAAAGCCTGCATCTCAAATCACACACTATTCCCTATATAGTACACTACTTTTGACAGAAAGTCTTTCCTCTATGGAGAGGTCTCAATGGAACCTCTAATCCTACATGGCTCGTTCCAAGAGGAGCAGCAGTCTCTCTGTCACTCTCTCTCAAACACACGCATGCACACACACACAGAAAAGATCAGAGACTTAGAGGACCTATCACAGATGGCTCTAGACTTTATCACTTCTCCCTCTCTCTTTCTCTCTCTCTCTCTCTCTCTCTCTCTCTCTCTCTCTCTCTCTCTCTCTCTCTCTCTCTCTCTCTCTCTCTCAATTTTCAATTCAATTTGCTTTATTGGCATGACTTAACAATGTACATATTGCCAAAGCTTACTTGAGATATTTACAATATGAAAATAATAAGAATCAAAATTGTAAACGGGACAACAGTAACAACAATAACCAAGGGTCAAAATAACAATACATTGCACAATAAGCATACAGTAGAGGACATGTGCAGGTTGATTGGTCTGTCAGACACTGTCCCTCATCTTATGGCAGGCAGCAATGTAGTGCGCTGCCAACCCACAGCTCTCTGTGTCCTCCCCCAACAGGACGGGTAGCCTATTCTCATCAGAGAGGTCTTTGAAACCTTGAATAATAGTTTCAAGTTTGGGGAAATGACAGTATCTAATTGTTTTATATTTTTGACATTTTGTCAGGAAATGCAGCTCTGTCTCAGGTTCTGCTGTGGTGCAGTGGTTGCACAGCCTTTCCTCTACAGGGAGCCAGGTTTTTCCTGTGTCTACCCTTCTCAATGGCAAGGCTGTGCTCACTGAGCCTGTACTTTGTCAAGGTTTTGAACAGTAACCATGGTCAAATAGTTAGCCACGGTGTACTGTCGATTTAGGGCCAGATAGCACTGCATTTTGCTTTGTGCTTGTGTTTGTGTTTCCCAAAGAGCAATGTAGTTTTGTTTTGACTGTTTTGTATTTTGGTTTATTTTGATTTATTGGATGTTCTGGTCCTGAGGCTTCAGTGTGTTAGTAGAACAAGTTTGTGAACTTAGCCCCAGGACCAGCTGGATGAGGGGACTATTTTCTTTGCTCAGCTCTTGGCATTGCAGGGCTTGGTAATGATATGAGAGGGGGTCACTGTATTTTAGATGTTTCCAAAACTTAATTGGTCTTTTTTTAGTTTTTATTATTAGTGGATATTGGCCTAATTCTGCCCTGCATGCATTGTTGTAGTTTTCCTCTGGACATGTTTCTCTCTCTCTCTCTCTCTCTCTCTCTCTCTCTCTCTCTCTCTCTCTCTCTCTCTCTCTCTCTATCTCCCTCTCTCCCTCTCTCTCCGTCTCTCTCTTCTAACGGCCATGCATTACAGTTTGAGAGTTGAGTTCGGTTTCAATTGAGAATGTCATTTCTTGTCCACCTCCACACCTTATGTCCTCAATAAACATGCTATACTGTTGTATAGGCCGTAATAACTCATCAGCACCACAATGGATCCAATGTCATCTGGATTGGATGTGCAAGGAAATGAAAACAGATATCCCAGGATGTTGACTTCAAGACAAACATCTTGAGCAGCAACAAGGAAGCACATGTTCTTCCTCCTGAGGAGCTGTCAGCTTTTTCACTTTGGACTGTTGACCTTCTGCATTTATTCTTTAGCTGAAGGACATGCCACAGTGTCCTTGTTGGAGTTCACAAACAAAACACTTAAAAACGGTGTGTATGTGAGCAGGGAGAGTGTGTGTGTGCCTGTGTGCTCGTGTGCATGTGTGTGTGTACATGTACGTGTGTCTGTGCACGTGTGCATGTGTCTCTGTGTGTGTGTGAGTGTGTGTGTGTGTGTGTGTTTGTGTGTGTGTGTATGCGCGTGTGTGCATGTATCTGTGTGTGTGTAAACAGGAGGGTCAGGGTGAGAAGCTGCAGTGTCAGAGGAGAGACTGCTGTATGATTGATACCTGGAACACCCAGGAATAGAGGAGAGACTGCTCTCTGGAGAGAGACGGAGAAGTGTGTGTGCATGAGTGTGTGTGTGTGTGTCTGCCTGTGTTCTGAGTAACTGCTCATTAATGAACAGAGTGTAAGAACGTCTGTGTGTGTGTGTGTATGTATGTGGTTAGTGGTTTGTGATTGCTGCCCATCCTCAGTCTCTTGCAGTAGTCCTGTGAAATGTGCTGACATTTGTGCTGACACGTGTGAAAGGTCAGTGTCCACATTAGACAGGAGCAGAGGGCATTTACCCTCACACACTTTTCTCCCCTGCCTCTCTACAGATGCAGGATAATCATTTGACCCAGTTTGCTGCAGCGGGAGAATAATCCTGCAGCAACAGGACATGTGAAATATTATGTGGATTATAATTTATGGACATTTTTGTAGGGGTTGATCAATTTTTTCGTTAGGGCAAATTAAGTCTGAAATTTCAAAGTGGAAATTACAACATTTAGAAGCCTCTTTAAACTCAAACACACTACAAGTTTGCATTTCTTTGCAGGAAAAATTTAAGGAACAAAAGAGTGATCAAATTAAGAACCTACATCTGTATCTATCGTACTCTACCTCCCCATTCCCCTATTGTCCTTTCTTCTACTTCCCTCTCTTACTCCATCTCTTCTCATCACTACCTTCTCCTCTCCTCCGCCTCCCTATTTTACTTTGCCTCCCCATCCCTCGCTTCTAACTTCCACTCCTCTCTTCTCCTCTCTTATACCCATCCCTCTCTTCTCCTCTCTTATACCCATCCCTCTCTCTTATCCCCCTGCTGTGCAGACAGTATGTTCCTTGGCGAGGTAATGGGTTTCTTTCTGATTAGTGATAGGCTCTGATTGCTAATCTATAAGTCATCGAACACATTCACACACATGATGATTTATATCAGTGACTCAGAACATAATGTATATTGACCAGTTAACTTGACCGGTTCCCATGTATAATGTTTCTGATGGGCTATAGATAATGTTCCTTTGTTCTGTTTTTGTACATCTTAGGAGTTTACTATATGAAAACCAGTGGCGGCAGGTAGCCTAGCGGTTAAGAGCGTTGGGCCAGTAACCGAAAGGTTGTTTGTTTGACTCCTGAGCCGACTAGGTGAAAAATCTGTCGATGTGCCATTGAGAAAAACCCTAATTGCGCCTGTAAGTCACTCTGGATAAGAGCATCTGCTTGCTAAATGACCAAATGTCAAATGTTCTCCCTATAAGAAGAGAGTGAAAACATTGAATTGGAAGGTTTAGGGTTGGAGTGGGTTGGAAGCAGTGTGCATGTATTCATTTATTCCACAGCCTCCCGTAAGGACCCTCCACTACTCTCTCTGTAACAATATCTATATTCTACTCAGGGTAGACCAGCCCTGGATAGACCCTCCAGAAATAAAATGTAAAAGCAGAACGGAAAAAAGTCTACACCATGCTAATTAGATTGAGTGTTTGTGGCGGCATCCCTCCTCCTCTCCTCCCTCTCTCATCTCCTCATAGCCCTTTCCTCTCCTGTTGTACATGGTAATTCAATTTGCCAGAGAAAGTGAGGGCTGATTGTATTGCCTGGGTTATCGCCATGGTGAGCCTGAGGGATGCTTGGGGCGTCGCCGTGGAAACCCCCCATACTATCCCCGGGTGCTCCATCTCTCCCCGAAATATGGAGGGAACGAGACAGACACATTAGGGCAGGGAAAGTTTCCCAACTCGATTTAGAGTTGGAAAGTTCAGGCACGCTATGCTTGTCTATGAGAGTGATTGGTAGCAAGCTTGCAAGGCGGCACCAGTGGTGAAGAGGTAATCTGCAAGAGTCAAAACATTCACTACCAACTATAATACAGTAGCGAAGTCAGGGGGTAGTTCCAACCGGGGATTGAACCCTGGACCTTGCCACAGTTTACCCAACACATTAACCGTTACACCAAGAGATTCCAGGTTTAATGTTGGGTTAAGTTGGCTTATATACCAACAAAAAAATCAGGCCGAAGCGAGATGGATATATTCCAACCAAATCACTGGATAACCAATAGGATGGCTGTATTGCGATGCCAACGAATCATGGTCGTACACTAAGATCTATTACGAAACCAAAGAGAAACATCACAACCCAAAAAAGTCCCCAAATCCCTGATGGAAGAGCTTTCCCTTTGCCCTAAATCCAATGGACCGATGGGTCTGCGTTAATCAAGTCTGGTCACGAAAGTGCAGTAATACAAAGATTTAGGAGATTTATAATAGTCTTGTGTTTGAAGCACACAGTGTGTTATATATGCAGGATTATACTGAAGCCCTTCATAGTTCCCCATGAAACATGCCATGGAGCAGCTTATGAGAGGGGAATCAGGTCTCTTATGCCCAAATCTGCCCTCCCTGCTTCTGAGAGTCACACACAGTCACGATAGAGAGGGCAGGAGAAGAGGAGAGAGAGAGAGAGGCAGACAGACAAAGACCGAAACCATTATACTCAACAGATCTGCACCTATGTCTTTGGCCTTATCTCTTAGGCCTGTGTACAGTGTAGAGGTAGAAGAGGTGCAGTAGGATACAGAACAGACCTGCCTCTGTGGTCTGACTCCCGGGCCGTTGACCCACCCATCCCCCAGACAGGCAGATCATGAGCAATCTGCCATGTGATTAAATTTGCAATGGCTGTCTCTGCCACTCAAACATCTCTTACCCTCTCTAATCCAATCCCCCCTTGCCCCCATAGGCCGTCCATCTCAGCACGCCACAGCAAGCAACCAAGCCCTGAATCTGGGCTTTGCTCCAATCCCCCCTACTTCTCTCTCTCTCTCTCTCTCTCTCTCTCTCTCTCTCTCTCTCTCTCTCTCTCTCTCTCTCTCCTCTATGCTCCATCCAGCTCCAACCCAGCTCCACAGGCTGTGAATCCATCCACCACCTGCCCCTACCTCTCTCTTCCTCTCCTCCGCTATCCCCCTCTTCCTCCCTCTTTCCTCTCCTCCCTATCTCCTCTCTTCCATGCTCAAGCCAGCTCTACAGGCTGTGGCTAGCTGATACACAGGCCCATTCATCTCCTCTCTCTGATTCAGAAAGCCCACCAGCCTAGCCTGTGTGTGTGTGTGTTTAACTCAGTTCACTGACTGTCTACATATTCATAGTGTATAAAGGGGCTTAAAACACAAAAAGCCTGGCAAAGACTGTCTGTGTGTGTTTCTGTTTGGTCACACAGTTGAATAGAGGTCATTTTAGAAGTTGAGTGCTTTGGAGGGATTGTACACCGTACACAGGGATAGCCAAAGTGTTTAGGCCCAGGAGAGTGGTGCGGAAAAGGGCTAAACTGTCAGGAGGGACAGGGGCTTTGGAGAGAGAAGCGCTGGAGCTTTTTAGATGCAAATGTTCTTTTCAAGATTCTCCTCTCATCTGAGAGGGGAGAGGAGAGGAGGGGAGGGGACGGGAGAGGAGGGGAGGAGGGGAGCGGAACACCGGCAGCTGGAGTGGTGTGTCACACCGAAGAAATGGTTTTTCAAAAAGAGCTGTGAGACAAACCGCAACGTTAGTTAACAACACAAAAATTAAATTAATGTCAACTGATATGGCATACTACGGGAGGTTGAAGACAGTATGGAGACACTGTACACGTTTACATAAATATATAGTATGTGTGTATGTACTGTATGTGTGTGTGCGTGTGTGTGTGCGTGTGTGCGCATGTGCATCAGTGCACGTGTGGGCGTGAATGAATGTATGTGTGTGTGTCTGTCTGAGAAAGATATTCCACACCTTACTCAGTTAGGGCCAGCGTACTGCACTGAGCAGTGTGTGTGTGTGTGTGTGTGTGTGTGTGTGTGTGTGTGTGTGTGTGTGTGTGTGTGTGTGTGTGTATCAAAGAGAGATACTGGGTGCATCGTTCCAGTGTTTGAGCCTGAACACACACCGTAACCACCTCTGCTTCACACACAGTTAGAGCCAGAGCGCCAGCCTGTCTGTGTGTGAGAGATAATGGGTACAGTTTGACTTGGAACTAGGTAGAGACTTAAGAAAACATTGCCTGGCACTACCCCAGCAAGCAAGGGAAGAGAGCTCCCTATTCCATTTGGAAGGACCTGTCTCAATGCACTAGGGAGAGTCTCCTCTCCTTGTCTCCTAAATCCTTAGTGGAGGTATTGGTTGAGTAGGAAAAACATGTATCAGTGAACCGGAGAGTCTCCTAGTGTGGAGGGCACCTGTGGGTTTCTGTCAGCCCCTTGGCTGTCCCAAAAAAACCAATACTACAGTATACTATAGAATACCATAGCACTTACTAAAGAATTCTGTAGCAAACTGTATTATTGTCCCTCGAACATGTGTAGTACTTATTATAACATTTTGGAGTATACTGAATACTATAGTAAATACTAAAATATTATCCACACACTTTTTACTATTTACAAACACTGTAGTAAATACTACAGAAATGTCAGCAAAATGTCAGCAAAAACACTACATTTTTAACTATAGTAAATTCTACAGTATTTAATTAGCATATACCCTGCCCATTTTGTACCACCTGTAAATAAGAAACCTACATGCCAAGTATAGACCATATATTGTGTTCCCTACAGGTTATAGAAAAGAGCAGAAGCTCGGAACTCTCCGTTCAGAAAACAGTCCTATAGGTTAAGGAACATTTTATTTTAGTGTTTCTCCAATAGGTTTCCTCAAGGAGAAGCCCCCCCACCTCTATGTCAAAGATAATAAAACAAAAACACTAGTAAATACACAGTAATGTCCCCAAAAACACTACAGTAAATACTACAGTATACTACATTCGGCAAAAACAATACAGTAATTACTATAGTATGTACTACTCTTTTTTTAATACAGTATTTTTACTATAGTAAACTGTAAATACTACTTCAGTCCGCAAAAACACTTCATACTACAGTATTCCTACCCAGTGGAGGCTGCTGTGGGGTGGACGGCTCATAATAATGTCTGGAATAGAGTCAATGGAATGGTATCAAACACATCACAGATGTGATTTCAATGTGGTTGGTTCCACTCCATTGACTCCATGCCAAACATTATTATGAGCAGTCCTCTCCTCAGCAGCCTCCACAGTTCCAACTATAGTATACACTATAGTATTTGTTCATGTGGGTGCTCCATGTCTGTCATCTTGACACAGGTAAGTAAAAATAAGGAATGGAACAGAAACCTACTCTCTATCTCCCTCTCTTGCTTTCTTTCTTCCTCTCTTTCTATCTCTCTCACTCTCTCTCGTTGCCAAACAGAAGCCCTCCTCTCCAGGGCTGTATTAATATTTAAGTTCAGGCATTAGAACAAGGACTTCAGCCATGAGAGAGAGAGAGAGAGAGAGAGATAGAGAGAGAGAGAGAGAGAGAGAGAGAGAGAGAGAGAGAGAGAGAGAGAGAGAGAGAGAGAGAGAGAGCATGAGAGAGAGGCAGAGAGAGAGAGGCAGAGAGAGAGAGGCAGAGAGAGAGAGAGAGAGAGAGAGAGAGAGAGAGAGAGAGAGATCAACCCACCCTCACCCCCCAAAATGTTAAATTACTGTAGGCAGCCTACGGGGCTGAATTTGGCACTAACTCTGCCTCTGTACTTCTATATCAGTGTCTTTGTACCAAAGACTAACACAGTGGAAGAAAAACTCTGAAAGCCGACGACGACACCCTGAGCATATTCCTAGTGACAATGAGTAAACAGACTGCACTGTCACAGATGAAAACGTTTGCTTAACCTCACCGACAGTGAAGTGTGTTTGTTTGACTCATTCTTGTTCCTTGGTGTTTATGTTAAATGACGCAGTGCGGGTGTGGGGTGTTTGCCAGGCGGGTCTATTTGACTGATACGGATCCTGGGAAAGAACGGAGAGTGTTATGGCGGATCCAATCCTACCCAGGCCTGGTGTGGCTGGGGAGACACAGAGCTCTGATAGCAGCAACAAATTAATGCGGCTGATTTAATGCCCATGTACTGTATTCTCCCCAGGCAAAGCGCTAACTGCTAGCCGTTAGCAAAGAGAGGAGATACATACTGCAGAGATTTAGGGGAAATCTATTAGGAAGATCCCAGAAGAACAACAACCAGACTCAACTAGACAAGCTGCGATCAGACCATACTAGATGAGCCAAGGCCAGATAAATATGATTATTTACTAAGAGCAGAGCAGAAAAGATGAGCACAGACTGCAAGAGTGGGCTACTTGCCCAACCTCAGATCCATAGTTGACCCATCATGTACAGACACCAATCAGAGGGACACACTGGGGAAATGAGACTTTTCTCTTGTCCCAATCAGGGAACAGATTACTTGAAATAGATACAGAGAGAGGAGGATGAGAAAAAGAGAAAGAGAGTGTGGTTTGATGCTGGAGTAAGAAATCAACAACTATTGACGGCTCTGTGATCGACCGGCCAGGGCTGGTTTGCTGACGCAGGAATTAACTGGTGGCTAAGAGGACGGAGACGGCTGATTGGTTCTTAGTTGTGAGAGCGTTCTATCACCAGACCTCGCGGGAACACTTGTCCCTCTAGTAGTTGAATTAATATTACAGATCCTACATGCCCTCCATTGATAACGTATATGAGTACCGCTCCAATGGAGAAATTGCCAAAGACTCCAGCCACCCAAGCCATAGACCGTCTGGCAAACGGTACCGGAGCATCGGCTCTTGGACCAACAGGCTCTGATACAGCTTTTACCCCCAAGCCATAAGACTGCTAAATAGCCAGACTGCTAAATAGCCAGACTGCTAAATAGCCAATTGATGGTAGCCAAACTATCTGCACTGACTCTATCTTGCACTGACCATACGCACACTCACTAGACTATATATACACACCATATTTTTTTACTCTGCATCGTTGGGAAGGGCTTGTAAGCAAGCATTTCATGGTAAAGTCTACACCAGTTGTATTCGGCGCATGTGATGAATACAATTTTATTTTATTTAATAATGAATGGAAATATCAGTTTTTTTTTTTTTTTTACGTTGATAAACATCTATGCATCTCACTCCCTTCGAGAAAATCCCATATTCTATTACAGTGTACGATATTGCTGCATAGTGTGGATTATGGTCGTTGGTGTAAAGACTGCCATGTGCATAGAAGGAGGGCGTGTCGGTGTGCATAATGAACTGTAGAGAGACTACCAGTCCTTCTTACATCCCTCCATGACAGGTACAAGCGTTTCGCTGCACCGGAGGTAACATCTGCAAATCTGTGTACGAGACCGATAGATGTGATTTGAACAATATGTTTACATAAGTCCCTTGTAATGGATATGATATGGATACCTGTAATCGTATGAAGGGTAACATCCAGCCCATATTACCCACGGGGATTAAGTGAAAGGGTGAACCACTGCTAATGTCCACATAAGGGAATTGACCTGCATAAGACAACAACCCCACACAACCAACCATTGAAACATGATGGACTGCAGCTAAAGAGCAACTACAGCACAATGATCACACACACCTAGTAGTCTGTTCTCGATACGACACCCACAGTGGAGGATGGTGTCACTAGAAATCAGAGGCTGTGTCCTTCCACCAACCTCCACTGCTACACCACTACTGCAGAACTCCTACACTACAAACATGGGATGTGTAGAGAGAGAGGCTATATTCCCATTGGTGTGAGCCAGGCCCCAGACTAATGACCACTAACACAACATAGGAGGAACAGAGAGGCAGGCGAATGACAACAGCCAGAAACACCCTGACCTACAGTAAAAGTGTGCGTGTGTGTGTAATATGTGTGCCAATGTAGTGTGTGTCGGGGTGGCGCGATGGCAGTCAGGATTTAAGTGGAGAAAAACAAAGCAGTGAAGCAGAAAAATAGAGTGTTTCTGGTTCAACAGCTGAGTCACAGAAATACAATTTCACAGTAAGGAGACAGTGGGGATGGTTCTAAATGGGTGACAGAAGTCACCGCTACACACGGCAGATAATGACAATGAGAGAGAAAGAGAGAGGGGATAGAGAGAGAGTGAAGGGAGAGAGAAAGGAGGTAGAGAGGGAGAAAACAAACAAACAAGCAAACAAACAAACAGATGAGCAAACAAACAAATGAATGAGAGAGAGAGAATATGTTCTACCTATCCTCCATACACAGATCTGTGTTCTAAGTGACCCAGGGCTTTAGGGTCAGGAGGGGAGTGACCTCTAAGCCTCATTAGTGGAGCAGCTAGCAACAATGCCAGATACAAGACTAGAACGGCCTAGCAACAGTGGTTCTATAATATCAGTAACATCTACGTGCATGTGAATTAGGATGGGTGAGAGGTAACCAAATGAGAGAAGTGGTCGTATAACAGAAAGGAGTTGAATAAGGCTTCTCTACTGCATAACCAAGTCACTGGGGTTTGGGTGCTGATGGCATAGGGAGAGAGAGAGAGAGAGAGAGAGAGAGAGAGAGAGAGAGAGAGAGAGAGAGAGAGAGAGAGAGAGAGAGAGAGAGAGAGAGAGAGAGAGAGAGAGGTGAACGTTCCGCACCCTTTGATCACTCCTACTTCCTGCCGCATCGTCCTCATTGCTACGGCAACAAAGTCCTGTCAGGAAAGATAAGGAACTCATCCTGAGCTTGTGCCAGAAACCTGTGCGGAATATCATCTGGGCTCAGTCTGCTGGGAGTTGTCTCTCTCTCTCTGTCTTCCTGAGAGCTCTGACGACATGATTCAGCCTGTTATCCAGCCTTCAACAAGGCCTAACTCATCAAACTCACCCATAACACCAACCATGACGTTAACACAATATAGTCAAAACTTTGGTTTTGGTAATGCATATTGATCTGTAAGCAACGCAGAAGTGAGTCTTGGAGCAATTCCCACCCCTTAGATTCACTGTTGCTTCATTTGGCCTGGTGTATTACATAGCGCTGAGCCTCTCCTCACGTAACTCAGACTTGCCTCATGTAATGCCGCATCAATGCCAGGGATCAAAGAGAACCCCAAACTAAGATTCCCAGAAATGTGTTGCATCACCACACACAACGAGGGCAGAAACTCAACTGCAAACAACACGTCCCAACCTTGTGAGAAGGTGATTAAACCATAGACTGTAGGATTAAGCTAGGGGGAATTTCAGGTATTTCAATTAGGAAAACACCTTCCCTCCCCTCCTCATCCCTCTCTCTGGACCAGATAGTTAGCGGTGATCAGGGTTGCTGACATGGCAGTCCGTGCAGCCGGCGAAGTATCAGACAGTTGTGTAAAAGATCTTGGCTTAAGGAGAGGTCTTACTCTAAGCAGCTATGAGATAAAACACACAGCCAGAGCCTTGAGGCCAGACACAAGGACGTGAGACCCAATAACCTCAGTTGCAGTTATCTCTGTCTTTATAGAATGGCCCTGTTTTTCACAGGACCTTCATTTACGTGTCTGCAGAGAAAACAGTTTCCCCAGGCCCCTTGTTCCACTACAGATAGATCCATTACGTATGAAGTGTGTGTGTGTGTGAGTGTGTGTCAATATGCGATATGTATGTCTTAGCCTGCCCTGAAGAAGCTCAGACAGATAGCGTAGGTACTTCAAAGCGAACAGCGATAAACACCTAGAACTGCAGCGTCTCATTGGCCGACAGAGACTTGGAGAGCTGCAATATCATTTGTCATTACTGAGTGACACTAAGGATGTGGCCCTTCTGCCCAGGGGATGCTTACATTTGAATAATGTGGAGCTGTTTGTGTTTTCGATTTATGTGCGTCAATAGAGGCCTTGACACACACACACACACGCTCGCTCGCACGCACACACACACACACACACACACACACACACACACACACACCCACACACACGCATGTACACGCAAACACAACATACAACAGGGCATGGATGTATGGATGCAGTATCAGCATCAAATCTGCCATATATCTCCAGCCGTACAGATAAAGGCCAGGTATAGGGGAAACTAATTCTATTTTAGCTCAGGAAGAGCTGAGGTAAGATAAGAGATAGGCCATTACACAGTGGTTTGTCCCTTTCACTTCTTTCCATCTGAAACAGCAGAAAAGGAGGCTGGATTGCATCCCAAATGGCACCCTATTCCCTATATAGTGCACTACTTTTTACCAGGGCCCATAGGTATCTGGGAGATAAGAACCCATAAGCAGACATTATTCCAACATTTATGGGCCGGCTTATGAGAAGCAAACTTCAGCTCTGCCTCGCCCCACAACTTGACGACAGTATGTTATGTCAACTGCGGCGATTTAATGTCATTTCCAAGCTATAAATCTGTAAGAGATCCACATCGGAACCAACTAGGAAAATCCATAAAACCCATCAGTGTGTTGTACATCCACATCCTCACTCCATACTCTGTGTCATCCCTCCCTCTGTCTCCTTGTTCGCGTCCTCTCCTCTCTCTGCCCCCTTAGTCCTTTTTCATCTCTCTGTTTCCTCACTTTATCTCTTTTTCCTCTCTCTCTCCATGTCCTTATCTCTCACTCTCATTTTCTCCTCCCTTCTCTCCATCTCACTCTCTCTCTCCGTATCGCCTCCCCCCCTCTGTTTCTCCCCATCCATCCCTCTCTCAGTCTCAGTGGGGTGTGAGAGCGTGATGAGAGAGCAGTAACGTAGGGGCTTGGTGTGATGAATGGCAGATGCAGTCACCTTGGATACCACCACTACACATAGCAACACACATGATGCCTGACATATTTATAATAAGTCACTTATCTGTCCCTCTCTCCCCTTCTGTCTGCCCCCTGTGTCTACTCACACATCCCCACTGATCTAGAGAGAGAGGTTACAGATGGGGGGCTAAGACCCTGTGTGTGTGTGTGTCCATGTGTGTATGTGTTTGTGTATGTGTGTATGTTTAGTGTACTGTATGTAATTATATGTGGGCATGGATGCATTCATAACTGTGTGTGTGTGTGTGTGTGTGTGTCGTTTGGTGTGAGCAGGCTCCTGAAGTTTGATGAATGTAACATCACACGGGTCAGTGCCCCCAGCACACCAGTCACCTTGGAAACGGTCTCCAGGCTACACCATCTGGTCTCCATGGTGATTCTGTAGAGAAGGCAACACACTGTGGCTCATACTACCTGTATACCCCTACTATAGACCACTACATATACCCTAGGCCACTGCATACCATATCCTCAGATTACCACACACAGTAACACTAGGATCTGACTGAGCCAGTTTCTGGTCACTAAGAGCCACCTGAGTAGCACAGATGACACAGTTAGATACTAGCTAAGTGGACAGAGAGAGACAAGGCTAAAAAATGAGACAGGCCACACACAGAGCAGAGAGACAGTAGTGGGATCTCTCTCTTTCTCATACACGATTCACAGATCACCAAAGGCCAGGATACACAGAGATAAGAGCAGAATGTTCTGTGTCCGTGTGTGTCTTCTACTCTGTCTCTTGTCAGTCTGTGAGTGTGCATCTTCTCTGTCTCTTGTCAGTCTGTGAGTGTGTGTCTTCTCTGTCTCTTGTCAGTCTGTGAGTGTGTATCTTCTCTGTCTCTTGTCAGTCTGTGAGTGTGTGTCTTCTCTGTCTCTTGTCAGTCTGTGAGTGTGCATCTTCTCTGTCTCTTGTCAGTCTGTGAGTGTGTGTCTTCTCTGTCTCTTGTCAGTCTGTGAGTGTGTGTCTTCTCTGTCTCTTGTCAGTCTGTGAGTGTGTATCTTCTCTGTCTCTTGTCAGTCTGTGAGTGTGTCTTCTCTGTCTCTTGTCAGTCTGTGAGTGTGTCTTCTCTGTCTCTTGTCAGTCTGTGAGTGTGTCTTCTCTGTCTCTTGTCAGTCTGTGAGTGTGTCTTCTCTGTCTCTTGTCAGTCTGTGAGTGTGTGTCTTCTCTGTCTCTTGTCAGTCTGTGAGTGTGTCTTCTCTTTCTCTTGTCAGTCTGTGAGTGTATCTTCTCTGTCTCTTGTCAGTCTGTGAGTGTGCATCTTCTCTGTCTCTTGTCAGTCTGTGAGTGTGTATCTTCTCTGTCTCTTGTCAGTCTGTGAGTGTGTATCTTCTCTGTCTCTTGTCAGTCTGTGAGTGTGTGTCTTCTCTGTCTCTTGTCAGTCTGTGAGTGTGTGTCTTCTCTGTCTCTTGTCAGTCTGTGAGTGTGTATCTTCTCTGTCTCTTGTCAGTCTGTGAGTGTGTGTCTTCTCTGTCTCTTGTCAGTCTGTGAGTGTGTGTCTTCTCTGTCTCTTGTCAGTCTGTGAGTGTGTGTCTTCTCTGTCTCTTGTCAGTCTGTGAGTGTGTATCTTCTCTGTCTCTTGTCAGTCTGTGAGTGTATCTTCTCTGTCTCTTGTCAGTCTGTGAGTGTGTCTTCTCTTTCTCTTGTCAGTCTGTGAGTGTGTATCTTCTCTGTCTCTTGTCAGTCTGTGAGTGTGTGTCTTCTCTGTCTCTTGTCAGTCTGTGAGTGTGTATCTTCTCTGTCTCTTGTCAGTCTGTGAGTGTGTCTTCTCTGTCTCTTGTCAGTCTGTGAGTGTGTCTTCTCTGTCTCTTGTCAGTCTGTGAGTGTGTCTTCTCTGTCTCTTGTCAGTCTGTGAGTGTGTCTTCTCTGTCTCTTGTCAGTCTGTGAGTGTGTGTCTTCTCTGTCTCTTGTCAGTCTGTGAGTGTGTCTTCTCTTTCTCTTGTCAGTCTGTGAGTGTATCTTCTCTGTCTCTTGTCAGTCTGTGAGTGTGCATCTTCTCTGTCTCTTGTCAGTCTGTGAGTGTGTATCTTCTCTGTCTCTTGTCAGTCTGTGAGTGTGTATCTTCTCTGTCTCTTGTCAGTCTGTGAGTGTGTGTCTTCTCTGTCTCTTGTCAGTCTGTGAGTGTGTGTCTTCTCTGTCTCTTGTCAGTCTGTGAGTGTGTATCTTCTCTGTCTCTTGTCAGTCTGTGAGTGTGTGTCTTCTCTGTCTCTTGTCAGTCTGTGAGTGTGTGTCTTCTCTGTCTCTTGTCAGTCTGTGAGTGTGTGTCTTCTCTGTCTCTTGTCAGTCTGTGAGTGTGTATCTTCTCTGTCTCTTGTCAGTCTGTGAGTGTGTGTCTTCTCTGTCTCTTGTCAGTCTGTGAGTGTGTCTTCTCTGTCTCTTGTCAGTCTGTGAGTGTGTATCTTCTCTGTCTCTTGTCAGTCTGTGAGTGTGTCTTCTCTTTCTCTTGTCAGTCTGTGAGTGTGTATCTTCTCTGTCTCTTGTCAGTCTGTGAGTGTGTATCTTCTCTGTCTCTTGTCAGTCTGTGAGTGTATCTTCTCTGTCTCTTGTCAGTCTGTGAGTGTGTCTTCTCTGTCTCTTGTCAGTCTGTGAGTGTGTCTTCTCTGTCTCTTGTCAGTCTGTGAGTGTGTCTTCTCTGTCTCTTGTCAGTCTGTGAGTGTGTATCTTCTCTGTCTCTTGTCAGTCTGTGAGTGTGTATCTTCTCTGTCTCTTGTCAGTCTGTGAGTGTGTCTTCTCTGTCTCTTGTCAGTCTGTGAGTGTGTCTTCTCTTTCTCTTGTCAGTCTGTGAGTGTGTATCTTCTCTGTCTCTTGTCAGTCTGTGAGTGTGTCTTCTCTGTCTCTTGTCAGTCTGTGAGTGTGTCTTCTCTTTCTCTTGTCAGTCTGTGAGTGTGTATCTTCTCTGTCTCTTGTCAGTCTGTGAGTGTGTATCTTCTCTGTCTCTTGTCAGTCTGTGAGTGTGTGTCAGGCCAAGGGTTGCAAAAGGAGGGTATGTTATTGGAAACCTTCAAAGTTTACCAGTAAACTACCAGCATTTTGGTATCATTCAAGGATTTTATGTAATCTATTACAAGACGTCTTGTAGGCTTTTTGGGTACTTCAGTTTATCCCAGCTGTCTGTAATTATCTCTGGCCCTCTGTGTGGCCTTATCACATGAAAATTAAATAAGATGGTAAAACAAATGACATCACAAAGATGTAAAACATTATTCTAAATATAAACCATCAACTTAGTGAACACCATTGGTGTTAAATATGAGGTTTTCAGCATGAAATATCTGTTATATATTTCTTTTACACACTTTTATGCTTTTTACTATGTCAATATGTATTGTTGTCAATGTTTTTTTATCAAACCGGTGGCAGTTGTGAAAAAGTCCAAAGTTGGAAGAGTCATTGTTGATTAGATGCTTTTATTATTAATTAGGAGATTTCTCTTGAACCATATGGTCTAAAAACGAATGGACACAGACATAATAAATGAATATTACGGTATACATGAATACACCAAAGTTATGATAGATTGCCATCGATTTTCTGTTAATTACCAAAATGGTTTAAGATTATGTTAACTTTAGTAAATTACCAGGATCTTTGCAACCCTAGTGGGGTCAGAGAGGTGAATTGGACTACAGCAGTCCAATAGCAAGCCCTGTGGTTGATGACATACCATTAGTCTAATCCCGAGCTCATTTAAATGGAGACAACATCCAGCACTCTGCAAGACTTCTGCATGTTAAACTAACAGGTTGTTTAGGGCATACTGATGTGGCTCTAATGGCCAGGCTTTGGCAGGTGCACAGAGAGAGAGAGAGGTGTGAGTGAGGGTTCGTGGAGAGTGTCTAGTCAGGTCTGTGTGTTGGTGCGGATGAGGATAGGTGGTGCGGTGATTGATTCGCTATGACATCTTCCAGCTCAGCGGATGGGCAAAGGCTCTGTTTCCTGCCAACTACCTCGGTGTGAATGTCAACAGCTAAATGACAAGGTGAGGACAAAGGAGAGAGAGAGAGAGAGAGAGAGAGAGAGAGAGAGAGAGAGAGAGAGAGAGAGAGAGACATAAGTAGGACACAAGTTCTGACATTATTGAAAGTCTAAGTCACCATTCCAGATATCTCCCTACCTACTAATGATGCTGCTGGTAGATCTCTAATCAGAGTGGTTAATGTGATTTTAACGTAACCCACAGACTGTGATTGATGAGGGGGCATGGGACTGAAAGAGAGGAAAGGAAAAACGTTTAGATGTAGTAGCCTGTTGAGAGAGAGAGAGAGAGGGAGGGGGAGAGGGAGAGGGAGAGGGAGAGAGAGGGAGAGATAGAGAGAGAGAGAGAGAGAGAGAGAGAGAGAGAGAAGGGTAGATGAACACAAACGGAAAGAAAAGAGAAAAAGAGAGCGATACAGAAAAAAAATAGCAAAAAATAAGAGAAATGGCTCAACTCTTCCTCCCATCCCTCCGTTGACATGGCCCTTTGTGAGCAGGGTGGCAGGCCTTTTAAATTCCACTCCTCTCCAAGTGACGTCCCTCCCACAGAATAAATTGAGAAAAAACAACAGAGCACAGGCATCATGCCAACTCTGCCACAGTGATAGCTCTCTTTTCCCCTCACCCCCCGCCACTCAATCCCTCAACATCAGTCCACACACATGCACACACACAAACACAGACACACACACGCACTTACACCGTTTTTTCAATTGAGTTTACTGAGTGTTTCTTTTACCCTCTTCCATAAATAGGACCAGGGGATAATGGCAGCCTCTGGACAACGATGAATGGTGTGCTGCTGTTATGTCTGCAGAAAGGAGTTTACTGATAAACAGCACAAAAGTGCTGAATCGTTGGATCTGACAATTTTCCCCTCAGGCTGTTGGGACAGAAGTAAAAAGTGGCCACCGTCTCTCTCCCAGGGGCCACTGGGGCTGAGCTGTGCTACAGTAGAGGGTCTAAAATAAAAACCTCACCGTTTTTGGACAAAGAGACGATACCTGGCTGACAGCCAGAGGCAGAGTCTAGACACAGAAATTAAAATACTTACATAACCACCCGAGAGAGAGAGAAAGAGAGACTGTTTGGAACTGTTTCAACTCAGATTGATTTATAATTTTTTATTTAAAAAAGACAGAAGAAAAAATTCAAAATTGTTTTTTTGGGGGTGACTTCAAGTATATTGTTTGTTAATTGATTTTGTGATAGACCTGATTCAACTTGAATAGATGGATTAATAGTGCTTTGGGTTTATGGACCACGTGTGTTATCTTACCTGTGAAGAGAGCTACTATTAAAGTAGGATATATACTGTAGGCTGCATCCCGAATGGCACCATAATCTTATATAGTGTATTACTTTTGACCCCTATAGGCCATGGTCAAAAGTAGTGCACTATATAAGGAATAGCATGCCATTTGGATGTAACCTTACAATAACTTGATCCCTGCTACTTCAAAGACCTGATGGGTTATGGATTTGACTGGATCCGTAGGAGAAAGGAAAAGCTTTCCACTTCTTGTACCTCCGCAATCCATCTGTCCCTTGACCCTCTTTTTTTTCACATTCACTTCATCCCTACTTTCCCCTCTGTTTTATCTGTCTCTCGCTCTCTTTTTTTTCTCCTTCTCTATCACCCTCCATTGTTTTTCTTATCTCACTTCCTCTATTCCCAACTCTCCCTTCATCACAATGCCTCTATCCTCCTTTTGTCCTCTCATCTCTTACATCCTCCTCTCCTCCACTTAAATCCCCCCAGTCCTTTCCCCTCTTTACTATCACCCCTCCCTCCATGCCTCTCTCCTCCTCTCTTCTTGGTCGTGGTACATAATCAATGGGAGTATATGGTGCGGACAGGCTCTGTCTGGCCAGTGCAGGCCCCCACTGATCCTATCTTCCTAATTAAGACATGAGGCCCGGACAGGGCAGGAGGGGTACTGCTTGGGAGAGGGACTGCTCTGCTGCACGGGGACACTGTAGAGGACACTGTAGAGGACACTGTGGGGCTGCATCCTAAATTACAGCATCCTTTTATATTGCACTACCTTAGACCAGCGCTGGTTAAAAGAAGTGCTCTTTATGGGGAATAAGGTGTCATTTGGAATGCACCCTAGATCCCATCAGCGCTGATAGCATCTTTAGCACTACGCTCGAGACACGGGCCACGGCGGGTTGGGAGTGGAGATGAGAGGGAACACAGTCATTCAGGACATTCTCATCTGATAGCACCATTTAATCTCACTGTCATCTCATAGTCGCTGGAAAACAATTTACTGGAGTGGACAAATCACTGAATATGAAGCTAATGACAGTTGGCTCTTTAAGTGTTTTTGGTGTTTATCCCCCTTCCTCCCCAAAAGTGAATGTTCTGTTGATTTTTATCAACCTACTCCACTTTTTCTCTACTTTTCTCGGACAGGCCACATGGTATGGTCTGTTATCCCCGCGGGTAGTGTGACATGGTCTGGTCCGGGTGATATCGGTGAGTCATCGACAGGGAGAAGCAGTCACATGGGCCAGCCAGCAGAACACTCAGACAGGAAACAGCCTGCTGAAACGCTGATGTAATCATGTGATGTAATAATCACCGTGTCTGGAGCTCCTCACAGGAACCAGGGAATAGGCCAAAACAGTCCAAGCAGCCAGATCAGCAAGCAGAGAGTCTTCACACACCTTACTGCACAAGTAGAATCTGCCAGACTATATATACACACTACATGACCAAAAGTATGTGGACACCTGATCGTTGAACAACTCCATCCAGAATCATGGGCAATAATTTGGAGTTGGTCACCCCTTTGCTGCTGTAACAGCCTTGACTCTTCTGGGAAGGCTTTAAACTAGATGTTGGAACATTGCTCCGGGGACTTGCTTCCATTCAGCCACAAGAGCATTAGTTAGTTCGGGCATTGATGTTGGGTGATTAGGCCTGGCACGCAGTCGGTGTACCAATTCATCCCAAAGGTGTTCGATGGGGTTGAGGTCAGGGCTCTGTGCAGGCCAGTCAAGTTCTTCCACACCGATCTCGACAAACTATTTCTGTATAGACCTTGCTTTGTGCATGGGGACATTGTCATGATGAAACAGGAAAGGGCCTTCCACAAACTGTTGCCACAAAGTTGGAAACACAGAATCGTCTAGAATGTCATTGTATTCTGTAGCTTTATAACATTTTCCTTCACTTGGGCCTAGCCCGAACCATAAAAAAAAGCCCCACACCCTTATCCCTCCTCCACCAAACTTTACAGCTGGCACTATGCATTTGGGCAGGTAGCATACTCCTAGCATCCGCCAAACCCATATTAGTCTGTCGAACTGCCAGATGATTCATTACTCCAGAGAACGCGTTTCCACTGCTCCAGAGTCCAATGGCAGCAAGCTTTACACCACTCCAGTCGACGTTTGGCATTGCGCATGGTGATCTTAGGCTTGTGTAGCTGCTCGGCCATGGAAACCCATTTCATGAAGCTCCTGACAAACCGTTTTTGTGCTGACGTTGCATCCAGAGGCAGTTTGGAACTCGGTAGTGAGTGTTGCAACCTATTTTTATGCGCTACGTGCTTCAGCACTCGGCGGTCCCGTTCTGTGAGTTTGTGTGGCCTAGCACTTTGCGGCTGAGCCGTTTTTGCTCCTAGACCTTTCCACTTCACAATAACAGCACTTACAGTTGACTGGGGCAGCTCTAGCTGGGCAGAAAATGTATGAAGTAACTTGTTGGAAAGGTGGCATCCTATGACGGTGCCACGTTTAAAGTCACTGAGCTCTTCAGTAAGGCCGTTCTACTGCTAATGTTTGTCTATGGAGATTGCATGGCTGTGTGCTCGATTTTATACACCTATCAGCAATGGGTGTGGCTGAAGTAGCCGAATCCAGTAATTTGAAGGGGTCTCCACATACTTTTTTATATATAGTGTATATATATTTATATATATCTTCCCTACTCTGTGTAGGCTATTGTCAATATCTAAGCACCTCAAGCATGAACTGATGCACTGACACACCGAGGACATAAAGTGCTTGCTTTGTTTAAACCAATGACCGTATAACACTAACACAGACACCCAATACTAAGTAGTACTAATCAACCAACTGTCAACAACCAACTGTCAAGCCTTGATCTTATATCATTACCTCACCCTTAATACCCATCCAGCCTTCCCCTTCACATTGCCTGGAGTGAATGAGAGATCACCTGACTAAACACTGCAGTCACCTGAAATAAAAATGACAATGCACACATTTCACTGTCTGATGACTCCAGGAATCCCTGCAAATCAATAATAATGCTATTACCTCTCCACCACAAAGCGTTGGTATAATATTCTCCTGCATGATCTCATCATCTCCTTGACTCATCTGCAGTATTGTAGAAGATAAACAGCATAGCCTGTTTTGGTCTGTATCCAGGACAATGGGATTATTTAGTCTGTTCCTGTGTGTGTGTGTGTGTGTGTGTGTGTGTGTGTGTGTGTGTGTGTGTGTGTGTGTGTGTGTGTGTGTGTGTGTGTGTGTGTGTGTGTGTGTGTGTGTGTGTGTGTGTGTGTGTGTGTGTGTGTGTGTGTGTGTGTTTGTGCCTGCCACGGTGATAAGGCTTGATTCATTGAATGGGCTTATTGCGGCTGCAGTGGCAGAAATAGGCATGCTATTGAGATACAGAGCTAAGCTAGAGGGGATGGGCTGGGTTTAATACAAGCTTATCTCAGAGCAGGTTTTCTAAAGATCACTGCTATCATTATGCTAATAAGAATAATATGAAAAGTATGTCAAAAGAGTGCAGTATTTGTGGATGTAAGGTGTCTAAATGTTTCATGAATGTATCTCTCACTTCTATGCTTTGTACTCATGTGTTCTGTAATATACTGTCATTTGTTCTGTTGATAGCTGTATTGTCTCATGATGAATGATTCCTTTGTATGCCACTATATTACTCTGTGTTTTCCAGATGCTGTGTTCTGCTCCCTTGTGTTACTGTACTAGAAGTGTTTAGAACCGTTTGGTTTTGCTGCTGAGCTCTGTTTGGTGATGCTCTCTTTGTGCTGTCTCAAGCTTCCTTGTATGCCATCTGTCATTTTGAAGAGCATAGGCTGTAATGTAGTGTGTTATTGAATAAGAATGCTTTGTACAGGGACATTTGTGTTTTGTAGTCACAATGTATTTTAGTTTGAAGTTGTCCCTGGGGGTTTAGGTTATTGTATGCTGTGTGTTTTACTGTGTTATGCTATTTGTGTGTGTGTGTGTTGTGTGTAATCTCTTGTGGTGTTTCATATTGTTTAGTGTTGTTGTGGTGTTCAGTAATGTGCTGTTGTGTTGAAAGGACTATCCCCCCCAGGGAGCTCCTCTCCCTCTCCCTCCCTCTCCCTCGCTTTCTCATCTCCTCCCCTACCCTCCTCCTTTTTCTCTCAAACCAGGAGCCCGTAGACTGGGAATATTAATCATGCGTATGTGTATCACGTGTGCCAAAGCCTAGTTTTCTAATTTCCCTCATGTGTGATTAATTTTTTTCATCTATTAAAAGTACAGTTTTTATTTATTCCTCATGTCTGTTTTCTTTGACATTTTAATCACTATTTGCGTGGACATATTTGCTTTTCATTCAACCTTTCTATCTGAGCGTTTGTCTTGCGGAGCGAAGGAGGGAATTCAATTGCAATTAGCACCCTCTTGGGACAAAGCCCGACACACCTGACCAGCATGGGCTTAACGAGCTGCCATCTGAATAACGGTAGCTCATCCTACCTGTTAAGGATCCTGTGTGTAGCTGGTGAATAGGAGTCAGGCGCAGGACAGCAGATATGAGTGATAAAAGTATTTACTCCAAAAATCACAAATACAAAATCACATTTACCGAGCCCACATTAACGGACCGTATAACATACAAACACTAATGATTGCCAATTGGGGCCAGACGTCACCCTCCTCTGGTCATCCTGGTATTGGTCGGACAGTGCGCTGTCTTAGTGGGAAGTACTGGTGGTCCACCTTGGCCAAGGACGTGAGGGTTTATGTTTCCTCCTGCTCAGTGTGCGCCCAGTGCAAGGCTCCTAGGCACCTGCCCAGAGGGAAGTTACAACCCCTACCCGTTCCACAACGTCCGTGGTTGCACCTGACTGATCTTCCTCCCTCACAGGGAAACACCACGATCCTGGTCGTTGTGGATCGGTTTTCTAAGTCCTGCCGTCTCCTCCCTTTGCCCGGTCTCCCTACGGCCCTACAGACTGCAGAGGCCCTGTTCACACACGTCTTCCGGCACTACGGGGTGCCTGAGGATATAGTCTCTGATCGGGGTCCCCAGTTCACGTCCAGAGTATGGAGTGAAGGTGAGTGACTCTGTTAAGGATCCTGTGTGTAGCTGGTGAATAGGAGTCAGGCGCAGGACAGCAGATATGAGTGATAAATGTATTTACTCCAAAAATCACAAATACAAATCACAAATACAAATCACATATACCGAGCCCACATTAACGGACCGTATAAGCTCTCACAGTCGGTGACCTCTCATGACAGTTCCCAGCCACGGCAGCAATGGCGGAAGCAGGAAGTGGATGTATTGTGCGATTCTGTTGGCACGACGATGGTGAAGAAGAGTGGAGTGAAAAGGGCTTAAGTTGGAAATGAACCGCAGTTTATGGTTGGAGTGCGATTCACGAGCAAGGATGTTTTTTGGGGCTGACCCGTTTGCGGTCTCGAAGATGGTGAAGGACGAATTGGGAAAAGTGGAATCAGTCAGAGTGAACAGGAGCGGTATGTTGTTGATTTCGTGTGTGTCAAAAGCGCTAAAGGAGAAAGTTCTGTGGCTCTACAAGATATCGATGTATGATGTGGAAAGCTGTGATTTTCACTGGTTAAAGGTGTCATCTCTGGCGTCTCGTTGGACATAGAGGCTATGTGGTTTAGCGATAACATGCCAGGAGTGGTAGACGGACATCGCTTGAATCGAATGATAGACAGAAAGAAGGAGCAAAGCCTTTTACTGTCGCTTGATGAAGTGGTTCTCCCATCTTAAGTTAAACTTGGTTATGTGAGTTATGTACAGAAACCCTTACATGTGGCTAGTTTTTGTCGAAGGAATAAATATGTTGTAGTTGAAGAGTCAGATGAAGCATGTTGCAGTAATTGGGATGGGAATCAAGTTCCTGAGTTCCTGGAGTGCCCTGTAAGGATGAGGGAGGTCGCAGTAGCTAGGATCAGGGCTATCCAGCAGGTCTCCTATGTGGAGGCAGTGAAAATAGCTGAAATAGTGAGTAGAGATGAGCCGGTAGTGGATGTCCCACAGTCTGCAGTGAAAGCCATGCAGGAGAAGGATCACGACCCAATGACAGTGAAGAAGGTGGACTTTGTTGTGTTTATAGTGCAAGAGATAAATTGCAAAAAGAAGTTAGACATCATTGTGAAGGGGGCAAATAGATTTCTGGATCTCCAGGACTTTACAGGATACATGTCATAGGGAATAGTCAGTTGAAAACTCTTGTTTTTGCGGTAGGCGTTGGAGGAGTTGAACATTCATAGCGTTCATCCTCCCACTTTTATAAAAAAACTATTATAGGTCAACAGACTAGTGTCTGACAAGGATCAGAATGTACCCCAGTAAAGAAGTCGGAGTCTAAACTATGCAATAGGTTCAATGAATTGAGAACTCAACTGAAGGCAAGTTTGTCAACATGCACATTTCGACCTGTTCATGTTTTGGAAAACAGCCAATTAGATGGTGTCGTACGGGGGCCGTAGCACACCACAACAGCCAATCAAATGGTTTCAAACTGACAAACAAACTGTTTAATTGGTCATTTTAGAAGATTAACTATTTGGGATACACGTTTACTCCTCAACAATATAAAAAAACGATTCTATGGTCTAAATTGATAGAATTTAGATTATAATTCTTAGATTAAGGAAGCTGTGTGATAATAAACTATTGTAATAACAAAATATCACAACTCTTACATTTCAAAACTGCTTCGACTTCCTTGCTGTTCACTACTACCACCAAATTATTGTAACATTTCTCCTGCCTCTGGATGCAACGTCAGCACAAAATCTGTTTGTCAGGAGCTTCATGAAATGGGTTTCCATGGCCGAGCAGCTACACAAGCCATGCGCAATGCCAAGCATCAGCTGGAGTGGTGTAAAGCTCGCCGCCATTGAACTGAAACGTGTTCTCTGGAGTAATAAATCATGCTTCACAATCTGGCAGTCCGACAGACAAATCTGGGATTGGTGGATGCCAGGAGAATGCTACCTGCCCCAATGCATAGTGCCAACTGTAAAGTTTGGTGGAGGAGGAATAATGGTCTGGGGCTGTTTTTCATGGTTAAGTCCCCTTAGTTCCATTGAAGGGAAATCTTAAAGCTACAGCATACAATGACTTTCTAGATGATTCTGTGCTTCCAACTTTGTGGCTACAGTTTGGGGAAGGCCCTTTCCTGTTTCAGCATGACAATGCCCCCATGCACAAAGCGAGATTCATACAGAAATGGTTTGTCGAGATCGGTATCGAAGAACTTCGCTGGCCTGCACAGACCCCAACGAACACCTTTGGGATGTATTGGAATGCCGACTGCGAGCCAGGCCTAATCACCCATCATCCGTGCCCGACCTCACTAATGCTCTCACTAATGGCTGAATGGAAGCAAATCCCCGCAGCAATGTTCCAACATCTAGTGGAAAGCCTTCCCAGAAGAGTGGACGCTGTTATAGCAGCGGAGGGGGGACCATCTCCATATTAATGCCCATTATTTTGGAATGAGATGTGTAGTGTATGACTGCCTCCCTGTGTTTGTGGTTTTTGTGATTCTAAAGGACCTTGGTTTTTGACGCGTGTGGACTAGGAACAGAATGATCACTAGAAATATAGACAGAGATTTCAGATGTTTGAAAAGGTCCCTCAGAATGTCCATCATAAGCCTTCCTTGGCACTATTGCCCAGCACTGGGAGCGAACTCATGATGCTCGGAGCCAGAGCACGCAGCTTAGACCACTGCTCCACCTCAGTTCAAAGAGATCTAGCAAGCCGTGGTACTACTTCATGTTTTAAACCTTCCCCAAACCATAGCGCTAATACCTAAACGTAACCCTTTGAGTTGTTTCTGTTTTAACCCAGTAACCACACAGAATTAATGCATCTAAAATAGACGAAGGGAAGCAGATCTTGCCTCTCTCTATCGCTCTCCAGGTGTTCTGTGCCATTCTGAGTTGAGGAGAAGGAGATGACTGTGGAGCTTTCGACAAATGCAGAATTTCAATATCTGAAGATTGGCAGCTCCCAATAGAGGTGGTTTCAATCCCAGACACACACACACACCGCTGGCGGGGTGCAACAATCGCTCCCCACATGCGCGTGTGAAAGTTTCCACTGCCAAAAGACACACGAACACACAGCGTGGCAGGAGCTGGCACGAGGTACTGGTGCATGGATGTGAGTTTGTGTGTGTGTGTGTAATGCACGGAAGTGAATGTCAGCCTGTTTATGCATGCATGTTAAATGGTACATCAGTCTGTTATCCATTACCTCCCATTTGATAGTTCAGGGGTTTTCAAACTTTTCTTGCTCAGGGACACCCACCCAGGCAAACTGGTAACCCAGGGACCCCCATCATATGTTCCCCCCAAAAAATCACATCCTGTCTCATCAGGTGAATGATACTGGCAAATAGAAGTACTCAATGTTTTAAAATGACTAGATTTAGTAGACATTCATTATTTTGACCTCCCCACAGTTCCTTGGAAGAGGAAGTGTAAACTCTAATATACTCTATTATCTAGAAAGGGATCTTGGCGGCATAGATAACATGCTGCTGTTGTAAAGCACATTTTCTGCAATTCTACAAATCTTTTCATTGAGCTGAGAAAATGCTGCAGTTTTTAAATTAATTTCCAGCAATTCTACAATTTGGCATGGAGCTGAGAAACAATTTTGCAGTTTTAAGGCAAATTTCCTGCAATTTCCTGCATTTTGCCATCATTAATGCTTTGTTCCTCATCAATGCTTTGTTCCTCATTCCCAAGAAATGATACAAAAGAATTGCGGACCCCCTGCAGTACCCCTGTTTGAAAACCCCTGCACTAGTTCATGTGCATGTATGCTACTGAATGAGTGTGTGTGTGTTTCACACCTACCAAGGTAACCCTAACCTGGGGGATGGAAAGGCCTAGTGAATGTCTCTCCTGCTGCCTTTGCGTTGAGTAAACTACACCTCTGCTCACGCTACTGGCTAATTAGCCTCGGAAGCCCTGCTTGGCCATCTACTGTGTAACCCAACAGGCCTGGCAGTAGACTGGCAGCACACACCCTTTGTCTCTGGTCCTCTGTCAACAGGCTACAGTCATCAGCCTTGTACACGAGCTGTCACTCATGTGGTGACAGTGACGTCTTAGATGGGTAATTTAAAAGGCTATAGGGAGGGGTGACGCGTGGCTGAATTCAAACCACCTGGCAAACAGGTTTGTGTGTGGGGAGGAGTTGTGTGTGTGTGAGCACAATGTTCTTTGGAGTTGTGATTTGTCCCTGGCTGCCGTGCGTTTCAAGGATTCTTCATCTCAAACCAGAGCTGTTAGTACCAAGGCCCTCGGGACACTACTGCTTCTAAGGACACTCTGCTTTGGTTAACATGATGTGAAGTTTGTGCATTTCCTGTACAATCAATAGATGTACACTCCACCAGTCTACTACACGTACTTGAACCCTTATAGGGTTGAGGTCAACTGAAAAGATTGTGTTGAATAGCAGATGAGTTGTTTGTGGGTGTTGAAAGTGTGTGTGTGTGTATGTGTGTGAGTGTGTGTGTGTTGTTGTTGTTGAGTCAGTTTTCTAGCCTATGGCTAGTGTTGCTGTTGCTCATGGCTGTCAAAATTATTAACACCCTTCTAGTGAAGCACAAACGCTTTCAACAAGGTTATATGAGACTGCAACAGAGTGTGTGCGTGTATGCGTGTGCCTTCGTGCATGTTTGTGTGCGCGTGCGTGTTTGTGTGTGTGTGCGAAGTGCAATCATACGCTCTTTAAACTGCAAACACAACCCAATTTCACTCTTACTGCCTCATTTGCAGATCAAACACTAATGATGTTGGGTTTTGTTTGGCAACACAAATGCATAGAACTCAGTTACTTTGAAGTTTCACAAGTTTTCAATAATTGCTACTTGCCACTTTGAGACAGGACTGTTTAGAGAATCAGGGGGACCACAGATTATATAATTTACACAATGTGCAGCAGTCATGTTACTGAGTGGTTCTTTGGCATGGATAATATACCCCAGCAGCATGGATAATATACCCCAGCAGCATGGATAATATACACCAGCAGCATGGATAATATACCCCAGCAGCATGGATAATATACCCCAGCAGCATGGATAATATACCCCAGCAGCATGGATAATATACCCCAGCAGCTATGCTTTACGCTTGAGTGATCATCATCAAATAGTTTTCTAAATGGTGAAACAACACATGCCCACATTCCCACATGCCCACATGCCCACATTCCCACATGCCCACATTCCCACATGCCCACATGCCCACATTCCCACATGCCCACATAACGTCAGAGTGCATTTTATTTATGCCATAGGGCCAGTGTTTGTGAGTGTGTGTATGTTGCACTTCCTCATGATGCTTATCTTGGGCTGAATAGATGCCAGCCAGGGTTTGAATGGCTGCTAAAAATACAGTGCCAGCTGTTTGTGAGGACGCTGGACGACCCGAGCACAGCTCATTGTTAACCAATGACAGTAGATCCATTAGAGCGGACCCAAGCATTAGGGCCTTTTAACAGGGCCACACACAGTACTGCTATCCTCTGCCATACACACTGAAGACAAGCAAGGCTACGGCAGAGCATCCTGACTGATGGCAGCCTATTCTTGCAAAGTCAATGCTTGGAGTTTGTCAGAATTTGTGGGTTTTTGTTTGTCCACCCGCCTCTTGAGGATTGACCACAAGTTCTCAATGGGATTAACTACTTAGGGAGTAGCGGCGCGCTAGCCGGTGAAATGTAAGGCGCCAAATTCAAAATCCAAAAGTTGAATTATTAAACATTCATCAATATACAAGTGTTGCATAGTCATCAAAAGCTCTGCTTCTTGGCAATATCACAGCGTTGTCAGATGAAAGCACAAAATTTGATTATTTGAGGATAGCACCTCATATATTTTCCACATTAGCATAAATTCATATCCAGCTCGGGTCACACAAAACCCATATAAGAGCTAAAGAATATCACTTACCTTTCAAAGAACTTCTGCTAAAGCTTCCCAAGTGTCCAACGAAGACATCCAATGTTTTTTTTGTTAGAAAAAGTAATTTATGATATCCATAAATCTCCATTTGGTTGGCGCGTTATGATCAGAAAATCCATCGTTGAGTCGCCCATTGAACCGTGAAGAGAACACGTTCAAATTATACCTATAAACTTTCTACAAACAAGTCAAACATCATTTTTAATGTATCCTTAGGTATCCTTTTATGTATATTTACTGTAATATTTCAACTGGACGATAACGTGAACAATAGGAAAGGAAAATAAAGTGGGGTGCGCTCACTATCTCGCACCAGTCGAACATTGTTGACAAAAGTGGTCCCTTCACTACTTCCTCTTCCTATCCGTTCTGCTTAGTGCTAGAGCTTCCAGACACTGTATAAAGACTGTTGACATCTAGTGGAAGCCATAGGTACTGCAGTCTCAGTCCTAGTTAAAATAGAAATAAATAGGCAGCCTGGAGAAGAAGGTCATGTACAAAAAAAACTGCAAATCCGGATGGATTTTCCTCAGTTTTCGCCTGCTATATCAGTTCTGTTATACTCACATACATTATTTTAACACTTTTAGAAACTTCAGAGTGTTTCCTATCCAATAGTACTAATTATGTGCATATACTATTTTATGGGCCTGAGTGGCAGGCATTTTACTTTGGGCACGCCAGACTCTCCAAAACTGTCACCTCTGCTGCCGCTCCCTAAGAAGTTAAGGTCTGGGGAGTTTCCTGGCCATGGACCCAAAATATTGAAGTTTTGTTCCCTGAGACACTTAGTTATCACTTTTGCCGTATGGCAAGATGTTCCATTATGCTGTAAAAGGCATTGTTCATCACCAAACTGTTCCTGGATGGTTGGGAGTAGTTGCTCTAGGAGGATGTGTTGGTATTATTCTTTATTCATGGCTGTGTTCTTAGGCAAAATTGTGAGTGAGCCCACTCCCTTGGCTGAGAAGCAACCCCACACATGAATGTTCTCAGGATGCTTTACTCTTGGCATGACACAGGTGTCTTCTCCGGACAAGCTTTTTTCCGGATGCCCCAAACAATCGGAAAGGGGATTCATCAGAGAAAATTACTTTACCCCAGTCCTCAGCAGTCTAATCCCTGTACCTTTTGCAGAATATCAGTCTGTCCCTGATGTTTTTCCTGGAGAGAAGTGGCTTCTTTGCTGCCCTTCTTGACACCAGGCCATCCTCTAAAAGTCTTTGCCTCACTGTGCATGCAGATGCCCTCACACCTGCCTGCTGCCATTCCTGAGCAAGCTCTGTACTGGTGGTGCCCCGATCCCGCAGCTGAATCAACTTTAGGAGACGGTCCTGGCGCTTGCTGGACTTTCTTGGGCGCCCTGAAGCCTTCTTCACAACAATTGAACCGCTCTCCTTGAAGTTCTTGATGATCCGATAAATGGTTGATTTAGGTGCAATCTTACTGGCAGCAATATCCTTTTTGTGAAAAGCCCTTTTTGTGAAAAGCAATAATGACTGCACATGTTTCCTTGCAGGTAACCACGGTTGACAGAGGAAGAACAATGATTCCAAGCACCACCCACCTTTTAAAGCTTCCAGTCTGTTATTCGAACTCAATCAGCATGACAGAGTGATCTCCAGCCTTGTCCTCATCAACACTCACACCTGTGTTAACGAGAGAATCACTGACATTATGTCAGCTGGTCCTTTTGTGGCAGGGCTGAAATGCAATGGAAATGTTGTTGGGGGATTCAGTTCATTTGCATGGCAAATAGGGACTTTGCAATTAATTGCAATTCATCTGATCACTCTTCATGACATTCTGGAGTATATGCAAATTGCCATCATACAAACTGAGGCAGCAGACTTTGTGAAAATTTACATTTGTGTCATTCTCAAAACGTTTGGCCACGACTGTACTATTAAACATATATCACTGACCAACCCCTTCAAATAGGGTTCATAAAAACAGCTGCAACAACAACAAAAACATTACCAATACAACACTTCATCACAAATCTATCACTTCACAGCCAGCCAGCTTGTGTGTGTGTGTTTCTGTTCAACCAAACAAGATTTCCTGGTTTATCTTCAAGAAGACTCTATGTTCCAGAGAGGTGGTCGTTCAGTTTAGAAAAAAACGAACTAAAACTAAACATCATTGTTTTTTTGTTGTTGATTTTTTTGCAGTCAAAGGTAAGAGTTTCAGTAAAGGTTAAGTTTTTCAAATGTTTTTATAATTTTTTTTATTTCAGTTTACTAAATTGTTTTTTCAATTTTAGTTTTGATTTTAGTTAACCTTCACACCAACATATAGTCATGTAGTCACTCCATATCAGGCGTCCACCAAACCACTCTCGAACGTTAGATTAACGCTGAGGATAGGTTACTTAGATGTTTTGGGGAAACACCTAATCTGTACTGATGGGAACATGTGAGGAACAGGTGAGGAGGTCAGGTTACTGAAGAAAGAGGAGGATATTCAGACACTCTGGAAGTAGGATGGACATAGATTTCAGAAATGTTCAGGTTACTACTGCACAGTTGAGTAGACGCACGCACGCACACACACACACACACACACACATACACACACACACACACACACACACACACACCGGGAAAATGTCTGTCCTGATCTAGCAATCAGCATTACAACGTTAATGCAACTAAACTGTCATTATAAACACTTAATCATTTCTATCAATACCTCTGCTGCCATCTATCTTGTATGTCCTTGACAACTTGGTTATACTCAACTCTAAACTATAGACAAGCTAAAAAGTATTTTGTGTTGCTAAACCAACAATAAGTATTTTAACATTATAATGTTGTATTCTATGTATTCAAACATTCCAATTTCAATTGTCATGACACATGAACTGTAAATTGTTCTGTTCTTAATGGCTCTGCCTCATAGTTAAAAATATACATAGAGATAATAGAGAGCCCACCTCTTCATAAAAAAAGCTCTCCCTGGCCTCTGACTGTACCATTCTTTCCTCACTTTCACTAAACTGAGGAATGAGCCAGTTATTCTCTCTCTCTCCCTCTCCCTCTCCAAGTTCTCACAGAATTACTTGTTCATCCATGTTTACCAAATGTCAAATTTCAGGTTAAGTTTAGGTTATGGTTAATTAAGTTCAGGCATTAACTCCACATTCTTAAGGTTAGGCATGGTTAAGGTAAGGGCTAAGGTTTGGGATAGGCTTATATTTAAAAAAATAAAAAACATATTTCTATTGCTGGATTCAAACTTGCAACCTTTGGAATGAGATGATTACGCCCATGCGCCATCCCCATTCACAACACCCTAGCAAAACCGAAACCTACTTGAAGGTAACAGCGCTCACTGTTGCCCATAGTGGCCGGTTTCCACTTCATCTCCCAACGTCCTCAGACAATGACGGACGTTGAATACTGACTTGTACCATGGTTGACCTGGCTGCTCACTTTACCCATTCTCTGCGTCTGTCTCTTTTTCTCTCTCTCTCTCCTATCTCTCCTTCTCTCTCACTGTTATCACAGGGCCAGATTAGCAGGTAAACTGTGTTGCCGTGGCAACACTGGGGACTGGAGTCTCTACGGTCCCTAAGCTCGTTAAGTCTGATAAAAGATAAAGTTTAACACTGAATATTGCTAGGGTTGAGTGTGTCAGGCGATTGTATGTGTGTGGTGTGTGTGTGTGTGTGCTTACCCGCACATGCAGACTTGGTTCCCTTTGCCAAACAAGCCCCTGTTTTAATTCCACACAGAGATTTCTCAATCATCCCTTTAGATAATAGAGGGGGGAGGCAGAGAGATCTCTTTTTTGTCTCGTTGACTTTTGGAGAAAGATAAGAGTCCCCCTCCAGTACTATGAAAGCAGAAAGTGATGAAGAACCTCCTCCCAGTCTCTGTTATTTTTGTTGAATAATCAGTCCCTGACATTCATCACAAGACATCTCTTCTTTCAAAAGGATTCGATGGTGTCTTAACTTCTTAGGGAGCGGCAGCAGAGGTGACGGTTTTGGAGAGTCTGGCGTGCCCAAAGTAAAATGCCTGCCACTCAGGCTCAGAAAATAGGATATGCACATAATTAGTACTATTGGATAGGAAACACTCTGAAGTTTCTAAACGTGCTAACATAATGTCTGTGAGTATAACAGAACTGATATAGCAGGCAAAAACCCGAGGGAAATCCATCCGGAAATGCAGTTTTTGGTGACCTTTGCTCTGTTTGACACTCTCCCCATTGACTTCAAGGCAATCCAGCTCCTGGATTGCAGTACCTATGGCTAGCGCCCCATTGCACCCTAAGTAGTTAATGTAAGAAATGGGCCTAAATTACAGAACAGAACAGCCCCATGAATAAACTTGCTCAGTGAGGAGTGAAACACATGCCATGTTTTATCATCTACTGGGTGGAATCAGTGAGCATTACAGTAAACAATTACAACATAATGGATGATGATGAGGATGACCATGATGTTGATGATAATATATATATATATATATATATATATATATATATATATATATAGACTAACTGAATAGACAACACACAGATGCATGCATGCACGTACACTAAGGCTGGGAATTGCCAGGGACCTCATGACACGATACTATCATGATTCTTAGGTGCCAATACAATATGTACTGTGATTCTCACCGTTCTATATATATATTGCAATTCGATACTGCAATTTTATTGTGATTTGATGTTCCAAACATATTTCTAACTGTATGTCTGCTGCAGAGGGACAAGAGTGTTTTGGTGCAGGTACAGCTGACTAGAGCTAGCTAACGCTACCTAGCAACGCTACCTCAGGCTGGGGCAAAGGTTCACCTTTCAACAGGACAACGACCCTAAGCACACAGCCAAGACAACGCAGGAGTGGCTTCGTCTCTGAATGTCCTTGAGTGGCCCAGCCAGAGCCTGGACTTAAACCAGATCGAACATCTCTGGAGAGACCTGAAAATAGCTGCGCAGCGACGCTCCCCATCCAACCTGACAGAGCTTGAGAGGATCTGCAGAGAAGAATGGGAGAAACTCCCCAGATACAGGTGTGCCAAGCTTGTAGCGTCACACCCAAGAAGACTTGAGGCTGTAATCGCTGCCCAAAGGTGCTTCAACATAGTCATGAGTTAAGGGTATGAATACTTATGTAAATGTGATACTTACCTTTTTATTTTTAAGAAATGTGCAAAAATTAAAAAAAAAACTGTTTTTGCTTTGTCATTATGGGGTATTGTGTGTAGATTAATGAGGGAAAGGCTCTAACATAACAACATGTGGAATAAGTCAAGGGGTCTGAGTACTTTCCGAATGCACTGCATACAGGTTTATATACTGTATATACAGTACATTTATTTGAATACAAAATTATCTATATAATATCGTCCAAAATATTATTGCGATATGTAACTGTATACATTTTTTCCCTCATCACTAACGTGCACACACACGCACGCGCACACACACACACACTGTCTGCCCTTCCGCAGTCCTGGTGCAGACCCCTCATTACAGAACAGGAAGAGTTTCTCTGCCTCCAGAGACCAATATACAACCTACTCCTGTTCTGCTGCAGCGCTGTGGTAGGAGAGCAGTGTGTGTGTATATGTTTATGTATATATGTCTGTCTGTGTGTGTGTGTGTGTGTGTTTGTGTGTGTGTGTGTGTGTACACCCTTCACCAGCCTGCCTGTTTTCACACAGATGATGAGTCAGAGACTCTGGTCTGTTTCTCTCTGCCTTAATCACCCTAGAGAGAGAGATAATAAAGGGAGGGAGGGAGAATAGAGAGAGAGAGTACAGAGAGATATAAAGTGAAACAAAGAGAAAAAAGGCCACATCCCTAACTGTAGCCTTGTTAGTTAAACCTCTCATCTCCTCTCTCCCATCTCTTCTCTAAACTCCTCTCTCCTCACCCTCTCATTAAGAGATCTGAATAGAATAGGACATCATTCTCCCAGCAGGAGCTGAGTGTTTAAGCCCATTGGGAGAAAATACAGATTTACTTTCAGGTCTGCTTTAAAACTCCCCTCATTCACCCTCAGTTCAATACACTTCTCACTGATACACACACCCATTGTAATGCAAGTCTAATGGGACGTCAAGCCTGCAGCTTATATTGGGCAAGTTAAAAGGATATACTATCTTTGGGCTACTGCTATCATTGTGTTAATGATAGGATCTGGTCATGGATAGTCGCCATACAGACACCGACTCTTAAAGGTTTAAGATACGCTATAACACGGTCAATGGGAATATGGCTCTGAACGTGGGGTGAAAAAGTTTGTCTGAGAGATACCGGGAACATTTCCTCTAATACCGTTCAATCATGGACACTAATATCTTCCTATTGGAGAAGAGAAGGGAGTGGTCAAGGAAGAGAGAGCTGTCTGGTGGTTTGGTAAATGGTGAGGGTGAGGTAAAGGTGGAGAATAAGTGGAGGAAGAGTGTTTCATATTAGAAAAGAGAGAGGGAGGGAAATCTATAGGCCAAAGTGGACCTCAATATAAAGATGTGGGCGAGGCTTTGATTCTTCATATCTCTCACTGTCTCTCACTGCTTTCTAAAAGCATCGGCGGAGGAGAGAAGAGAGAGGAGGAGAGGAAAGAGGAGAGGAGGAAAAGAGCACAGACACACAAAGACATAGACCTCACAAAGAACTGTGTGTTTGTGTGTGTGTGTGTGTGTGTTTCTGTGTGTGTTTGTGTGTCTGGGCTTGTGTGTGTTTGTGCTCTGAGGGCTTGAAAGATGGCAAGAATACAGGCCTGAGGGAAAAGAGAGATGACTTGTAGATAAGTGGTATCTAATGATGGTTAAACATGGAGATGTTAGAGACAACAGGTCCAGGGGGGGAGAACCACAATGAGCCCCCAGACATGGCTCAGCTCTTCCCAAGGCTGAGTCATCATCTCCAGGCATAGCTCCTGGACAGCTCCCCCTCTCCTACATCCATCCATCCAGGCCCCAGAGGGAGGGGCAGCAGGGGGGTGATTAGTTCCCGGAGGACAGGAACAACAGTCTGGGAGGAGACACCTGATACTATGACATCATCCACTGTGCTTTGCTGGCTACCTCTCAGTGTGGTGTATGGATACACACATGCAGACGCTGGGATTAACGTAAACACACTCAGGTGCACAAAGGTATATACATGCATTAGCACACACACACTCAACAATCATACTCAGCGCCATAATACCCTGTGTAATTGGGAGCAATGTCCCCAGAACTGAGCCTCCTATCATAATCACATCCAGCAACCAGCAGCCAAGTCTGACTGGGTCTGACTGGGTCCGACTGGGTCCAACTGGGTCCAGCTGGGTCCGGCGGGGTCTAATAGAGTTAGAATGTCAGAGCTGAGAGGAGCTGGGCTCAGAGCTACTCAAAAACCTCCCACTTCATACTACTGCACACACACACAGCCCCAAGGACACACACACACCTACACACACCTACACACATAGCCACTCGTGCACAGACGCAAAGACAACCACTTTTCTGGTCATATGTGTTCATGTTGTGACCAGGTACCATTGACATCACAGTCATCCCACTGGGCACACACTGGTTAAATAAACATTTTCCCCACGTCATTTGAATTAAATTACGTTGAACCAACGTGGAATGGATGTTGAATTGACGTCTGTGCCCAGTGGGATATGTCCCTCCACCATACATGCATATGTGATGAAGAAGATCAGGCCATCAGGGTTAATCACATGGTTGATCACGTTTGATCACACGGCCCTGCGGTGGTTCCATATGATCTATGGCCACCGGATCTGTTCACCCAATTGGAGATCAGGTCACATGGTTCAGTATGAGGAGGGAAGGGAACCCGATACAGGTAATGACCACACACCAGGAGGCTAAGGTACAAAGCAAAGGCCAATGACCCCTGTTCCTCGAATGTGCTTATTTGTGCATTTACTGTCTTCAAGGCATCTGATTTTGTATAGACTTGTGAACCGAGCATCTCACATGCTATATTTCTCATTCAGGAAAGAAGATGAGACAAAACAAAGTATCCCATCCAACATCCCTGCGCACAGTAACGTGGTGGTGATTGATGCTGTTCACAGCGGAACGCCATCGACAGACCCGTTTCCCAACGATGCTGCTGCGCTCCTGGCAGGCGACGCCCACAAAACTTGCCCGCCGTTAGAGGAAGCAGCGCACGGCGAGACCCTAATCCATTTCCTTTTCCTGTCATTAATCTCCCCCGGATCACAGGAACAGAGGGAAACTCAGGAAGCAGAGAAGAAAATAAGAAAAATAGAGGGGGAAATGGCTGAGTCGCGTGAAAAGGTGGCAGCCATATTTTTGTATATTTATGAATTCCTCATAGCCCATTATTCCAGTCATCAAGGGCCAGGGCCGCTCCATTTCCCCTTTCAAATACCCCTCTCGTTTAGACGCCATTACTCACAGCCAGCAGCATTGGTTACACATGTTTTACACGTCCGTCAGCAACCTCAGATGGAGAGAACCCAGATGCCAGAGGAGGAGGGAGGAGAGAGACAGAGTAAAAATAGAAGAGGAAGCCCCTTTGGAAATATAGATAAAAAAAAAATTAAACGACTGGGGTGTGTGATCTGGGAGATGAGTGATTGATAGGAAAGAGTGGTTGTTTTCTCTCTGTTCAGAGCTATCCACAACCTATCCCCGATTCAAGGCATCAAGACAAAGGGTCAAGATCTTGATTAATACTATAGCTGGGATAGGGGACGATCCAAAACCCCTTCTGAAACAGAGCTGGGTTAAAAAAAAACACAATGAAGATACAGGTGTGTGAGTGCGTACGAGGGCTAGCATGTGTCCTCTGTAAAAGAGGATGGGGCACACACAGGTTTAACAGTGGCATCCACTCTCCTTCCTCTAGCTCACAGACCATGGCCTGGTGTGCCCCACTACCCACACACATAAAGCATGCCACACACCTGCTGTACCTGTCCTGGGTTCACTCTGCCAGCTGGTAGAAAAATATAATGTTACTGTACAAGTTCCAATATGTCATCTCCCTGCATATTTTACCTCGTGAAATATGCCCTGCTCGGAGCTGTAACTTCAATGCAATTCACATGAAAGTGACACTGTGACATGCAGCATGCACGTCTTTCTTCCACTGAGGAGGGATGGGGCCAATAAAAGCACTTAATAGAGATAACAGACAAGCAATCAAATCCTCGACTACCGTATGCCTCTCCCTGTGTTTCCTTCTCTGTTGGTTTCTTTTCTATGTGAGTTTGTGATAGTGGTAGCCAATCAGGTAGCAGCCTGGGGAAGACATGTCTGAAACAGGTTCTGATAACAGACTCTTATCTATGTGATGGAGGAACCACACAACACAGAGAGACACTAGGTGCCCGAAAATACAAGGGGGAATGGACGGAGGAAGTGATAGACAGGGGAGAGAGAAGGTGTGTCGATGTGTATAGAGGGAGAGGAGAAGAAGAAGAAGAAGAAGAGGGAGATACAGTGGATACGTCAGTGTGTTTTGGATTGTACCCTGCCACCACCTTCTCACTCAGTCCCCTCTCCTGTCAATATTATGGCTTCACAGTGGCAGCTTAATGACAGAAGAAACCATTTTCATTTGGTCCCCGCGGAGAAAGCTCAAATCCCACAATTCCATCCTACACTCTAATCGAATCATTTTTCCATCACTCCCTCCACCTCTCCTCCTCCTCCCCCCTCTGTTGGAGTTCCAGAGAGCGAGGCGGGTGAGATCTTGGCATTCAAACAAGTCATTCTGCCGCTAATCTTGATTGTAGCCGCAAACCCATTACTGAGAATTTACATTATCTCCAACCTCTTTGCACACACACACACATCAAACACACACACTCACACACACATTCTATCACACACACATACACTACCGTTCAAAAGTTTGGGGTCACTTAGAAATGTCCTTGTTTTTGAAAGAAAAGCACATTTGTTGTCCTTTAAAATAAAATTGAACAGTGTAGACATTGTTAATGTTGTAAACGACTATTGTAGCTGGAAACGGCAGATTTTTTATGGAATATCTACATAGGTGTACAGAAACCATCACTCCTGTGTTCCAATGGCACATTGTGTTAGCTAATCCAAGTTTAACATTTTAAAAGGCTAATTGATATTTAGAAAACCCTTTTGCAATTATGTTAGCACAGCTGAAAACTGTTGTCCTGATTAAAGAAGCAATAGAACTGGCCTTCTTTAGACTAGTTGAGTATCTGGAGCATCAGCATTTGTGGGTTCGATTACAGGCTCAAAATGACCAGAAACAAAGACCTTTCTTCTGAAACTCATCAGTCTATTCTTGTTCTGGGAAGTCAAGGCTATTCCATGCGAGAAATTGCCAAGAAACTGAAGATCTCGTACAAGCTGTGTACTACTCCTTTCACAGAACAGCGCAAACTGGCTCTCACCAGAATAGAAAGAGGAGTGGGAGGCCCCGGTGCACAACTGAGCAAGAGGACAAGTACATTAGAGGGTCTAGTTTGAGAAATAGACGCCTCACAAGTCCTCAACTGGCAGCTTCATTAAATAGTACCCGCAAAACACCAGTCTCAACGTCAACAGTGAAGAGGCGACTCCGTGATGCTGGCCTTCTAGGCAGAGTTGCAAAGAAAAAGACTGGCCAATAAAAATAAAAGATTAAGACGGGCAAAAGAACAGAGACACTGGACAGAGGAACTCTGCCAAGAAGGACAGCATCCTGGAGTCGCCTCTTCACTGTTGATGTTGAGACTGGTGTTTTGTGGGTACTATTTAATGAAGCTGCCAGTTGAGGACTTGTGAGGCGTCTGTTTCTCAAACAATTATGTTAGCTGTGCTAACATAATTGCAAAAGGGTTTTCTAATGATCAATTAGCCTTTTAAAATGATAAACTTGGATTACCTAACACAACGTGCCTCTGTACACCTATGGAGATATTCCATTAAGATTCCAGCTACAATATTTCTGATCAATTTGATGTTATTTTAATGGACAAAATGTTTAATGGACGATGATGTTTTCTATCAAAAACATCATCAGAAGTAGTCATGATGGTCCTCAAAACGTTTTCACGTTACAGTCTTAACAGCAACACGCCTGTATGTGTGTGTGTGTGCATTGCGTGAGTGTGTCTTGTTCCTCAGTAATAATCACTAGATCAGAACATCAGACGTATCTATCCTCATCAAATCAGACATGCAAACTAAAAAAAAAACAATCACCATTCACTATGTCTCTGGAGAGAAGAGGAAGGAGAGAAGAGGAAGGAGAGAGAGAGAGAGAGAGAGAGAGAGAGAACATCTCCACCTAGGAACAGCGGAGCAATCTCCACCCCTCCGAGATCACAAGACAACACCCCGGACCAGCACCCTGGACCCCCCAGCCACGGCCACAGCACCACCAACCTCAATGCCCACCACAGCCAGCGCAGCACAGACCACCCCAGCCCAGCTTCAGACCCACCCAGACGAGACCTACCACCCCTCTGCCCCCCACCGCAGACCCACACCTGGAGGAGCCACAGCCCAGCAGGCAGAGCTACGCACAGGCTGTGAGAAGAGCAACTGGCCCAGCCACCACCAATGAAATGAGTGACATAAAACAAATACTGAGTCTACTATGCTCACTTGTGATAGTCCGAGGGTCATGGTAAGATGAGCACAAGAACTCTACCATCCTCACACTACATCCACCCAAGTGGCATGACACAAATGCTATCTTAAATGATAAACAAATCACATTTGCATAGTAAGAGTTTACGTTAATTGAAAAATCCTATTTTAATAGTTCTTTTTGGATTGTGAGTGTTTGTCTCATTTTTAAGGTAAAGAAATCTTTTTACGTTGCATGTTGGAATATACAAGGATTGAAGTCCTCTGCTTTTGGGCTAAAGAGCAGAAACCCAGACTTCCTGAAAGAAATTGATGATGTTGATATTGTAGTACTACAGGAAACATGGTGCAGAGGTGATGTTTCCACTGGCTGTCCACTAGGTTATAGGGAGATAATCATACCATCCACTAAATTAAAAGGAGTCAGACAGGGCAGAGACTCAGGGGGGAATGCTAATATGGTATAAATCTGAACTAATTAATTCAATCGAATTGATCAAAACAGGAGAATTCTTTATCTGGTTAAAAATCAACAAGGAGGCTACAGATAAAATCATCTTCCTCTCTACCACATACATTCCCCCGTCAGAGTCACCCTACTTCAATGAAGAGAGTTTCTCCATTCTAGAGGGGGAGATTAGTCACTTTCAGGCCCAAGGCAACGTACTGGTCTGTGGAGACCTGAATGCTGGAACAGCAGAAGAACAAGACACTATTAACAGTCATGGGGATAAACACCTACCAGGAAGCAAAAACCTTTCCCTCCCCACATACCCCCACAGAAACAACTATGACAAAGTGAAAAACAAAAAATGGAGTACAGCTGGTGAAGCTCTGTGGAACACTGGGTCTGTACATAGTCAATGGTAGGCTGAGAGGGGACTCTTTTGGTAGGTACACCAACAGCTCATCCCTTGGCAGCAGCAGTGTAGACTACTTCCTCACCGACCTAAACCCAGAGTCTCTCAGAGCCTTCACAGTCAGCCCACTAACATCTCTCTCAGACCACAGTAAAATCACAGTGCATCTGAGAAGAGCGGAACCCAACCACGAAGCATCACGGCCCAATAAATTACATGGTACTGAACATGCCTATAGATGGAGTGCAAACAGTACAGACATCTACCAAAAAGCAATTAGTAGCCAAAAAATACAATCTCTTCTGGACAACTTTTTAGCATTAACATTCTCCTACAGCAATGAAGGTGTAAATATTGGCCGTTTGGAACATAAACTTTATATTTGACAAATTAGCCTCCTTGGCTAATCTAAAGAAGCAGAAGAGCAAACCAAAAATAACAGATAATGAAAAATGGTTTGATAATGACTGCAAAAATCTAAGAAAGTCATTGAGAAATATATCAAATCAAAAACACAGAGAACCAGACAACAAAAATATACACCTTCAACATGGGGAAACACTGAAGCAATACAAACACACGCTAAGAAAATCAGCTGGATGTAATTGAAGAATCCATAGAATCAAACCACTTCTGGGAGAATTGGAATAAATTAAACAAACCTCATCATGAGGAATTGGCTATCCAGAATGGGGATATGTGGAGAAATCACTTTGCAAACCTCTACAGCAATATAACAAAAAGCCCAGAACAAAAATATATACAAGAAAAATTACAAATCCTTGAATCAGCAGTCAAAGATTATTAGAATCCTGTGGATACCCCAATTACAGAAGAAGAATTATTGGAAAAACTATGCACTCTCCAACCCAAAAAGGCCTGTGGTGCTGATGGTATTTTAAATGAAATGATCAAATATACAGACCACAAATTCAAATTGGCTATACTCAAACTCTTCAACATTATCCTCACTGCAGGTATTTTCCCCGATATTTGGAACCAGGGATTGATCACACCAATCTATAAAAATGGAGACAAATTTGACCCAAATAATTACAGAGGAATTTGCGTTAACAGCAACTTGGGGAAAATTCTCTGCAGTATTATAAATAGCAGACTGCATCATTTCCTTGACGAACACAACGTCCTGAGCAGAAGCCAGATTGGATTTTAAAAAAAAATTATCGTACAACAGACCACATTTACACCCTTCACACCCCTAATTGACAAACAAGTAAACCAAAACAAAGGCAAAATCTACTTGTGTTTTGTAGATTTCAAGAAAGCATTTGATTCAATTTGGCACAAAGGTCTTTTTTATAAACTAATAGAAAGTGGTATTGGAGGGAAAACATATGATGTTATTAAATCAATGTACACTAAAAACAAATGTGCGGTTAAAATTGGCAACAAGCAAACATACTTCTTCTCTCAGGGATGTGGAGTGAAACAGGGCTGCCCAATAAGTCCAACACTATTTAACATCTACATTAATGAATTGGCAAAAACATTGGAAGAATCGGCAGCACCTGGAATCACCCTACACAACACGGAAATCAAGTGTCTGCTGTACGCAGATGACCTGGTGCTGCTGTCTCCCACTAAAGAGGGGTTACAGCAGCACCTAGATGGTCTCCACAGGTTCTGTCAGACCTGGGCTCTGACTGTTAACGTAAAAAAAAGTAATATAATGATATTCCAAAAAAGGTCAGGAAATCAGGATGACAAATATAAATTCTATTTGGACACAGTTCTATTAGAACACACCAAAAACTACACATATCTAGGACTAAATATCAGCAACACAGGTAGCTTTCACATGGCTGTGAATGAGCTGAGAGACAAAGCAAGAAGAGCATTCTATGCCATTAAAAGGAACATTAAAATAGAAATTCCAATTAGAATCTGGCTCAACATTTTCCAATCAGTTATAGAACCAATTGCTCTATATGGCAGCGAAGTATGGGGCCCAATCTCTAACAATGAATTAACCAAATGGGACAAACATCCAATTGATATACTGCATGCAGAGTTTTGTAAGTGCAAAGAAAAACTCAAAATAACGCATGCAGAGCAGAATTGGGCCAATACCCCCTCCTCATTCGAATAGAAAAAAGAGCCATCAAATTTTACAACCATCTAAAAACAAGTGACCCCAAAACATTCCATCACACAGCTCTACAATAGAGATGAAACAAGAAAAGAGTCCCAGAGAAGACAGGAAGATCAGGAAGATCTTGGAAGATCTTGCAGTTCTCTTATATTAAAACATTTTACACGAACCAGATAAAGTGACTTCTTAGATATAGTGTCAAAGAGACCAATTTCAGGTGTTGTAAAAGAAAGTTATCTTCCATCAACCTCCTGCCAATCTCCTACATTTACACCCACCCTGATGCTGGGGAATACATTCTCCACCCTTTCTGCTTGCAATGGTATTATAGTAAAAGACTCCTGTATCTCAAATAATAATTTTTCAACAGTCGAACAGAATGAATACCCATCTTCGAGGCCAGTTTTTCTGCAGAAATCCATTTGTCCCTTGACCGAAGATGATAGATTTGACATATTCCCGCTTTAACCAAGCTTGCGCAGACACCTTTAGCTTGTAACATCACACTAGATAAAAGAGGATTAAAGATCAAAGGCTCTTCAAGCACCCACTCATGGGTTACCTCAGACAGCTCTCTTTTAACAATAAATATTTGCCACGCATTTAAAAAGAAGAGAGTCCATTAAAATCCACTTCTTTCAAATTCATAAAAAATAGGTGTCTATCGAAGTTCATCCGCCCCACTCTTTTTAGTAAAGCACAAGCTATTTTTGTCCAGTTCTGAGGCTGATTATATAGGAGTCTTTGTACAATCTGCAGTCTAAACACAGCTACCTTGGACTTAATGTCCATCAGTCCTTGGCCTCCTTCACTTAACTGCAGATACAGTACTGATTCTCTTAACCAGTGTTGTCCATTCCAAAAGAAATTTACCAACACTCTTTGAATTTCCCTAATGAGTTCATCTGGTGGGTTTAACACAATTAATTTATGCCATAAAATAGAGGCAGCAAGATTATTTACAACCAGCACTCTCCCTCTATATGATAATTAAGGTAATATCCAATTCAATTTTGATAATCTATTACCAATTTTATCTTTAACTCTTTCCCAGTTTTTTCTTTTATGTACTTCTGAACCTAAAAAGATGCCTAAAAACTTAAATCCATCTTTTTTCCATTTTCCATTTCCAGGGATTACGGGTTTTGCATTGACATGATAGTATTTATCTTTATCATTGCACCAAAATGCTTCCGTTTTACTCCAGTTCAGTTTAGCAGATGAAGCTCTCTCATATAAAGAGATACTGTAAATAACTACATCAATATCTCTTTGATCTTTCACAATTACAGAAATATCATCTGCATATGCTGTTAACTTAAACGCATTGCCGTTTCCATCAATATTTAGACCAGACAGTTCTTTTCTTAAAATACATAAGAGTGGTTCCACTGCTAAAGCGTATAACTGACCAGACAATGGGCATCCTTGCCTTATACCTTTAAGCAAAGTTATTGGTTTACTTAACCCACCACCTATTTTTAAAATACACGAGGCATTCATATATAAGAGTTTGATCCAAGAAATAAAACCATCTCCAAACCCAAAAGCACTCATTGTATCATACAGAAATCCATGATCCACTCTATCGAATGCTTTGTCCTGATGCAGGAACAGAAAGCCAACATTCACTTCATATAGTTTAGAGTAATCTAAAATGTCTCTAATCATACAATTTTTATCATAAATGGTTCTTTCTGGAATGCAGTAGGATTGATCTTGATGTATTACATCTCCTAATACAGTTTTCAGCCTATTTGCCAACACTTTAGCTATTAGCTTATAATCAGTTGTTAGAATTGACACAGGCCTCCAGTTTTTAAGATCACTCAAGTCACCTTTTTTAGGTAATAGTGTTAATACTGCCCGTTGGCAACTTGTGGGAAGGCGTTTTTCTTTAAAACACTCTTGGATCACCTCATAAAAGTATTTTCCGATGTAGTTCCACACAGCTTTGAAAAAGTCTACTGATAGTCCATCAATTCCAGGTGCTCTACCATCTGTTTCACGGCATCAGTTAACTCCTCAAATGATACAGTACTGTCCAGATTCTCCCTCTGCGGTTTAGTGAGAGAAGACAACTGCTGCAGTATCTGTGACACACATTCATTCTCCGTTTCTTCTTTTCTATACAAGTTTGAATAAAAGTCCACCTCAATCTTTCTCATTTTTCTTGCATCAAAAGTCTTTCGTCCATCAGGTTTTGTTAAACAATACATTTCATTTTGTTTAATATGCAATAATATGCAGTGTTAGCATCTATCTCATGTACAGACATAAACCGAGATCTTATCAGGGCACCTTTTGCCCGCACTTGCAACAAATCTTCTAGATCACGTTCTTTTCACCCAACATTCCAGCTGAAAACGAATTAGATTTCTGAATCATACCAGATGTGATATCTATTTCCCACCATTGTATCAAATTATCAAATTCCTTTTTTTTAGCACCCCACTCCTTCCAAAACATTTCAAATTTCTCAATGAACTATTTTTCTTTCAACAATGCAACATTACATTTCCAATACGGACTTTTAAAACTAGCTTGTGTCAAAACAATATTAACTGTAATAAAATTGGGATCTGATAGACAACTTGGAAAAATATTACACCCCATTATTCTATTATTTTCAGCACACTTGACATAAAACATGTCCAGTCTTGCTACTCTTATCATTCCCTGCGAAACTTTTGTCCATGTATATTGCTTCATCTCTTTATTCCTGTCTCTCCATACTTCTACCAAACCATTTTGAATTATAATACTTTTTAAAACAGCAACTGATACAGGATGTGGTTCCTCATTATGCCTATCTAAAAGAAAATTTAGAGAACAATTCCAATCCCCCACAATGATTAGCATACCATCTAAAGTATAGCTTTTTAAAAACTCTCCAAATTTTCTAAACATGATGATTATATCTGACCCTTTATTTGGAGCATAAATATTTATAAAAACTAATATCTGTTTTTCAACTTTAGCTTTCACCATCAAAATACGTCCTCTCTCTATTTCCATTTCTGATAAAATATTGACTTTAAGGTGAGTTGAAAATAAAACAGCTACACCTGCACTAACCTTTGTGCCATGGCTTAAACAAAGCTTTCCTTCCCACCAAAAATTTAACTCAGATAAATTTTCTATATCACTATGAGTTTCTTGTAAAAATACCGCATTCAAAACAACGCAAGCTATCTGTTGTTGCAAAAATCATATAAAATGCTGCGTTTTTACACCCTAGCGGCAACATTTTAATGGATCCAGCAAATTTTCCAAAGCGACTCAGTTCTTTTAGAATTTGCTCATTGGCGCGTTTGAAATGGTAACCCTGGTAGCAGGTGCTCACAAAGGCATCACTTGCACCAGGGAATCCGCAACAACAATTCCATTTTCAACAAGGCTGTTTACGAATTCTTCCTCTTTTAAAAACACAACCACCGCCTTATTCATTCTGGATGCCGATGCTACATTTTCGTGCCCTACAATCTCACCCATTGCCAAAAGCACTTCTTCCACGGTACAAGCTTGATCGGAGAAAACTTTACACCCATTCTTGATAGTTAACCTCGGCGTCCCCTCACCTGAGGGGACGCCGGGTTTTTTTTAACCTAATAAAAAATGTGATAAAATAAAACCAAACAACCAAACAAACAAAACTTAAATAAACAAGCCGCTCTCACACCCCACGCCACACTTCTGCTCCCAGCATGCAACCCACAGTCAGATAGAGAGAGAGAGAGAGAGAGAGAGAGAGAGAGAGAGAGAGAGAGAGAGAGAGAGAGAGAGAGAGAGAGAGAGAGAGAGAGGCTGATATAGAAAGACAGATAGGTGTTTGACAGGGGGAAATTAAAAAGTGAAAACGTGACAAAGGGGTGAGAAGGGGGAGAAAACAGAGGGGGTACACACCCTGTCACATGGGCGAGAGAGGGGAGAGTCTGGGGAACAGGAGTCCCTAGCTGCCCAGTGTTCTGGTTTTGATCACCATAATGCTCCCCCTATTCTAATAAAGGTGCCAGGCGGAACCAATGATTTACAGCCCATAATTTACTGGGGGACCGAATACCCCCACCCACCTGGCTGGAGCCTGCTCACACAGTCATAATAGCCGCTCTCCCCTCCCTATATCACACACATCTAGATGGGTTTATAGACCAGCCTCTACTGGGCCTTGGTTGTGACCAGACCGTAGAGCTAGAGGGAAGTAGATTGGCAGAGTATATCTCCACTGTGCTGACAAGGCTGTCACATCTATATCTGATCTATGATCAGTTCCATATCTATGGCAGACAGAGGAGGAGGTTCTGTTGCGAATGTGTGGGATGAATTGTATGGGGTATTTTTGGATCATTTATCAAAATGCTCATCTATTTGTTTAAGTTCTACTTTCCTTTTGCTGACACATATTGTTCTACGGCCCAATGCGTACAGAAAAGAGAGAGAGAATTCCTTGTAGAAGCAGGAAAGTCTGAGCTGTATTCTCCTGACGGTCTCTTCTGGGTTCCTGTTTGAGCGTCTCCCCCCACTGCTCTCTGATCTAACAGAGACGGCAGGGTTTGTGTGTGTGTGTGTGTGGCACTGAGGAAGAGTGTGAATGTGCCCAGAGGGAGAGAGAAGGATGGAGGGATGTGTGTGTGTATGTAGTGGTCTGAGTCGGTGGCCGTCGAGCAGCGTATTTATCTCAGTGTAATGGCAAGTCATTAATATTCACAGCTAGCTCCGGATCAATGATCCTTGGCAGCCTGGCTATTATTTCATTTCTTGTATCTAAAAAGGCATAGCGAGGATTCAGCTAAATTGTTTTGAGTTGTTTTGGCTGAGTCGTCACAAAGACGTTACGCAGGGAGGAGTGAAGCAAGGGAGGTAGAGATGGGTTGGGATATGCTAAACCTCCCAGAGGAGACAGAGAGAGAGAGAGCGAGAGAGAGAGAGAGAGAGAGAGAGAGAGAGAGAGAAAGGGTAGAGCAGAAGAGGGGAAGATAGAAGGAGATATACAGTACAGTATTGCTGCGTCAGCACGACTACAACTCCAGAATACAATTGCACTTCAACTGGCGACATCACAACTCAGAGAATGTGATAGGAAACGAATCAGAACTCTCAGAGAGCCTGACCCGGCAAATCTCGCTTGAGGCCTGACTGAAAGCTGTCTGCCCTAAACAAATTCTTCAGTGTTAACCATTCCACTGTTGAGCCAAGTCAGCCAACAGTTACTGTACCTCCAAGCCCATTATCTACCTGGCGACTGGCAGGTTGACTGGAAACACAAGGTAATTTGTCTCCCAGACAGGCTACGTCTGACACCTAACAACATCTCCACAACGTCCGTAAACGTAACAGAGGAGATGGGGCCTGGTCACGCCAGGTTGGCCACAGATAATACACCCTGCTTATCAAAGACTGTTAAGTCTACACTCAAGAGAGGGGGGGGGAGAGGGAGATGGGGAGAAGAGGGGATGGATGTAACAGAGGGAGGAGAAGAAGGGGTGGAGGGAGAGAGGAGGAGGAGGGAGGAAGAAGAGGGGGGACAGAGAGAGGAAGAAAGTGTAGAGAGAAAGCTCAGGGAAACAGTGGGAAGAGGAGTGTCAAAGAAAAGGGGGAAGATACGGGTGAGAAATTCCATCTCAGTCATGGTCCCACCCTTTGGCCTGACTGCTGTGTCAGTCAGCAGTGTAGCGCTGAACATCACAGTTTGAAAACAGACAGAACCCGCCAGTTAGATGAGCATTGTAGCATCACACAGTATAGCTGAACATATGCTGGACTCAAATCAGCAACCTCAGGAGGGTGGCTAAGCATTGGGCTAATGGAGGTGGCTGCCATAATGCTTTGTTCATGCGGCTGAATAAAACAAACTCACACAATTATAGTTAAATGCTCTGTGTTAGTGGGGCTAAATTGCCACATTAGCATGAATAGCAGTGTTAGTGTAGCCTACTGAGACAGTCTGTTAGTATAGCGAACACACGCATAACGTGCTAGCTAAAAGCACTATGTTAGGAGTTAGATAATCCATGTTCGTATTTGTGGCTAAAACACAAGCACACACATAGTATTAATTAACACTGCTGTAGCAGAGCTTAACTTTTATGTTGTGTTAGTTAACAGTCCATTAGTAAAGCCATGCATGCACAATGTTAGCATAGCTGGTCATATACAGTAAGACAAGGTAAAAACACATAGCATTATGTTTATACAGTTAAAAACACTTGTTGTAACACAACGTTAGCATAGCGGAACACTTATTTCTATTGGTTAGTCAAGAAGCTCAGATTTAGCCCAAAATAGTGTTCAAGTTCCCAGAGAGGGTGTGTGTATGCTAGCAGCATTCTAACTAAGTGAGGTGCATTACTCCTGGTCCCTGTGTTCTCATTCAGATAGGGATGAATGGTATCATATCAGGCACAAGCTCTACTTCACTAAAAACTGTGTCAGCACTTCACTGCTGCTAACTAGCCACCAAGTGTACTGTACTGCTGCCCCGTGCACACTGAGACACACTGAACTGTACCCACACAAAATGGGCCTGGAAATAAATCCAATCAAATCAAATCTAATTGTATTTTTCACATACACATGGTTAGCAGATGTTAATGCGAGTGTAGTGAAATGCTTGTGCTTCTAGTTCCGACCATGCAGTAGTATCTAACAAGTAATCTAACAATTTCACAACAACTACCTTATACACGCAAGAGTAAAGGAATGAATACGAGTATGTACATATAAATATATGGATGAGCGATGGCTGACCGGCATAGGCAAGATGCAGTAGATGGTATAGAGTACAGTATATACATATGAGATGAGTAATGTAGGATATGTAAACATTATATAAGTGGCATCATTTAAAGTGGCTAGTGATACATTTATTACATCCACTTTTTAATTATTAAAGTGGCTAGAGATTTGAGTCGTTGGCCGAACGGCATAGGCAAGACTCAGTAGATGGTTTAGAGTACAGTGTTTACACATGAGGTGAGTAATGTCGAAAATGTAAACATTATATAAAAAATAGTTTAAAGTGGCTACATCCAATTTTCTATTATTTAAAGTGGCTAGAGATTTAAGTCAGTATGTTGGCAGCAGCCACTCAATGTTAGTGATGGCTGTTTCACAGTCTGATTGATGCCATGAGATTGAAGCTGTTTTTCAGTCTCTCGGTTCCAGCTTTGATGCACCTGTACTGACCTCGCCTTCTGGATGAGAGCGGGGTGAACAGGCAGTGGCTCGGGTGGTTGTTGTCCTTGATGATCTTTTTGGCCTTCCTGTGACATCGGGTGGTATAGGTGTCCTGAAGGGCAGGAAGTTTACCCCCGGTGATGCGTTTTGCAGTCCTCACTACCCTACGGAGCAGTTGCCGTACCAGGCGGTGATACAGCCCGACAGGATGCTCTCGATTGTGCATCTGTAGAAGTTTGTGAGTGTTTTTGGTGACAAGACAAATTTCTTCAGCCTCCTGAGGTTGAAGAGGCACTGTTGCACCTTCTTCACCACGCTGTCTGTGTGGGTGGACCATTTCAGTTTGTCCGTGATGTGTACGCCGAGGAACTTAAAACTTTCCACCTTCTCCACTACTGTCCCGTCGATGTGGATAGAGGGGTGCTCCCTCTGCTGTTTCCTGAAGTCCATGATCATCTCCTTTGTTTTGTTGATGTTGAGTGAGAGGTTATTTTCCTGACACCACACTCCGAGGGCCCTCACCTCCTCCCTGTAGGCTGTCTCAGCGTTGTTGGTAATCAAGCCTACCACTGTAGTGTCGTCAGCAAACTTGATGATTGAGTTGGAGGCGTGCTTGGCCACGCAGTCATGGGTGAACAGGGAGTACAGGAGAGGGCTGAGAACGCACCCTTGTGGGGCCCCAGTGTTGAGGACCAGCGGGGTGGAGATGTTGTTACCCTGGAGGTGGAGGTTACCCTGGAGATGGAGGTGATATGATCCTTGACTAGTCTCTCAAAGCACTTCATGATGACGGAAGTGAGTGCTATGGGGCGATAGTCATTTAGCTCAGTTACCTTAGCTTTCTTGGGAACAAGAACAATGGTGGCCCTCTTGAAGCATGTGGGAACAGCAGACTGGGATAAGGATTGATTGAATATGTTTATAAACACACCAGCCAGCTGGTCTGCGCATGCTCTGAGGACACGGCCAGGGATGCCATCTGGGCCGGCAGCTTTGCGAGGGTTAACACGCTTAAATGTTTTACTCACATTGGCTGCGGTGAAGGTGAGCCCGCAGGTTTTGGTAGCGGGCCGTGTCGGTGGCAGTGTATTGTCCTCAAAGCGCGCAAAAAAGTTGTTTAGTTTGTCTGGGAGCAGGACATCGTGGTCCGCGACGGGGCTGGTTTTCTTTTTGTAGTCCGTGATTGACTGTAGACTCTGCCACATTCCTCTCGTTTCTGAGCCGTTGAATTGTGACTCTACTTTGTCTCTATACTGACGCTTAGCTTGTTTGATTGCCTTGCGGAGGGAATAGCTACACTGTTTGTATTCAGTCATGTTTCCGGTCGCCTTACCCTGGCGCTCTCAGTTTTGCGCGAATGCTGCCATCAATCCACGGTTTCTGGTTGGGGAAGGTTTTAATAGTTGCTATGGGTACAACATCACCGATGCACTTGCTAATAAACTCGCTCACCGAATCAGCATATACATCAATGTTGTTGTCTGATGCTATCCGGAACATATCACAGTCCACGTGCTCGTAGCAGTCTTAAAGCGTGGAATCAGATTGGTCGGACCATCGTTGAACAGACCTGAGCAGCAGTTGGACGGACACACATGCACAAGCACACTAACACACACACTTTTGACATCAGGATGGGTACTCAAAGATAAGCGGGGCCCGAGGAAGATTAATTCTCCATGGATCACATAAAACATAAATGTTGCTTAACCGAATGACCGTGAGCACGACATGGTCATACACCGCAAGAGAGACTGCCACCACCGCTGTGTGTGTGATTTTGTGTGTGCATTTGTGTGTTTGTGTGTGTTTGTGTGTCTGTGTGTGTATATGTGTGTATATGTGTGTTTGTGTGTGTGTCTGTGTGTGTGTATGTGCGTGTGTATGTGTGTTTGTGTGTGTATGTTTGTGTGTTTGTGTGTGTGTCTGTGTGTGTGTATGTGCGTGTTTATGTGTGTTTGTGTGTGTGTCTGTGTGTGTGTATGTGCGTGTTTATGTGTGTTTGTGTGTGTATGTTTGTGTGTTTGTGTGTGTATGTGTGTGTGTGTATATGTGGTGGATGGAGAGGGTGATGTGCCTATTATAATAAGGTTACAGGGGGATTTCTCCCCTGCAATAGAACGTCTCAAGGCCGGACAGACGTAGAGTGTGTGAATGTCAGATGCTTAAGAGAAAAGAGGCGAGAAGATGAGAAAGAGAGAGAGAGAGAGAGAGAGAGAGAGAGAGAGAGAGAGAGAGAGAGAGAGAGAGAGAGAGAGAGAGAGATGGAAGACAGCAGAGAGGGGTGATTTAAACATGAGGCCACCTCTCTAGCTATCTGCACAAAAGCAGAAGACCTTGCCACCGTTCGCCATGGCGTCTTGTCGACCTATCCAGTCATCTCTCACCGGCCTGAACAGGGATTAAAGCAGCAGAGTGAACCCTCCACTCTCTCACAGCCAAGGCAAGGGCTTCAGGAAGTTTGTGTGTGTGTGTGTGTGTGTGTGTGTGTGTGTGTGTGTGTGTGTGTGTGTGTGTGTGTGTGTGTGTGTGTGTGTGTGTGTGTGTGTGTGTGTGTGTGTGTGTATGTGCGTGCGTGCACGTGTGTGTGTGGGTGAGTGTGTGTGCGCATGCGCTAGCGTGAAAGTGTGTGTATCATGTTTGAGTTGGGTTAAAATGGAATCCTCAATGCATTCTTCAAACCGTCAACTGTCATTCAGCCAAAAGGTGATTTGAAAATAGATCCCTCCCTCTGAGAAGCATGGGCGTATGACATTCAGATGTCTATGACAGGACACCAGAGTATCATAGACTGTGTGACAGTGTGCAGAGGGCAGTTCTGCGGGAGGGAACAGGAGGGGATGGGTCGATGGTAAATGGATTGCGTTCCTCGGGGGAAGTGTGTCTTGCCACCATAACGTCCTCTCTCTGTCCCCTCAGCACGACCCTGTAGTCCTCTATCAGCACTGTTAAGCTACCATTTACACACCATTAACACTGACCTCTGTACATTATCAAACAAGAATGATATTCCGATACAGCCAACAGTGTTGAAAGAGCTCAGGACCGTCTTATGTCATTACTATGGTCAGGAATACAGGCTACACTACTATGTATCTGCTATGGACACTACAAACCGATTTAGATTCAAATGAAGTGGTTCAGTGGAATACGGTCCGAACTCAAGGCTTCAGTCAATTTAATCTTTGGTTCAAATGTTTGGCCAGAGATTGATCATAAGCATAGCACAAGGTAACATACCAAATCGTTTACAGTATTATTTCAACAAGCATTGTGTTCAAAGCTTTTCAGCATTTTTCCGTGGGAAACACTCAAGAACGCTTGCTGAGCCTTTCAAGCCGAGCCGGCGAGCCAGACAGAGACAGAGGGCCCCTCTGAGATAGCTAGACAGACAGACGCTGTAGGACAATCAAAACGATCTGAGATGATAGCAGGCAAAAATAACCCTTTTTATTCAATTAAACCGCCAATGCCGGAACATCCAAGGTGAGCAGTGGCCCTGCAGAACAGACAAACAGGCCTTCCTGACTCTCCCTCTTTCCTCTGCCTGCCTCTCGACTGTTTTTTATTGTGCTCAGGTTCCCTCCTGTGTCTGGCTAAGTGTAGAAGTCTAACAAAGCCCAGCAGGCATACATAAAGCCATGTCTTTGTGCCTTTGTCTCTTTCCATCACAGGTGTTTACTGTTTACCTTAAATGGAGGAAAGTGACATCTCTGAGTCTTTGGTTGGACTTGTCGATAAACAAATCAATGATTGCTTATGAAAAAAAAGCGAGAAGGAAAGAAAACTGTGTTTACTAACAGGGCACAATGAACACACTCCCGGCCCACCGTTGGTGGATTTTTATTTTATTTAACTAGGCAAGTCAGTTAAGAACAAATTAATATGTTCAATGACAGCCTAGGAACAGTGGGTTAACTGCTTTGTTCAGGGGTAGAACAAGAGCTTTTTACCTCGGGGATTCAATCTAGCAACCTTTCGGTTACTGGCACAACACTCTAACCACTAGGCTACCGGCCACCTGCTGAATCAATATGCCTGATAGATAAGAGCTCTGCAAACACCATTTAATATAGATTCTGGTGGCCGGTAGCCTAGTGGTTACACACACACGGATGGACACATACACACACGCGTATAAAGGGGAAGAGAGAGAGAGATAATTAGCATTAACCAACCTTTAGTGTACTATGAAATGAGTGCAAATGAGAGAGAGAGAGAGAGAGATGATGGGGAGATAGAAAGAGCACAAAAGATGGATTAATAAGAGAGGGATGAATAAGAGAGAGGTATAGAAGGAGTATGAGCACGAGCCAACCTTCGAGGTAGACAAAGTGATGATAGAGAAAGAACAGTGGTGTGTATTCATGGATGCCAAGGGAAGCAAGCTCCCCAACCCCCCCAAAAAAACTAAAAACATTCAAAATAACGTATCTTTTGTCTCTCTGTGTTTCATAATGTTTCTTCAAATCGCAAGAGGCTGATTGTATCTCACAGGAGAAAGCATACGAGTGAGCAAAACAGCACACCTCTGTATCTGTAGACCATCTATATGATGCTGTCTGGTCAAAAGGAGTATGACATTGTTGCCACCCATAGCATTGAATGTTAGGGAAGCCAGCGAACATTTGGCCTCCCTAAATTAAAATAAGTGTAAAATAATCACCAATCAGTGCTGAGCTAAACTGAGTGAGATCAGCTGTGAATGGTCCAACGCACCAAAAAAAGTGTCAAGGGAAGACAGTTTGGTTTTGGCTTCACACCAATCACATCACATCAAAAGCAAAAAGACAGAAACAACTTGAATTGTCTCGTTATGTTGTTGTCCTCCGGTGGCTAGCTAGCTAGCTAAAATTGTCCCTTTCCTAAATTAGCCATGGATGGAGATAGGGATGTGGACTTGTGGTTTTACTTAATTATCTGTACTGGCCAATGATTATAACGGCAATTCTAATCCAACAATAAATTCATACATTTTTGTGCCTCTGGCCTGAGAGGATGGATGTTCAATATACAGCTAGATATAGAAGGCTAATGTTAACTAGCTGGCTCATCGTTGCCCGATAAAGGAAGTTAGGCTAGCGAGCAAGCATTTTAGCCAGGTAGCTTAGGACAACAAAAACTAAAAGTGTGTTCTGTACGACAGTCATAGACCGTTTAGGCAACATGAAAGAGAGGAGGATGGCATGTTTTTCTACTTGCACGAACACACACACACACACACACACACACAGAGAGAGAAATCAGGACCATGGACAGCCACATCATATTTAGCTTACGTTGATTGGACTAAATCGTTTTTGGTATCTTTTAGTTGTCACTGCGTTAGACTAAGGAGAGGGGATTTAATGACGTTGAAATGTTGAAGTTGAAATGGTGCTGGAATAGTGGAGGCAGCTCCTGTTTTCTTTGCGACTTGCGATAGCTCTCTGTGGTTCTAAATCAATAGTTGTTTAGTTGTCCGAAAATGTTGGAAAGATTAACTTGCTTGACCATGCTGTAGGTCAAGTAACTGTCTGTTACATGCAATATGCTTTGTGGACTTCACCGGACAGAGTTTGCTCGCCAGTTTTGTTATGAAACAAAGGTGTGGTTGAATTTATTCTGCCACTGTGTCTTCTTATTGTCTCGGCCTTAGGCCTATATATCACGGTGTCAAGGCATATGAACTAACAGGTTCTAGAGAAAACAACGCAATTATCACAACTGCTTTTTTTCCTCTGGCTTGGCTTCCCCAGTGATTTTACCCACGCACCGCTACTGCGCGAGAGGGAGAGAAAGAGAGAAAGAAATTGAGCGGAAGAGAGAGAAAGGGACAAAGAAAATAGAAAATAAGGTGTTTCTTTGACCCCAGTGAATGTTATGTGTGTGTGTGTTTGTGTGTGTGTGCGTGTACGTGCACGCATATATTTGTGCGTATTTGTGAGTGCCTGTATGTGTTTCACTTGACATGCACCATTTGCAAGGTGTTCTACCCCCGTTCCACTCCATTTGAGCAGACATTCTGAGAACAACAAAATGTCCAGTTAGGCCCTGGCTCTAAATGCACCTTGACAGCAAAAAGGAATAAGCTAGGGCTCGTTCTCCTCATAGCAAAACAGCCAACACATGATAGGCTAGCCATATACAAATGAAAACAAGGTGGACGAAACAACTGTCTACAAGAAGAGCTATTGTACAGTAACGCAGCTCAGTAGAGGACTATTGACTCGCTGCCTGTCTCCTGTCCATCTCCTACTGCGTGTCTGGGCCACAGAGCCCACCTGTCACCATCGGTCACTCTCTGTTTATATTAAGACGTAATCAATGGAAGAAGACTGGATAAGTGACTGGTTGGAAGACTGTTTAGGTGAATGAATTAGCGTACTGTACTGTACAGTGCATTAGGAAGCAACACAGTGCCTATCTCAAGTACTGTATATGAGTGTACAAAGCCATCGATCACGTGACAATATTCATTCCTATGTGAATACTCAATAACGCATCGAAGCCAAATGAAGTCGGTTAAGATGGTGTCTAACATGCAGTTTGAGCTACTCCAGAAAGTGACTTTGCAGGCTAGCTCAGTGCTGCCACCTCTCATTGAGTAACTTGAGTTCCAGGCAGACCGGGGTACTGCAGGCTGCAATGAGCAACTAAATTATCCTTATACCTTATTCTGTGGGCAATTTCAAAATAGTTGGTTAAAGGACATACATCTGGTGTATTAGAAGCAATTATTGGTAACATAATTGTCTTAAAAAAAAAATATTTACACAAAGATTGACCCCAAATATTGTCATTTTCCCATTCAATATGATGGGGGATCCTGTTTTCTGCAAACAATGCCTACAATACTGGCCTTGAACTTTTGAAACTTCAGTGAAAGGTGGCAGTCGTTCTCCCCTGGCATATCTATTGTAACTTGAGTAATGTCTTCTAGTTGCAAATGCCTGTGTGGACGGCCGACACTCAAAGTTCTAAAACCGGAAATAATAAACACAGTTGAGAATTTACTTGAAAAGCTTGTCTGTCGTCTCCCTGTTGCATTCATAATATTTGACGAGGAGGAGAAAGCACAAATCATCCAATCATAAAGTGATCCTGTATGGCGAATAAAGGTTGCCGTTTTCGTCAGATGTAAGGCTTCGATGCAAGAGGTGTGTGAAAAAACACCCGTTTTTAGATGTTAGCTAGGTCAATAGCTTTTTCAGAGAAGCAAACGAAGCTGGCTGTGTTTATGGACGTAACGCAATACAGGATGTATTGCCAAACTGTATATGCCAATCTGTCTATCAATCTCTTTCCTCAAAATAAACGGTAAATCACCCTCTCCCTGCCACTGAAATCTCCATCTCTCTCTCCCCAAACAACTCTTCACTCCTCCAACTCTTTGTTTCTATACTCACTTCCCCAAAATAGCATAATGTTAGACATTACCATTTATGATATTATGTAATTGAGATCATTTCATTATACAGAACCACCATTATGACACCACCTGACCAACCGTTCAACAGTGCCAAAGCCCGGGCCAAGCTCCGTCGGTAAAGGCTGCAGCCTGCTGTTGAAGCCTTCCTCAGCAATGTTCTCTTCTGTTCTCTACTCCTCTCTCTGGGATGAGAAGCCATCGTTTCTACTCCAGCGCGTCTCTAGGTGGCTTCATTCAAGATCCTATCTACAAAATCACTTAACCGTGCTATACAAGAGTGTGTGCGTGTGTGTGTGTTAGATCCTAACCCATGCAGCATAACGAATTAATTAAATTAGGCCCATCCTAATCCACTGTTAATAGCATATATAAACTACCCAGAGACAGAGAGAAAGAAGAGAGAGAGGGATGGGGCATAGAGAGATGGACGACACTGAGCAAGACACCCCAAAGATAGACTAAAGAACACCAAGTTTCAAGTTTTATTAGTCGTATGTCCGGGATACGCATAGTATACATCGTCCAATGAAATGCTTACCTGCAGGTTCCTTCTCGACAATGCAACAACAATAAGAAATGTCAAAGATAAGAATACGAACTTAAAGTAAATGACAGAAGAATAGAATAAAGACTTTAGCATAAGTATAATACAGGAAGGTACAATATTTCCACGTGTATTGGAGAAGGGGAGGATGGGGGGCAACTGTATAAATGAAGCAGTATAATAAGAGTCTGGTAGCAGCAGTTGTGAAGTGTGCTGAGGTGTGGAGAATTAGAGCAGTCCACTTCAAGTGTTCAGCAGTCTGATGGCTTGTAGATAGAAACTGTCTCTGAGCCTGTTGGTATCAGACCTCGTGCTTCGATAGCGTCTGCCTGACGGTGAGGGAGAGAACAGCTCTTGGCTGGGGTGTGTGGGGTCCTTGATGATGACCAGGTTTTATGTTTACATATTACTCATCTAAGTGCAAAACCTAACAAAACTCAATGTTCAGTGAACACTAAACACTTAAAGCTGTTGTATGGGTGTGATTTGCAACAGCCGTGGATGGTATGAGAGGGAATCGATGCCTTTAACACCAATTGTAGCTGCTATCTCATTTTCAACTATGAATCGGAGGCAGCACTCACTTATCTTTGATCGATTCGCGTTCCTGCTGGGCTCTGAAATTGCCTCGTTGGACTGCACCTCTCTACATAATCCTCATCACTAACACCGCCACAAAGTCATAATTGTGGCTAAACCCCACCCATTTCTACAATTTCTAACCCTAACCTTAACCCTAACCTTAACCAAACTGCCTAACCCTAACCTTAACCCTAACCTTAACCAAACTGCCTAACCCTAACCTTAACCCTAACCTTAACCAAACTGCCTAACCCTAACCTTAAATTAAGAACAAAAAGTGATGTTAGCATTGTTATTGTCTGGCCCTGAATGCCGAACACCAGCCAATCAGAGATGACAGTGGTAACAACACAACCACCTCTTAACCCAGTTGGCCTGTTCACCTGAAATCTGCTTCCTCTCTCTGTTCCTCTCTGCCGCCCGCCGCCACGCTGTAACTGGTGCCTGACATCTGAGTGTACTGTATGATTTGATCTGTTTATTAATTCACATGCTCTTCTTGGATATTAAAAGCCGTCTGATGCGGACATGGAGAGAGGGGGGGGGGAGATGAGGAGCATGGGGAGAGATGGAGACAAAGGGAGTAACAGAGAGGGGGAGAGAGAGAGAGAGAGAGAGAGAGAGAGAGAGAGAGAGAGAGAGAGAGAGAGAGAGAGAGAGAGAGAGACCGGAAAGGGAGGGTGGAGAGACAGAGAGAGGGGGAGAGAAATACAGAAAGAGGGATGAAGAGAGAGAGAGAGGGAGAGATACATTGATGAATAAACATGTACAGCTCCAGAGTTCTGTTCACCCAGAGATGAGGGTCAGTGTGTGTTCCACTGTAGTAGGTAGGTGGACTGTATCACCTGTACAGACAGGGGACTATGCCACGACATGTCAGGTAGTTACAGGAAGTCAAGCAGTTAGGCTTGTTGACATACATACTGTGCACACAGCAGAACATCTCTACATCACACACACACACGCAAGAATGCAGACACAATGACATAAACATGACTGACGCACGGTACACACACAGTACACAAACCACAAATGTATGCACACACATGCGCTAATAACGATTGTTTAATTGAGAAAATGGTCATAAATAAAATATTGTGAATAATTGATATTTCAAAAACCCCAGTAGGAAGGAAGAAGCAGTCATTATCAGTTCATTACGTTGTTGTACTGTAGAAATCATTATTAGATGATTGGACAAATAAACACATAAAAACAGCTCAAACAGTCCTTATACACTTAAGAAAGAAAAAAAAAAGGTTCCCAAAAGTAATTGCAGTTTTTTAAATCGATACATGTCTGAGCATGTGCTGCGCTGGAATCCAATTTCAAATCCTTAAATCTTTATTTAAATAAACAAGTGGAGAACAAAGTAGGGAAGAATCTAATTGTAATACCCCTCACTCCAGGAACCCTTCATACATTGATATATGATATGTAATATAATATGATATATGATATAACATGTATCAATGATATGGATAGAGTAAGAAATATGTCTGTGTGTGTATGACTCCATATAGGAATGAGAGTATGATTCCACATGACACAGGGACATTAGTCCTAGAATCTGATCATTTCTGACTGATGTTTTCGACACTCATCTAGTTAATTCATCTGATTTCTTAGATTAAACGCGCACATCCCCAACAACATCTAGCATGGGTTTATCGGAAGTCTTTGTACACCGTCTGCTGGTTTACTTTCTCAATCTAGCTCAGTGACCTTGTTTCCTAGGTCTAAACCAGTCACCAACCAACCGTTCAGAGACAACAATCATGAAAACCAGCAGACACTGAAGCCCTATATTAAAGGGAAATGTCACTAGAGTCAACCAGCCCTATATTAAAGGGTCCACATTGAGCCCTTGATTAAGGGAAAAGGTGTCTCATTTAGTGAGTCTGCTGACTTCCCTCTCTCCTATCTCTCTCTCTCTGTCATTGCCTGTCTTTCACTCTTCCTCTCTCCTCTGTCAGTCTATTAGTGTCTCTCCCTCTCTCCACTCATTCTCTCCTCAGCATCTCCAGTAGCGACAGCTGCTTCAGTAATGGATGCCGTTTGACAGTGAATAAGCCAATTAGAATGGCAGTGATTTAATTGGCCCCGGACGATTTCACTAAATCCACAAACGAGTCAATTAGTGGGACCGTGAGGGGCCGGGGGGGGCCAGGGGACCAGAAGCAGGACAAGGGGGTTAAGCTGTGACACTGATTCAAGTTATGCAAGTGTTACACATTCTGTAACCACCGTGGTTATTATTTGACCTTGCTGGTCATCTAAGAACATTTGATTAATTAATTAATTAAAGTTGTTCACCTCCCAATCTTTGATACATACAGACAAAGGCAGAGACAGACACACACACACACACACACACTGCCTCTCTTCCCGGTCCGGGGATAGCCAAACCGCGGGAGTCCTGGCCGTATTAACTGGATCAGAGGCTGGAAGGAGAATTGGCTGAAATTTGGCCGTAATTCAGTGGACACCCAACTGGATTTGTCTCTGGCTGCGTGTCTGCCTAGGTACAGCATGGAAACGCAGTGTACACAGTAAAATATGAACCCCTGGGCAACTGCAGCACAGGAGCCAGACGTTATGCAGCGTGATATTGCAGGTCAGAGACAGGCTGGGGATATGAGAGAGCTAGCAACAGTAAGAGGCTTAGGTATACTTAAGCAATAAGACCTGAGGGGGTGTGGTATTTGGCCAATATACCACGGGAAAGGGCTGTTCTTCCACACAACGGAACGCGGAGTGCCTGGATACAACCCTTAGCCGTGGTATATTGGCCATGTACCACAAACCCCCAAGGTGCCTTACTGCTATTATAAACTGGTTAACAACGTAATAAGAATAGTACAAGTAAATGTTTTGTCATACCCGTGGTATACAGTCTGATATACCATGGCTGTCAGCCAATTAGAATTCAGGGCTCGAACCACCAAGTTTATAATGGTGAATTTGGTGCAGCCAGTGATATTGCTAGAGTATATGGGTGCATTGAGCAATGTGGAGTGCTGCAGTGGGCTCATAAAAGACACAGCAGTGAGAGAAAACTCATACTGCTCTCTGCTATGCCTTCTTATCTCTCTCTCTCTGTCTCGCTCTCTCCCTCTCTCTCTCTCCCTCTCTCTCCCTCTCTCTCTCTCTCTCTCTCTGTCTTGCCACCTTTATCTCACTCCCTCTCTATTTGCCCTTTCTCCAAATTTCCCTATGACCTTTTCCTTCTCTTTTTCTATATTTTTCTCTTTCCCTCCCTCCTCTCTCTTTTACCTGCTTCACTGAGCACACCTCCCTTCCCTCCCCTGCTCCCTGCAGTTCCCAGCCACAGATCCATCCCTGTCTCTGGTCCCCTGGCAAGGTAATGAGACATTAAAGAACGATAGCCTACGTCCGCTTAAGAGCTATGTCCTTGCTCAATCTACCAAAACACTCCTCGCACGCACGTACAAACACACACACAGACATGCACACACACACAGACACACACATTTGAGGGAATTGTATGGATTTTTACAGACATGAGAACTGGACATGTATTTATTTTTGATAATTCGGTTCAGGGCATTTGATCATATACTCGTTTCATCCATTGACTTTGTGTAAGGCACTGGACCAATGCAATAGAATAGAAACAGATGACTGTGTGTTCGTACTCTCAAACAAAGGCTTATGCAGCTGTGTAGTCACCACCTGTCAAGCCCTGGGCACAGTAAACACAGACTTGCCTCAGGTACTGCCATCGCCCGCACCCGCACACCAACACACACACACTGGCACTGCAGCCAGAAACACACAACACACAGTAACCAGCTGATTGACACATAGCCAAACCAAAGAGGTGAGGCTTCTATTATGAGCCAACAGAATGGTTTCTGGTTGTGGATGAGAGCTTGGCTGTGTATCAGTGAGGTTAGAGTGTGTGTGCGTGTGTGTGTGCGTATGTGTGTGAATGAGAGTGAGAGAAGGTTGCTTTTCTTCACTGAGTTTCTTTGTCTTAGGCCTGGCTCATTAACAGAAAGGCCAAGACACGCACACACACACACACACAGAAAGAACGAGCCACTCCTATTGCGTCAGCCATTAGCTCAGAGGTGAGTGTGAACCAGTAATTGCATCTTGTTATTGATATCATCCAATCTGACAGTGGGGACATGCTACTACACAAATTACACACAACGAAGTGTGGCAATCTATTCATCTAACTCTTTCTCTCAGCCACTATTTTATCTCCATCTCTCCCCTTCTACACATGCAATTACAGAGTAAATTAATCAGAACACAACAGGCCTTCCAATCAAATTCACAGAGAGACACATATAGACAAACTGTCAGGAAGTAGGCTCAATAACGAACAAAACCAAACCAATCAAATAGAGAAATACCATCTCTTGACCTATGAGTAATTGAGCCTTGTGAAATCCATCATGTTAACAATGACGCTGCCAATTCATGTTTGTGTTCATGAGCCGAATGGACTTCAACGGGGCTGTGATCAAAGCGTCAGACGTGGGTTTTAGCGCTCCATTTGATTACCACTTTAGAGGCTGATTCACACCCGTTAACTGTTGGCAAGGAAAGTAACGGCAATGCTAGAGCACGCAATGCTAAAGAGAGCCGCAGCGCTTCGTTTCAGCACCATGGAGAGCGCACTGTACTGCACTGCCATGCTTGCTGCTCCGCTTCAGCACCGCGGAGAGCGCAATGCAACTGCTATGCATGCGGCTCTGATTCCCGACAGCGCGCCACTCTCTTTTTCAACACCATGGAGAGCGCACAATAGGCTACTACTGCACAGCGCAGGTGGGAGAAACCGGCAAAGGCATCAATGAACCGTAGCAGGGACGTGCACAGGGGGGTTGCTCAGGTTGCCTGGGCAACTGCCCATATGCCCTTCTCGACTCACGTTGCCCTTCCGAGGGAAAAAATAAATAAATAAATCGTACAATGGATGCAGAATTTCACGTAGGCCTAGATAAAAAAAATCGCAAAGTCTCATTCACTTCCATTCGGGCACCGAAAGTGAAAGTCAGTAGGGAAGGGCAAACTCTGTTTACTTGGCTGCAGCGCTGCACGCGACCGGCACCTGAGCTGAGCCTGCATGAGCGGCCCTAGATGGAGATTGTCGCGGTTGTCGGGTGAGACGACTCAACGTTGTCGGAAAAGGTGAGTTTGTGTGATGTATAACAAACGAACGATCATTATCATCAAGTTTTATGAAATGAATTAAAATCTTCATAAATCCAGCCTGAGTTTGCCACGTTTAGCCTAAAAAATCAGACAGATAGGCTTGCAGACAAGCAGCCTAGGCTACTCTTTTTTTTGTAGGCATTAGGCAAACTAAGCTACATGTCTGCTGATAGTTAGTTTCTCACATTTCGTTTTAGCAAGAAGAATGAATGATGGAAGTAATGCATCACATTTTATTTTATTCAAAATGGTTAAATGCCTAAATCCTATCACTATTTTGGGTATTGTTTGAAGCCAAGATGCCCACTGAAAAGAGGTGGATTCAGGAGAGGGAGAGACAATTCAGGGAGGCAGCAAAGGGCAGCACATCACTGCAGGGTTGGCTGCGAAAGAGCCAACCAGCAGGTGAGACAGAGACTTTGCACTGTGATAAAGATGACATGACATTGTGTAGGCGAATTGATTAATTAATCAGACTCATATTTTAGCCTACTAATGGCAATGTTTCATAATTACATCACATTTAAGATGAGGAGGAGCAGTCACAAGCCTCCAGACTATGTGAGGAAAATGTGGACCAGGAGGAG